>CM031571.1:13320486-13399591 GCA_018467065.1 Ephestia elutella | reverse complement strand
TCCATGCTGGTGTAACTTTGACATGCATTTGACTGTACAAACACTATAAATTAATGCATTCTAAGGATGTGCACACACAAAACAACTATCTACTCGATGAAGGATACATTTATTTAATAGTGGGAGGGAATAATATATAGTCTTAGCTCCGAAGATACATAAAATTCAATTATATTATTGGAAATATCCCGATATTGGGAATTAAGGCCTACTCTGATACTCCACCCTGGTCCCTAAGCACCAGTCCAGATAAAAAGTTTACAAGTAACCTTACTGACATTGCACAGCTTAGTGCCATTACTTTCTAATATTAAGAAAAATCTCAAAATTAACTCTATCAATTTTACTTTAACTATATATAAATATTTAAGTTTCCTTCTTTAATGGCAAAAACGTGAAAGATCATTTTAAAATAAATTATTTTATAAACAGAACATGTTTAATATGAAAAGATAAGAGTTTACAATTTTATTTTAAGCAACATTTTTAGAGACTACATAATATCAAATAATGTCTTTATTTTCTATAAGAATTGCCAATGCAATATTCAATTTCAGGAGTCAGAGACCTGACATGATATTAAAAAAAATGGGGAAAAATGACATCGTCATTATCTATTTAGCAGATATATACATAGTAAAAGTTTATTCATTGACCATAGTATCCACGAACCATTAATATGGGCGTTGTGACAAAATCAATATTAAATTATATGACTACACTAAATTCCGTCATCTTATCTCCGTTGTGTCTATACAATAGAATGATGGTAAGTATGTAAAGGTGCAAGTCTTTATATACCTTTTAAAGTTTATCAATATTAGTGCACACCATCTTGGCCTCGAAAATCACTCAAACTATCCATAAATATCTACATGATATTGATATTGATTTTCGAGGAGTACTCGACAGTTTACTATCGATAGTTCCCCACAACACTATAATTAGGTAAATGAATATCAATTTTCCTTTTCATTATTTTCTTCGTAGAATAAAATCTATGAAGATACTCTGTAAAGACACAGCTATACTCTTACCGATGTGTTCTATCAAATTTTTCACTTAAATCTTAATACACCACGTGCAGATAATACATCATTGGACCAAAATTCAACCTTTCCGCTCTTGACATCTTTTTATCACTAACATATATTGAATTATTTTCAAAAAAACTTCAATAAAAGCTACAATGCAAAAATGATATAATCTAAACTCAAAAAAGAAAAACTGAAGAATTAGTAGTATTGGACAAAATAAAAAATACTTCTATATCCCTCTCAATTAAATTAAGATAAATAAATAATATAATAACTACCTTCTTAAACATTTTTAGAATATTAAAAGAAAATACTTTTTAGTTAACTACAATGATTATTATACGTGAAACTTATGATAATATTAATAGTACTGTATTGATAGGCAATATGAAAAATACCTACGCTTAAATACTATAATTTAATCTATATAATTACACTCATAGGCGACTAGCAACTAAAATAATTTAATGACACAGCAAATTTATATACATAATAACTAAACTTCACCGTAGTTTTTAATAGTATAAAATTGCTTATAAGAACTTTTGATACACACTAATTTAATAAAATTTAAAGTGGCACTGATAATTTAAATAGTAATAATTTTCTATTTTTATTGTGCAGTCATTAAATATATTTAAAGTGGATTCAAAAATCTATACGCCGATATCTTAATACTCAATATAGAGAGAGGATAGCTTAATTACAAAAATATACACATCAAGGGTAAACAATCACACCGTACTGATCTAAAAAGACTATGGTCCCTTCTTCAAGACACACATTAGAATAACTACAGGCAAGAATTTCAAGTGAAAGTTTTCGAAATTCGTTGTAACACTGTTCCGTTCCGTATCACTCAACCAAGACTCACAGAATATAGTCCAGTGAATGAATCAGCTCACGGGTTTTGTGTGGGGCTTAGCTAGGGTGGCCTCATTTTTTCCAACACATATTTGAGCTGGAAACTCGTATGGAAATGCTACAGATACTCATCTATTTGGTCGTAGAACTCATCTGGGGGCGACGGGCCTGATACTGAGAGGAGGGGTAGTCCAAAATGTTTGACAGTTTCGACGCTGCCACTGTCGTCAGATTTGGCTTCCTCGCTTATAGTCTCTTCCCTTGGTGGTTTGGTTGTGCAGAGGCGCTCAGATGAATCGCTCATTGTTGTCAGCGGAATATTGTCTGCTGACTCATAAAGATAATGGATAAAGCTTTTGAAAGGGTGTATTGGAAAGCGGGTAAATTATTCTCGTTTTTACAGACTGCCGGTGAAGTCATTTTTACGGGCGGTAAACAAGTATAAATTACGCTTTTGTGTAGGTTCGGACTGACTTTTGAAAAGTTGATATAAATTGCTTTTTTAATTCTTTAATTCGAGCTTTTATTAAGAGGTCTTAGAAGAGAGCTTTAATTTATTTCGTCATTTGTGAGGTACCGTTTTGACATCTTAACTTATGCAAATGAGATTTTACAATTAAGCGTGGAGCTGTGACCCTAAAAAGTCTACATAAAATAATAATTATACATCACAACGACTTCACTGAATTGGCCACCTAGACAGAATGGTGTTGAAAGATCATAGCTTAAAATTATCTAGGTGTGAGAGAAATATCTGATTGTGCGCTACAGATATTTCCACAGTGATATTGCACAGGTTGATCTAAGTATCTTCTAGGGCCGTTCATTTGCACGAGGGCAAGATCCATTTTGAAAATACCTGAGCCAATTTATGGGTATAAATTGGGCATAAGTTACCAAAATTTGTGCAAGGGTGGAGTCTCTCCCCAAACAATAAATGGAGAAATAGTTGTCTTGCTCCCCTGCGCCCTAACACCAGCACTCGGGATGACCTAATAGCAGCCACCGATGATTCTGCGAAAGCACCTGATCACGTTTCGGAATTCTTAAAGGTTGGAATGGCATCGACAAGTTAAGAAGCAGACAAATAGTAAGTACATACCTAGCTTTGCGACACAGTTTCTGACTGGGAGCCGTGTCGCCTCAGGAATTCTCCGGCGTCAAACCCGGCAAACCCCGTGGGTTCAGTTTAGACACAAAGATAATGAATTGACTCTTGGGGCAGTTGCACTGGGCCAGTAGACGCTCTTCACACTCCAAGCTTTGTGTGTGGGTGCGGGACCAACGCATATGCTGAAAGAAACAGGTGGTGTTTATATTGAAATTAAAAAAATCTTGCTGCTTAGCCCGAATTGCAGTAGTATTTTTTTTTTCAGGGTAAAACTTGGTTTATGATTTGCAGAAGAGAAAAATAATTTGTTTAGTTTTTATTTTACAGGTACCTTAAACCGTTACCGTTACCGTTGTAAGATACCATATAGGTATTGTTATAACATTTACAAGTTTAGTATTGCTTACTAAAAATTGTAAATTATATGATTGGATTTCAATGTAACCGTTTTAGATAAAAAGGGTACTTTAGTAATAATAGCTGCATAACCGGATCTGGTGTTCTGGTAATTTATGGGTTAACATAACTAGACATTTTTTAAAGTAGATACCAGATCAATGATGATCAGTCATTCTACTACATCAAAAAAAATCCGCTGATGAAGAAACATATATAAAACAGGAAATGTGAATTGACAAATCCTACTCGTATGTAAAGTTTAAGAACTTAGAAAGCAAAGGTATGGAAAAAGTCGAAGAGGGTCCAAATAATTACACACGGCAGAACAACAAAACATACGTTTGGAAGAAAGAAAAGAAAGAGCTCCAAGGGGGAGTATGTTGCGAGGTTTAATGAAGGGATTATAGCAACTTTCAAATAAGATTACGATGTGTCCTCAGAGCTCAAAATGAAATAGAGTTTACGATTTTTTAGTCTAGTGGAAATAAACAAAGGATTGCAATAAAAAAGAAAAAACTGATTGTAGTACAGTTGCTAATAACTTTTAGTTGAAATATTTAATACCCAAAAATAAATTAAAAATAATTTCTTTGCTGCGTCGGAATTGCAGATGGTGGCTGTTGACCATTTTTATCTATTATGGTAATCGATCAATTGATTGCAATATTTAGTAATGTTATAGTTAGCATTGATATTTGTCATTATCTCGATACTGGCCAAACAAAACGCTGCATAAACACTGTTGCTCTTAAGCCAAGCTGTTAGTAAAATGGCATGATGGTGTCGAAATAGCATATTACAAAGTAAATGACTATTAATCAATAAATAAAGTCGAGATAAGAAATTACATTTTCCAAATATAACTTAAACCTTACATAACAGACCAAACAAAAAAGGTAGCCGTTACGAGACGCTCGGCAGATGTAAAACAAAATGCGCATCGTGTTGCACGACGATCATGTCATTTTCCGTCACGGAATTAGATTCTATTATATTGTCTTGCCAAAGGATACTTTAAATAAAAAAAAAAAATTTATCGACATTTTTATCTTAAAAACATTTTTATTAATTTCTGAACTCCATATCTTTCCAAGATTCTTTTTACAAGTCTAACTTTTCTAGCTGCGAAGCAACAAGGGGTTCTGAGTTATGCCCGCATACCAGATTGTGATTGTAAGAAACTTCTTAACTAGGTACAAACCTCAAATTAAGTTCTGATTAGATCATCATATTCAAGTATTGTTGATAAAATCTACTTATCTATCGTTAGAACCGTAGATAAGGAATTAATGTTTTTCTTCGTCATTAAGTGAATGCGATAGAATGTAATTTACCTAATTTGCAAAATACCCAAATGTACCTAAAAAGAACGTACATTGTTAGTGTCTGAACCTTCTACCGCCGGATTAATCGAAGAACATTCTTCTCGAAAATATTTGTTTAGAACAAAAAATCAATGAAGTCGCCACAAAAATCGGAATAATAAGTATAAGTAACAATATGGCCTTTCTGTTTAGACCAAGAAATTTGCTGTTACTGGCATTTAACGTAATTAAAAACAAAAATGTGTTTTATGTGTTTCTATCCACGGGCGCAGATGTTTTTCGGATGTATGGACGATGTTGTTACCTATCGTTCGTGTCGTTCTATCTATTTGCGTGTAGAACCTTCTACTGCAGTCTGGGTGTTCAATCCACAAAGTAAGAAAAAAAATCATTTTTTTTATTCTTGTCTATGGTTCAATCTATTTTTTAATTGAAAAACGTTTTTCGTCTATTCCACATTTAAGTGTTTAAAGTAGTATTCACTCCTGTGCTTAGAAGCACTAAAAATATGTCCACTTTATTGTTATCGGATGCTAAGAGAAGAATACGCTTTGTTAGACCAAGTTGTAGAAATAGCTTTTTTGCTAGGTCAATTCCGCAATCTCATTTGTTACACTTTATGTAGGAAGGCATCAACCTTTTTACCAAATGAATTACATGAGTTAAGTATCTCAAGGAAGAGGAAGTTTTTCAAATATATTATGGACCAAAATAGAATTCTCGGATAAGACTACCTTTTCACATTTATATTCTACCGGAGTGAATACATTCTGTAGATACGGAAATTGTTTTGTAAAGAAGATCTATGGAATTTCATCGCATTAAATAAATAGATCATACTTATTAAAGATAAAGAATACCAATTTTTGTCTAAATTATACAGAAACTAAATATTTTTATAATACCACAGAAGAATTAACTCAATTTTGTACCTTTTCTAACTATTTATTAAAGCCATGTTTATTGTCAACCTGTAACGATATCATGTTTATTGTCAACCTTTATTAAAAAGTATTACAAGGGATCAATTTAAATTTAAAGAATTAATAAGCCAATACAATTATACATGTTTTATTTCTGGATCCTTACCCGAATTCCTTACCCGGTTGCAGGTGAGGTTAGAGAGTGCTGGTAGTAAAATCATGATAGCATTTACTTAAGTATTTTGTCAAGTGAAAAAAATCTTAATATCCTAACTAATATTATAAATGTGAAAGTGAGTTTGTTTGTTCAAAATCAAAATCAAAATTTGTTTGTTAGTTTGTTTACATTACCTCTTCACGCTTTATCTACTGAACCAATCTTCCTGAAATTTCGCATACACATAGCTGGAAATACGGTACTTTACATAGGGTACCTTGTAATCCCGGAAAGAAGCACTGTTCCCGTGGAAAATTCACGCGTGGCAAAGCCGCGGGCGAACAGCTACTTTTGAAATATAATTTTATTCTCTAGTATGGTAGGAAATAATAGAGCATCTCTTTGAATAAAGAAGTAAGTATGTTGGAGGCCTTCAGCCCTCTAATTTTTTTATAATTTCCTTTTTTTTCTCTCCGATTCGGTGACCAAGAGACAACTTGATATCGCTGTCCCCTTTGCGGGCAAATGAGGGAGCGAGATAGAATCGACTCGCCCTCCCGGAAGCATCGACAGTGATCTGCCATTCCAGTTTCGATCCGTACATCATTGAGATTGCGTGTGTCCAGCGCCTGCTCACCTTGGCTTCGCGCGCGCGCCGTTTTGAAATTCGCCGCCCAAGGAACCAGTAGATTCTTCCGAAGGAGCCACTTTGTGTCCAGAAGAAATCTGGTGATCACCAAGGAGAAATCATCAGCAAGCGAGCAAGGTAAGCGATTATCAAGCCCCCTGTCGAGTTGCCGAATTGCTGAAACTTCTACCCCTTCATATATCCACATATAGGCCGTCTTAACCGAATGCTTATCCAAGCCTTAGGTATAACTTTAAGGTCCTACATTCCGCATAAAAAAGGAGTCAGTCTATTCTACACGACTTGCCATTCCATAATTTGGTCCTTCGAGCCGGATTTGTCCAGCTTTTAATATTATATGTATACTTTCGCCTCGGCGTTAGTGCCACGAACCGCCATCTTGTTAATTGCATTTTTGCTAATTCACCTTCCATATACTTTTCTTATAGTAATTTTCCCAATAATGGCTTCTAACAAACTCGAAAGCCAAATTAAAACAACTCATTGCCAAAAAAGAAGCTATTTATGAACGAATTAATCGTTTGCCCATACGCGATATAAGCAAAGGCATTTCTAATTACGATTATCGTTCGAATGAGTCATTTCTAGCCCAATCTGAGACTATCAGCGAAATTTATGACAAATTTGAAGTAATCATAGAACATATTAATGAGTTGAACTTTGAACCTGAAAGAAACCCCCACCCGATTACGCGGCTTTAGGAAACTCGTTCGAAGAATTATATTCAGCGATTAAGTACAAACGTAATCTAATTTTTTAGCCAGAGATAAGACTAACGTTGGCGTGTCACTTAAGAAAGGCCTCTATAAAATTACCACCTATACAGATACCTTCGCTTTGAGTAGGTGAAAAGATTGACTTCAACATTGGCCGATATTTTACGAAATATTTCGTAGTAATATTCACGAAAACGCAGATCTGACGGACTCGCAGCGTGTCCAATATCTACATGGGCAAACTTTTACCCCACAGTGCTTTAAAAATTAACTGCAGGTATTGTTCCCACGGGAGAGAGACTTATAATACAATTTTGGGACTCTCTCGTTAAGAAGTACCAAGATAATAATCGCATCTTTAGGTATTCATTATTTAAACAACATTTTGGACATTAAAAATTGTGTCCAACAATACCGCTAGCTTAAAACACTTTTATTGAAAAATATTCGGCGTCTATTGCAGCGCTCAAGCAGCTAAAGATACCCTAAATTATTGGATTTTATGTTATTACATTGTGGTCTACGAAAAGGTTGACTCTCAAACAGCCTAGCTATTCAATGAAACACATATTAGTGGGAAGGAATTGCCGTCTTATACAGAATTTATATCTTTTATACAAGATCATATAAAGCAGCACGCGAAAGATCACATACTAATAATTGTTCTAGCGGTTTGAAACGCGTAGTGACGAATTCCCCCTAGTACTTCAAAAAACTTCTCATATCAAATAGCGCGCCACGGTGTGAGAGAATAGAAACGCAACCTGCCCAATATGCGCAGGCGAAAAAACATCCATTGTTTAGGTGTGTGAGCAATTTTAAAAAATATGAGTACACCGCAAATTCTGTTTCGATTTTATTAAGTCAAAAGCGTGCCTGTATTAACTGCTTAAGCCTAACCCACACATTGAATAAATGTAGAGTCGCATTCGACATGCAAGTTTTGTAAAAAACAGCACCATTCATTGTTGCATTTCTCTGAGGAATCAGCAAATCGGACCCAGCGCCAGGCGACGGCAAACCGGTTTGTTATCGAGCAGACGCCGCACGCAGTCTGCGCGCGCCCAGCTCCTCGCCATCAGTAGAAAATATAACTTCTGTGACGTTAAACTTACAGGGAATGCGGAATTCAAATTATGTTTTATTGTCGTCAAACGGCTCAAGTGTATGCGACTCACAACAATGGTCATGACAAAAATATGTGGTCAAGTGTGTTTGATAGATAAAGTGCGTCTCAGAATAATTTAATAACTTTGAATTGTTGTAAGCGCTTGAACTTACCCTATAGTTAAGCTACATAACTCATCGTTACAGGGTGTTTGGAATGTCCACGCAGCTAGTGCATGGTTATATACCATATAGCACAATAGAATCGCGCGTTAACCCCGAAGATAAATATTATATTCATGCCGTTAGTGGTAGATTGCATGCACAGGTAGAGTTACCACGCGAATTATATTGAACGTTAAATGACGACATGTCATATATAAATAAATTACCACTAGCCGATTTAACTTGGAATGTTGCCGGGAAATATTGACATTATTCTCGGCGCGCAACTTTTTCCATATATGTTTATTTAGGTAATATGATTGAGAATCGGGCAGTATTGCGCCCCTCCAGCTGTCCTGACTAAGCTTCGGTTACGTACTGATGGGAGAGAGTGCGGCAGGTCATTGTGACTCGTTTTCTCAGTCTTCCTCGTTTACCGCGCTGACTAATACTGACGATTGAGTCGGGTTTACAGAAGTTTCTTTGAATTGGAGGAAGTACCATTTCTTTCTTCACGGCTTATTAGTCCATCCGAAAAGAGTGCGAAGATATTTTTTGTTCTTCCGTCACGTTTAAGACGACAGTAGGTATTTCTGTTGACCTACCTTTTCGCGGAACCCCTCTGAGTTGGAGCAATTTTCGTGCAGTAGCCCACCGCCGCCTGTTGGCTCCTCGAGCGTAAATTTGCGCACGTACCAACCTTACGCGAAGAATTATAATAAAACCATCACCGACTATAGTATATCTCAGGAGTTATTTATCGGAAGTACCTGATTCTGAATTAACAGAACAGGGCTATTTTTACATACCGCACCATGCGGTCATTAGGCCTGGACAAAGATAGTATTCGTGTGGTTTTGGACGCCAGCGCTAAGACGCAGTCAGGGTTGTCACTCAATGACGATTTTTACATGTCGGACCTGAATTTACAGGCCGACTTATTTTTGCGGTTATTACTTGATTTTCGTACGTTCTTCCCATAGCTATGACCGCAGATATTAAACAGATGTTTTTAAGAATCGGTGTTAATCCCGCATCACCGCGAATAGCTTTGCGAATTTTTATTCCGCTTCCAACGTAGGGATGAAGCCTATTCGCACCTTTTTAATTTCAACCGCGTGCCTTTTGGGTTGGCGTCTAGTCCTTATTTAGCCATGCGCACACTACGCCATCTGGCGATGTGAGCATAGCGACCAAGCTTTCCGGACGCATCCAAATTGGTATTGAAACCCAGTTTTATATGGATGATTATGTTTCTATTCTGTTCCTGATCAGAACAAACCGCTATAAAGTTGTCACACAACTTAATTGATTTTATTTAAATTAGGTTCCTTCGACCTTGTCCAAATGGGCCAGCAATTCACCCGCTTTGTTAGAGACCCTCCTGCGTCCTTCACCGCTTATCAGTTAATTTTTCTAGTATGGACTAACAATATTAACAATTTTAAAATCAGCTTGGTTTAACCATGGGAGCCCGCTGAAGATACTTTTTCTTTGACAACCAGCCCAGTGGACAGTAAATGTACAAAACGCACTTTCATTTTTATCATTAATTGCTCGCTTATTCGACGTACTTGGCCTAATGGTAGCGCCAGGGTCGTTTTGTACGCTAAAATACTTATTAAAGAACTTTGGTTAGCCAAGATAGATTGGGATGAGGTACTCTCCGCAGCCAATCATAGACCGCTTCACTGCGTTAGCACGGGATTTTCCCTGCACTTATCTGCTCTTAAAAATCCCACGTCATGTTGGAGTTTTTGCAGAGAATCTGTCGTAAACATTGTGCGCCTTTTTGTGATGCTAGCTTTAGTGGCTATGGTTGCTGTGTATATTTACACATTTCTGATACTCAAGGTAACATAACGGTCCGCCTTCTTTGTGCGAAATCCAAGGTTTCTCCGCTAAAGTAACAACACTTGCTAAGCTCGATTAGAACTCGTTGCTGCTTTGTTGCTGTCTAAGCTTGTTAAGGTTGTCAGAGAGAAGCTTTCTGCCCGCATTCCGATTGCCTGAAACCCGATTTCCCACAAAACCTCCAAGGTATGTGGGGCCGCGCGCAACCATGCAAGCGCGACCTGGCTATCCGACCAGGCGAAGATGTCCCGTATCTCGACCGTGGCCGCCAGCTCACTGGCAACGTGATGCAACAATTTAGAGAGAAGGTGAGCTCCACTCAACTCAAGCTTGGGAATAGTCAGCCTAGTCCTGATGGGGCGACACTTGCTCTTCCCTAACAAAAGCGAGACATTGACCCGGCCATCGGCGTCAACTGTCCGCATATAGACTGACGCGGCGTAGCCTCGCTCCGACGCGTCACAAAAGCCATGCAGGCTGGCTCGATATTTCCCGGGGGGCAATATTCGACGAGGCAAGGCAATCCGATTGACTTCCTTAATCGATGAAAACAACTCGAGCCAATCATCCAATGGAGGACCAAACAGCGCCTCGTCCCACGAGACGCCCAAAGTCCAAAGTCTCTGAAGAAGACACTTCGCAGAGAATATCACTGGACTGATCCAACCGCTTGGATCAAACATACGGGCTATTACGGACAACACCGTTCTCTTAGTCCAGACTTTTGGTATTTCCAAGTCCACTTGGAATGTGAAAATATCGGTTAGCGGCTGGTACTGCATGCCCAGCACCGCTATCCTGTTGGGATCATCCACATCCTCAAACAGGTGAGGGTTCTGTTGGTGATCCTCCGGGATCCCTTCTAGAACTCTAGGCTCATTGGACAACCACTTACGTAGCTCGTAGCCACCTGTCTTCAATATTTCGATCAATTCATCCCGCAGCAGGAGGGCCTCCTCAATACTTTGGGCTCCGGTGCACACGTCATCAACATACAAGTCACGTGACAGCACGGAAGCCCCACGGGGAAAGCGGATCCGTTCCCGCTCTGCCAATTCAAGCAATGATCTGATGGCGATATAGGGACTAGATTTCAAACCATAGGTGTTTGTATTGAGTTCATACACCGTCACAGGATCCTCAGGGCGCTCACGCCAGAGTATCAACTGGAATCGCCTGTCCTCAGAATGTATGACTGTCTGGCGGAACATCATCCGGATGTCCGCGCCAAAAACCACTTGATGTCTTCTAAAGTTCAAGATGATGTCAATTATGTCCCTATGCAATTTGGGACCTGAATGCAAACATAGATTCAACGAAACTCCGTTCGAAGTGGGTGCGGACCCATCAAAGACAGTCCGCAACTTGCCCGTTGAGGCCTTCACCACCGCGTGGTGGGGCAAAAAATAATGCTCAGTTGAGCTCCAATCAACTCGAGCCGGAGACATGTGACCCAAATCCTCGTACTCGCGCATAAATTCAATATATTTATCGCGAAGTACGTGGTCACGCTGCATACGTCGCTCCATGGACAGCAGTCGCTTCTCCGCAAGCGCCCTACTTTGCCCTAGGCTAGGACGAGAGGCAACAAAAGGTAACCTAGTTACAAACCGACCGGAGGGCAACCTCTCCGTGGTCGATCGAAAAAGGGCTTCGCACTCAGCGTGTTCCGGATCCATCCTGGAACTCATAGGTGGCTCCTCCACCTCCCAAAACCTTTGCATGGTCTTGGCCAAGGACGCTGATGCGACGACCGGTGGCTCCTCCACGGTGCCAGTATCAAACACAGGGCCCATCAGGGCAAAACCAAAAATCGTAGACACTGCCATCAGTGAAGACGAACCCAGAGCCTTCTGTGTACCCAACAAAATCCAACCCAATACGTCCGAGCCCAGGAGCAAGTCCACTGGGCCGGGATGAAAGACAAAGGGGTCGGCCAAATCCAGACCCGAAACCAAAGACAACACACCCGGCGGTATGTCTGTCGAGGGGTGCCAACCCGCAATGGTATCCATTACCATAGCCGAAGTCGTGATCCTCATTGTGGAGGACTTCAGCGAAGAAAAGGTGACAAGTGTCTGGCCCGTCAGACACTTCACTTGTATGCCACCAACTCCAAGAAGTGGCACAGGCGAGTCTTCCACGACTAAACCTAACTGGCGTGCCACTCGAGTGGTAACCAAACTGCTTTGAGCCCCTGAGTCCAACAGAGCTCTCAAATTAATGGCTTCCCCTACGACCCCATACGCGGACCACCGCGGTAGGGAGCAGAACCGTCCGCGGCTCTGTCCCAGCAAGGGAGCAAGCTAGTTACGGGCTCCCCACTCTCTCCAAACCAGGGGCGCGCCACTGACCCGGATAATATGGCGGGCGAGTGCACATCCCCATCTGAGGGGGGCATAACCCGCGGCCCGGCCATACATATGGTACGGCGGGTGGTACTCCAGCCGTGGGTACTCGTGCAGCGGCGGAGAAAACCGCTGCGGCTGCATGTGGTGGGTAGTGGTAACCCGCGTGGAGGGGGTGTCCCCACTCTCACGTCCGATCTAGGGCCCCCGCCCATGGGGCCCTATCCGGGGCCTGGCCAGCTACATACTGGCCATGACCTTGGGGCGCGTGGTCCCGGTCCGCCAAGACCCGCGCAGGTACGCGACCCCCTCCCGAGGGGGTGCGACGAGCGAAGCCGCGTCCTCCGTCCGGTGGTGGAGGGCTTCGCGCAGGAGCGCCCCCGCCCATAGGGGACCCCTGCCTCAACATCCGGGTGCCATCCCCGTTGCGGTTCATGCAAAGCATCGCGTGGTGCCGCCCACGGCATGCACTGCATGGTATGGCACTGGGACAGTCACGTGCATAGTGACCGCCCAAACAATAAAGCAAAGTTCATGCCGCTTTGCCATGCGGCGCCGATCTTGTACTGGCAGTCTCTGCCAGTCCCTGCATTGCAGCAGGCTGTGGCCCATCCGGCCACATTGCAGGCAGTCCGCGTCCCCCGCGACTGCTGCCGTGTGTGCAACCCGCACACCAGCTCCACGCGGTGGCGGTTGCCGTCCCTGTTGGGGCCTACGTTCAGGCGCTCTGGATGGCGCTGAGTCCGTCATGGTATTCTCAGCCGCCCGTGCCTCAAACTCCAAAAACTTCACCAAGTCAGTGAATGTTGGTAGGGTGGTGCTATCCCGTTCCGCATTCTCGCGCTCAAACCGCGAGCGGATGTCATTGGGCAATTTGCCCAATACAATGTGCACCAACAAAAAAGACCATTGGTCCACCGGCAGCCCCAGTGTGCGGAGCGCGTTACAGGCCACTGTAACGGGCGTGAGCAACTGCAGGCGCAACTGTGCCCTGTTGGCCACCTTGGGCAGGGCCATCAACTGTGCGGCGTGCGCATCCGCTAACAAACGTAAGTTTTGGTAGCGGGAGTTCAATAACTCCCAAGCCGTATCGTACTGGTCGTCCTCCACCCGGAGGTGCTGGATGAGCGACCGCGCTTCATCCTCAAGAGTGGAGAGGAGGTAGGCCATCTTCTGGGCCTTCGACAAATCCTGTCGTGCTACGACCAGGGACTCAAACATATTTTTATATGCTACCCACTCCTCCATCCTACCCCCAAAGTGGGACAGCTGAAGGGTGGGGAGCCGACCAGTAACCGCTGGTCCTTCCTGTCTAACAGGTGTGCGAGGGGCTGGTCCGCCAGCCTGTCTCGCCCTTATTGCGGTCACCGCCTCCGCGATATCATCGTGCAGACTCAGGATCTGGTCCATGTCCGCCATGTGACCTGCGTAGGCCTCCGGGGTAAGATCGGCTTCGGTAAGCGCCGCCATGGCCGCTTCCGCGCTAATCAATCGTGAGTGGAGGTGATCCGCTCTTAGCAGTATGGCGCCCTCCCTGTCCTTCCGGGACAGGAGTCCTCCGGCCGTCACAAACCATCTCAATTCGTTGGCGAGTGTCGCCCTAGCATTGGAGGCCTTCGCCATCGCGTCAAGTCACAAACAAAAAATAACAAAAGGAAAATAAAAAACAACAAAATCAAGCAACTACACGAAGAACCGCGGTAGGTATGAGAATGGCACAAACCCGGAACGCACGGTACAAACCGCAAACAAATACAAAAAAGTTACAAATATTTTTATACAAACAAACTAAGAAAAATCTAATAATTTTTACAAACAATTAATTATTTTTTTACAAACGAACAAATAGAGGGTAGATAAACTACGCTCTGCTACCAGAAAATGTGCAGAGCAACTACGCTCTGCTGCCAGAAAATGTGGCAGAGAGAATCCGGACAAACGAAGCGGCGGGAAGAATTCTGTACCGGAACTTTACCGGGAAAAAATCTACCGGTAAAATTAAGTACCGGGAAAAAATCTCCACGCGACACCACGCTTGTCCGACTAGAATCTAACTTAAGCTATACGCAGTCTGCTACCACCGTAGCTTATGAAGGGAGCTACAGGGCCCTATATGATAACCTAACCTATAAATTAAATACAATTGAACACTTACCAAATTAAATCTTCTTTCTCTTCGGATCCAAACTTGAGTGTCTTCGGGAAGGGGGAATTCCTAATCACCCTACCTAACCCTTGAGATCTCCAATTCCCCAGGACAAATAAATAGATTTCTTCCCGTAGTTTCACTCGGGAACAGCCAGATGTGAACAGCCAGCCACGTTTCACCTCTCACAAGAAAAAGTCACCATGACGGGTACACAAACACAAAGTTCAATAGTTATTTAACAAACAGGAAATTCACAAACACAACTCAAGCTAATTAGCAATCAAAGAACGCGGAACCTCTCGCGTATTAAAAATCAAACCGATATCGCATAGGACAATTGCGACCGTCCGCGAGCCATTCGCGCTAGCAGTGTGAAAACCCCGAACGCCCTCTGGCGGCAGCAATGCGAAACGCCTGCGTTTAGTTTTACCCAATATATTACAAACATTGGTACAGTTAATATTTCTTTAAAATAAGGTACACAAGACTCCCAAGACGGAATTCTTATCATAATATGTATAGCCCTTTTCTGAGCTACAAAGGCTCTTTGCACATTACATTGAAAACTACTTTCCTAAAATCCTATACTATACCGCAGTTTCGATTCAATTAATGCGTAGTGATTCGGTGATTGATATAGGGGTTCAGGTTTCTCTGCAGCTGACTGTACTTAAATCCTATGTAATACCCTGTCAAGGTATGAAATTAAAGAATTATAAAAACCAACTCTATTACTAAAATAATAGAGTTGATTTTTATTTTTATTTATTAACATCAAAAATGAGTTGTTAAAATAAGAATACAAACATACTTGTACTTTATGAATCATAACTTAAGTTGGTCGTTTCTAGGACGTTACAGTCCGTGGTAACATTGTGTGAACCATTGTGGAATTGAAGCAATGTCGTTCTCGCTATCTCTTGTTCTGCATTACTGCAACTATCTTCAAGTATTCCCAGTTCGTATATGATCAAAGACGGTTTTATGCCTGGGAATAAACGGGAATAAAAGGTTTTTGCCCGACGTAAAAACATATAGAGATGGGCTTATACATATGGTAGCTTATACAATAATCCTAAATATATTTAATGGTTTACTATTACTTAACTGCAACATAAATAATACGTTTAAATTAGATTTAAGAAAATAATGCTTTATTTTGATTAAAACGGTCACGTGTTCGTGGTCCGCCCCACCTCTCGCTCTAAAAGAGTAGGGGTAGTGGGGCGAGCCACGTGCGGCGACGGTAATCTGGCATTACTGTGTTGACTGCTAAGAGCAGAGGTCGTCTCCTGATTATAAGACGGAATTATGTGCAAATTTTGTGGATTCAGTGAATATATTGTGAAGTATCCTATTTGGTAAATATTTTATTTGAAATCGAATAAAATACCGTGTAAGTACTTACTTTCTTTTATTTTCTATAATAACCCTCAGCGATATAACAAAACAGTGTTAAATTTGTACTTTTAACCCTGACATCGATAACACATACATATTATCACGCCTTTTTCAGAGTAGGCAGAGACTAGCGATTTCCACTTGCTACGATCTTTACAGATCTCTTGCTTCCTCTACACTCATTACTCTCTTCATACATGCTCTCCGGTTATTGGTGCTCCTAATATCTCCCTTTTTAAGGAGGTCCGCAATCTGGTCCGAGTGCGTTATCTGATGGGCTTACGCCCGGGAATAAGCGGGTAGAAACCATTTCTTCCCGACGTAAACCCATCTCTGTTGTTATTGAATAGTCCACACATTTTGCAGTGCCAATGGACATTAATATCATTATTTCTAAGTACTTTTAATCATGATCAAAGCTCAAAGGAAAAATGATCATTTAGCATTCTTTATAAAATGTACTTAAATATTTACAAAATATATGGAAACGTCAGTACATTTCTCTTAAAGTAAAAATAAATACTTATACCGAAATCTGGCATATTTTATCGACACAATTTTAACGTCTAATTGACGGCTTCCTTCTAAATAAGTAACCTTATAGTAAAAAATAATTCGTATACGTACGTTTACGTATTTCTCAGTTAAAATTGAGCAGGCAACAGAACTTTTAATTTTTGACTGATGGCAGTCCAATTTAATTTCCCAGGAAACGTAAGTTCGTTCATAATTAAATTTAGTTTCGGTGACAAAATTATTTTGCTACTTCCCTTTATAAATGCTGCTCTGCTAGCCAACTTTGTTTTCAAAACTACTTAGTGAAAACAATTTTCAACTTTCAGAAATATGCCAGGAATATTTTAGTAATTTATACGTACGTATACTTCCTAAATTTATCTCTTATTTATTTTCCTCGTTTACTATTTTTTGATGGACTTCTTAGAAATCCTATAATCTTAATTAGGTATTAATAAATATATTAACATTTAATTTAATCTTCCTTCCTCCTTTTAATCTTATTCCACATGACTGAGGGTAGTGGTCATTATATGGAATAAAAACACACACAACGACTATCTTGGCAATGTTAATAGACTGGTTTGCCATTCATTGCCTTCTCCATTTGACACACTGAAATCATCAACCAGAACCGAAAGCCAGTGTTGGTCGATAAAAACTACCATACATAAGTCAGATTGGTATATACTCATATATAGCACGGGCAGGATTTGAACCTGGCACCTTTGCAGCCACAAGCGGGCGCTCTACACTATGCCACCACCGCTTTATCGGATCAAACAAATGTAGAAAGGTATTGTAGTAATACAAGAATCAAAGCGAACGAGGGTAGACGAGTAGACGTGACACGTCGCACAATGAGGGTGGAAAAAGCGATTCATTTACAATGCTGGCCTACTTTCCTTTTGTTTTGACGTGTGATGCGGACTCGGCAATGTACTTTGAACTATTTAATGAGAATATTTTATTATTTATTATTCAGCTATTTAGATCCCACTGCTGGGCAAAGGCCTCCCTCTCCCCCTTTATTTATATATTTTTTTTCCTTTTCTTAACATATTTACTAAAGTTAAATACGCTAATATCATTACAATCTAGACTGATTGCAGGCTAATGAGTAATTTTACATTGACCTAATTTTATAAAGTTCGTAGTATAAGAATGTGTCCATCTACTGTCTCTATTTAATGGGAGGCACTTTGATCATGTGTCTTTGTCATTTATATGAGAATATATTCAATAAATACATTTTTGACACTTACAGAAACTTATGAATATTATATTACTATTCTCTATATACCTATACTCTAATATTGGTGAAGGTCGCGGGATGTGCATGGATGCGGGCAGCGCAGGACCGGTCGTTGTGGAAATCCTTGGGGGAGGCCTTTGTCCAGCAGTGGACGTCTTTCTTCTGAGAGAGATACTCTAATATTACCTATTATACAGGAGAAACAATCATCAATATCAAAGCATAGTACAAAATAATGTTTGAGGCCAATACTCATTTTAAGTCACTAAACCCGAATAGTAGGTAGTCGTAGTTGTTAGTATAAAATAATGTAGAATCTCGCGTCTGTCTGTACGTACAAATGCTTAGATGATTTACTTGCTATAGCAGGTATAGTAAGTAAATCATAGGTTTTGAATATCATTTAAATATTTTTTTCGGGGGTTTAAAATACATATTATTGTAAAACAGACAGGTCTTAAATTGTAAATTTATTTCTTTTAAAATAAGGATTAATTCATTATTTCAATGCTCAAGCTTTTCAAAGAAGAAATAAATTATTTTAGGAACATTAATAAATACAATTTTCATTTCCATAATTTTGAAGTCGGTACTAGAGTTGTAACAAATTGTAATTAATAAAATGACACTTAAAACTTGAAATATTTATATTGATAACATTTTAACAAGAAAACAAATTTCAACGTAATATAAAAGTGTTTTTATTACTTTAAGCAGTGTCGTAGATCATTAGTTAAAATAGATATCTATACATGAACATTTTAATCTCAAGGAACCGTCCCGAAGTATTTCTTTGCATTATTTTATTTTCTCTTTGTCCTCTAGAACTCGTAAATCCTCAAAAGGAACGGAAGTATTAACCGCTTTACCGTGTCTTCTCATTATTAATACAGTCTTTAGATAAATGTAATGTAAGCAGATTACCTGGATCAAACAGTACAATAGCTAAAGTCCATTTATTCATAAT
This sequence comes from Ephestia elutella, assembly GCA_018467065.1. Lineage (NCBI taxonomy): Eukaryota > Metazoa > Arthropoda > Insecta > Lepidoptera > Pyralidae > Ephestia > Ephestia elutella. The sequence goes on along the minus strand of CM031571.1, from coordinate 13,380,648 downwards.
TGTCCTATTTTGTAAACAATCTCACCATGTCTTTTTATTATTTTACAACAATATAAATTAAAATAGACTTTTTATCAAATTACTTTCGTGGTTAACAAATGTTTTACTTTAGAATGCTTAGGTTTGAACTAATACTTGATTTATTTACAACAAATTGAATAAAAGTACTGTGAAGATTATTTACATAATAGGACAATTCGGAATAAACGGAGTTTATCTATTAGTAGGGTCACTGATATATATTTTTAATTATATTGTTTCTAATCCCTCTCAAATTATAAATGTAAAAATTTGGATGTGCCATTTTTTGTTACTCAATCACACAAAATGGTCAAATTTTCGGTTACTGGAAGAATATACTTTGGAATAACACATCGTAGAGAATTATTAGAAGCGGAGCCTTAAAATGTAGGTAGTAGTAATATAATGTAAAAAATGTACATAGATCATTTTTTCTGCCAGTTCCATGTGGAGAAAAAAAAACTCAATAGTTTTAAATTATGTTTATAAGGAGATGTTTATATGTATATAAATTGAGATAAGTAATCAAACCTCAAAGACATCAGACGGATAGATATCCGCTCTAATTTTTTTCGCCTTTCATATTTTCTTTTGGTCTTTCTTCTCTTTTTTAACTCATACTTACTTACATATTCATTCCCTTTCTCATCCAGTACAGAATTAAAAGAGGGTTGTTCTCGACATAAAGGGAATATTGAAAGAAAATATCTGAACCCATACTTACATTGTGCCATTATTGAATGTTTCCAATGAGGGATTTTCCGAGACCCAAATAAAAAAAAAATAGTTCCAGATGACTTCATAGATAGCGCTTCATAAAAGGCGAGAGAAAAGGTTCATACAAAAAGCAAAAATTGACGGGATTGGCATTTAAAAAAAATAAAACTTAGTAAAAAAAACATCTAAAAAGTATTAATATTGTGATTTGTGCAACTGTCGAACTGTGATTTTTTTCTGTCTCTGGTTGACAAGAAAAGGCGTACCATATAGGTTCAGCCATTATTACGACTCGGCTTTCAAAAAACGCTATCTGTTGAGACTTTTTTATATTGACTTTTTTTTCTTAATTTAGCTGTCAGAAAATCGCTCATTGGATATATGGGCATATAATGCTCAACACATTTTTCTAATCTAATCAGTATAAAAGGAAATTGAAAATTTCTTTATGAAATTTCTCTCTGTTTTCTCTATTCTTAAGTTTCTACTTACGAACATCGGGTTTTAGCTTTGCTTTATATTATGTCAATCAGACAGCCCCTCTTTTATATACCTACTAGCTGTGCCCCGGGGCTCTGCTTCCGTGGGAATTTTGAGGTAAAAAGTACCCCATGTCCTTCTCAATACTCCTAACTATGTGTATGCGAAATTTCAGGAAGATTGATTCCGTAGATAAAGCGTGAAGAGGTAACAAACAAACTCACTCAAATAAAATTAGTTGGATTTAAAATTTCCACAACGTTAAGACTACAAATAGCTTAATAGTATGTTTGCCATCATCAATAAACCGTCTGATCCTCCACACCTTTCCGAAGGCACGTAACTGTCTCGGCCGATCACTAACGCTGAAATATTCGATGGCCGTTAAGACCCTAATTAGACCATAAAACTTAATGAGGATCAACTCGCTTGCATTGTTAGTCGCTCGCTTGCAAGTTATATTACTTTAAAAACTACAATTTAAATTTAAAATAACATTTTGTAAAATTAGTAAGTCCACAAAAACTTTAACAAATACGAAAATTATAATAAAAAGTTTGAATTAAACATGTTTTTATATGGCTTTTAGAATGTCTTTTTTAATTAAAAGTATTAGTTTTATTTTAAAGTAAATACCTATTATGCCTATACATATAGTGCAAAATGCAATTTGAAATAAAGACAATTTATGTTCCGAAACTGGCGCGATTTTGATAAGTCGAGTTTTGCCGCTCGGTATACAGAAGTTATTTGAAATGAGCTGTAAAAAATAGTTAATCCTAATCCTAACTAATATTATAAATGCGAAAGTGAGTTTGTTTGTTGGTTTGTTTGTTTGTTGATTACCTCTTCACGCTTCATCTACTGAACCAATCTTCCTGAAATTTCGCATACACGTAGTTAGAAGTACGGAGAAGGATATAGGGTACCTTTCATCCCGGGAAAAGCCACGGTTCCCGTGGGAAAATTACGCGGGCGAAGCCGCAGGCGAAAGCTAGTGATTTTATAAATGTACAATAAACACAATCACTACTTGGGTCTGTATGTACAGAAATTACACAAATGAAAAAATACAGGACAACAAAATTACTGTTGCGTTGGTAGCTTACTTAAGTAATTTTTTATGTGCCGGGCCGTAAGCCCGTAATCATTAAATAGCCCGTAATAAAAATAAGAAAAAAACAAGAAAATTGCTTTCACCTCAATTTCCTAACAGTTTTCTACCTACATCTTTAAACTACTTGTTGACGACTTCCCATTTTTACACGACTGACCAAAAAAGGAGTGTTATGTTTTCAGGGTTCATGTATGTATGTATGTAATTTCTTTATTCCACCATAAGTCCTGAACGGCTTAACAGATTTTGATGTGAGAGGTATTGTTAGATTCCTTGCATAAGCCCGAATGACATAGGCTATGTAAGTTGTCAGTCGTGTTTTTTATTTTTAAATAATTAGCTTGTTACTCCTCGAATTACACCGATAGTGTTTTTCTAATATGCATTGTAAATGTGTAGAAATCTAGACGCAACCTAGGAATATCAAATGTTAACACTTTCACAATTTTATTTTATTGTATTATATTTGAAAATCATTTTTTTTAATTCTTATCAAGTTCGTATTACTAACACTGGTGTTAGATGAAATGATTTATTGACACGAAACATGGTTAAAGATGTGACAAAGAATTACAAGGACCAGCTTGTCTCTCCATCAAGATAGCATGTTTCCTTAGATAAGAATTAACCTTTTAATTTACTCAATAACACTAAATTAATTTACTCATTTAAAATTTGGCCGCTAATACCGATTCGAGTTTTAAGCAGGGTAAAGTCGCTGCATTGTCGATGATCAACCTCAAATACATTTTTTTCATACTTTTTACTATCTGTATCCGAATTTTCAGAAAGATTGGTTCAGTAGATGAAGCGTAAAGAGTTAATTAACAAACAAATAAATAAACAAACAAATTCACTTTCGCATTTATAATATTAGTAAGGATTAGGATATGATTAGGATTTTTCTTTGTCCATTTAAATATTTTTGTTTTACTCCTTGGGAAACTACAAAATTGGATTATAACTTAGTTGAAGTATACACAGTTGAACATCTGAAGATGTTCAGGGCTTTAATAAAATTTGCATCTTCATTTTATATGACGCGACGTACAAGTATCCAAAAAAAGAAGTGTTAGTAGTAACTTTTATTTATACCGGTTTCATTTTCGGTCAACACAGAAGAAATTAATAAAAATGAGCATGACTGTTGAGTAGTAGAGCCGTCGTAGTAGCTCGAATTTCAGCAGTGACCTTTTTTATGGCTGAGATAATATTAATACACTAGCTGTTTCCCGCGGCTTCGCCCGCGTGAGTTTCGCTTAGATGAAAAGTCTTTTTGTGTTCCAAACAGTTTCAGATGTTTCGGATCTTCGATTTTTATACGTCTACAGAAAATGCTCATCAGATTATTCAGGTTTTGCTAAGGCGCCATTTCCATATATAATGTAGCTGGTCTCTTGGAGTTATTCATCAGATGTTCCAGATCTTCAATTTTTATACGTCAGCAGAAAATGCTCATCAGGTTGAACGATTTTTGCTAAGGCGCCATTTCCATATGTTATAGTGTAGCTGGTCTCTTGCAGTTCTTCATCAGATGTTCCAGATCTTCAATTTTTATACGTCAGCAGAAAATGCTCATCAAGTTGAACGACTTTTGTTAAGGCACCATTTCCATATTTCTTATGGTTTAGCTGTTCTGTTATGGTTCTTCATCAGGTGTTCCAGTTTTCAAAATCAATTATAGCCTATATGTTGCCCAGGCTTAATAGCTATACAACAAAAAAAGTTTCATTCAAATCCCTCCAGTAGTTTTTGCGTGAAACGCGTACATACATACAGACATACAGACAGACAGACAGACAAGAAATTAAAAAAAAATTTTTTTGCTTTCTATTGTTCTTTTAAGTGTCCCTCTATCCATTTTAGTCAAAAATACTAAATGTACAGACAAAATATTTTTACTGTTTTATTATATGTATAGATTATCATTTTGTTCTTTCTAGGGTAGGAACCATAGAAATCGAAGTAATATAGAGACCATTATTATTTCATGTTCAGTGGTGGGAACCCTAAGAACTTTGCAGACCGTATAATTCGTTATTTTCTCCACGCAAAAGAGTAATAATTCAATTTTCTTTATAGTTTCTTATTACAAGTGACGTTTTTATTAATTTCCCATTCTCTCGCACGTTACATAATAAATAGGCTTACCTTTCCGATTAGTTTTGGATGAGTAATTGTTACGAATAAGGCTGTACTTACATGCTTCCTGATTTTACCACTATACTGTGTAGATAATGTTAAAAAATAAAAATAATTTAAATTTAGACTAATTCTTTATTCGCTCGGCAATACTACGAAGTTGACATCAAAAGACGGCTGTGTAATTATAAAATCATAATTTTTTTTCACCAAATGTATCCCACTAAAATTCTGAATTTAGCAAGAATTTATTAAACTCATAAAGTCAGATTTTTGTGATAAAACTCAAGTTCACCCGAAGTACTTACCTGCCTACGGCCAATGCTGAACATAATCAATACTAATAAACTATGAAAGCACTAATAAAACATACGCCGAATAAATGCTCGAAAAACTCCAACAAGCAAACCCTAAATTACGTGATTAGGGATGGGAATGGTCTGACGGAATTTTGTCGATGAACCAGTATGATTGATGCACAATGGATGGAAGTTATAACGGATTTAACTGATTTTAAAAAGGTTTTTTTTTTTAAAGATAAAAATTTATTTATTTTTCTCCACACAATCTAACAATCTCAAAAATTAAAGTAAGAATATAAAGACAATAGACAGATTGGGGAGACTGGAGACTGATGTGGGCAGGGCCTTTATTACAGAAGAGAAACCTGACCGAATCCTATCTCAGGGGGGTTTAGGTTTCTTTGCAACTGCACTGTACATACATTATTTAGTGTTATACTTAGCCTTTTTTTATTTCCTTGTGTTTCAACAAAAATTCATCATTACAATTTTACATATTGGATGTTTAAAAATCGATCAAAAAAAATTGGAAAAAATATGAATTCGACTATTATAAAACATACTTTGAATAGACATCATTACACGTGATTTATCTGATATTTTCACATCCCATAAAAGTCTGAATCTCGCAGGTAGTAAATGATATCGATTTAATTACGATCCCAACACTAATCGAATGTCCGGCCAGGCTGACCTTTGAATGTTTCATACTGTGTGGAAATCCAATAATACTTCCTACCTTAATGGTTGCGATACAACGAAATTATAATTATCGAAACTTTTTCTAACATGAAATACCCAGTTAAACCGATAATAGTTTTTATATATAATATAAAATATTATTCAGTTTAGGCCCAAACCGTAATAATCCGACTTTAGTAGTTGGAATGTATGTATGTAGTAATTGTTTAAATTATTGGTAACTAATAAGTTATTTATTAAGAAAAAACATATGGCATATAAGTAACTACTAAAACTAAACTAAATTAAAAATAAATAAATTAGAAGATATATGATTAACTACCTTTTAACTAAACTGCGTGGTTACACGCCATTCCCTCACCTTATTTGGGCACACTTCTTGACAATGATTCTCTGAGGATTGCTGTAGCTCTACGTCTAGGATGTTCGGTATGCGAGCCACACAGATGCATCTGTGATAAAATGGTCGAAGAGAATGGGCATCATGCTCTTGGATCTTCTCGTTGTGCGGGCCGTTTATCTCGCCACCACACTATCAACGACATTATACGAAGGGCGTTGATTTCAGCCAACATTCCTTGCCATCTTGAACCTTCTGGACTTTCTAGAACAGATGGTAAGCGTCCAGACGGATTGACCTTATGACCCTGGCAGAGAGGACGCAGTTTGTTATGGGATGCAACCTGTGTAAGTACTTATGCGGCGTCCTATATTAATTCCACTATGCGCGAAGCTGGGGCTGCTGCTCGTGCGGCTGCCAGACAAAAGTATAACAAATATTCAATTCTGTCTCGGAATTATGAATTTGTTTCGGTAGCCGTTGATACAGCTGGCCCTTGGTGTGCGGAAGCAAAATCTTTTGTGAAGGATTTAGGACGCCGTTTAAGGGACCGAGGGCATGACATTCGCTCTGGATGGTACCTGATTCAAAGGATATCCCTAGCTATTCAGAGAGGAAACTCTGCCAGCGTAATGGGTACCTTTGAACCAGGTACTGTCCAGGGTGGTATTTTTGATTAAATTAATTTTAATGTATTTAATAATTATTGGTTAGTTTAGTGGAAGTAATAGATAGTTGCATGAGTAGGTACTTATTACTGCCACAGTTACCATAATTATATTTTCAAAGACCTTGAATTGGACAATTTGGATAAGCCATCAGATGGTATGTACTTCTGTTTACCTTTATTATTTAAAACTCTATGATAAGTTGTTTAGATATTTCAATATTATGATTATTTATTAGAGAGGGTTGCAGCTAATATGAAAAATAAAACAACGACATAAATTTATTTTATCTTTTATTTTTCATCGTGATAGTAAATAGACGTAAGGATGTAAATAATTGTACAGTACAATATACTTAGATTTTATAATTTACATTAAGATTATGAGCAGTTATATAAATTATCGTGTCATTTATAGATATGTACACCTTTGGTAAAATCTACGCAAATATAGACTAATATCATGTAAAAGCTACGCTAAATTTAATTAAGTACCAAATTAATTCACATGAGAGTGATATAGATGGAAATTCTTGCTTATGTTATTTTTGAACGTCAAACAGACATTGACGTATCATGATGTTAATTTAACTTTAAGGTGAAAATGTATGATGGCTTATTTACCCTCACTATTGCCAATTATTAAACATTTACTTTTTTAAAATTATAATAAAGTTCTATTGTAGGCTGAATATTATAATATTTTACAAAAATCCATTTCATTTTTAGAGGTCTTCCAATTAAAATAACAAAAAAGCGTTTTTGTTATTTTTTTATGAATTCCATAAGCACTAATGTGCTATTAACATTGAAGCTTTTTCCATTGATGCTCTGAAAACAATATATACATTTTGATAACCTTTTAAGTTAGCATTGTATCCTCAAACAACCAATAAGTAATTAGTTTACTTTTTAAATTGTCATTAATTAGATAGTATGAAATATTGTCACTTCTAATAACATCACCTTGTCGCCAATGTCATTCATCAGCAAGCAATATAGTAAATTTCTTAAATATAAGAAAATTAAAAAACAAAATGAGTTTAAATTTTATTTTAAATTATTATATTATTGCTTAAAAAGATAATTGAGTCATTCCCTTAAATTAAGAAAATTTAAGATAAACAGTTTGCCCATATCATTTCACCGAAAATTTAGAGAATACTGAAATTAATGATTGCAAACGTATTGGCACAAGATAACTTCAAAAGATATAAGGTTAACATTTTAATAGGATTATTCTAAAATCTACTTTCCTACATATAATTCGAATAAAATAATAGGTACCACAAAAAAACAAATTCTACGTTACATAAACAATGTTACGGTTAAACTAACGTAACGACGCTAGTGACAGTGGCATTTTATTTTCGCGAAAAACTTATTTAAAATTATCTCGAAAAAAAATATATAATACTCCATTTTAATCTGTAACTACACTGTGTTTGTACATAGAAAAGTTAACTATTATACTAACTTAATAAATAATTTAAATCTTAATAATTAGGATGCCATAGAAAATCTAATACCTACTATTTTAGTTTTAGCAGATATAAGATCGATTGTGTATTAACTGTATATTTTTCGAATATATACTGTATGTATTATATACTGCCACTGTCACTGCCCCGGCTCTGATCATCATCATTCCATAATTTCATTATATATATAATTTATCTTAAATATGAGTAATAAATGTAAGCACACCAAAATATTATTTATTTAAATATTTAAAGTAAAGTATACAAAACCTTATAATTCAGATATTTATTTCCACTGTTATATGGCAACACTTATGTCTCCTTCCGTTCGAGGTTTCTAGTTTTCAAAATGGCGGCATTTGAAAGTCTCTCTCTGTCGCATTTATTGTTTGTCAATGAAACGGACTGACTCTATCATAGATTCTGCATTATTTTGTTTCACAATGATAAATTGATTTTACTAATGGTGCATTACTTACTATTTAACTTATTACTAGAAGGTCTTTGGTAATTATACAATTTACAATCGTATATTTTAAAATTTATACACTTACACTTCATTAAAACAGATATATTGATCTTCATTGTGTGTTAATTCAGCTAATTCAGTTGTTTCTTTTTAATTTTCTATTTTGGAATTAACATTCAATAAATACAGCATTAATACGGTCAAAATCACACCACTCTGCCTGAATCCGTAGCAAATCCAAACCTATTACCGTGGCTTAGGGCATAGAGATCCATGCTGGTGTAACTTGACATGCATTTGACTGTACAAACACTATAAATAATGAATTCCAAGGATGTGCACACACAAAACAACTATCTACTCGATGAAGGATACATTTATTTAATAGTGGAGGGAATAATATATAGTCTTAGCTCCGAAGATACATAAAATTCAATTATATTATTGGAAATATCCCGATATTTGGAATTAAGGCCTACTCTGATACTTCACCCTGGTCCCTAAGCACCAGTCCAGATAAAAAAGTCATAAGTAACCTTACTGACATTGCACAGTTTAGTGCCATTACTTTCTAATATTAAGAAAAATCTCAAAATTAAATCTATCAATTTTAATTGACCATATATAAATATTTAAGTTTCCTTCTTTAATGGCAAAAACGTGAAAGATCATTTAAAATAAATTATTTTATAAACAGAACATGTTTAAGAAAAAGATAAGAGTTTACAATTTTACTACAAATATTTTTATACCTACATAATATCAAATAATGTCTTTTATTTCTATAAGAATTGCCAATGCAATATTCAATTTCAGGAGTCAGAGACCTGACATGATATTAAAAAAAATGGGGAAAAATGACATCGTCATTATCTATTTAGCAGATATATACATAGTAAAAGTTTATTCATTGACCATAGTATCCACGAACCATTAATATGGGCGTTGTGACAAAATCAATATTAAATTATATGACTACACTAAATTCCGTCATCTTATCTCCGCTGTGTCTATACAATAGAATGATGGTAAGTATGTAGTGTTGCAAGTCTTTATATACCTTTTAAAGTTTATCAATATTAGTGCAATACCATCTTGGCCTCGAAAATCACTCAAACTATCCATAAATATCTACATGATATTGATATTGATTTTCGAGGAGTACTCGACAGTTTACTATCGATAGTTCCCCACAACACTATAATTAGGTAAATGAATATCAATTTTCCTTTTCATTATTTTCTTCGTAGAATAAAATCTATGAAGATACTCTGTAAAGACACAGCTATACTTTACCGATGTGTTCTATCAAATTTTTCACTTAAATCCTAATACACCACGTGCAGATAATACATCATTGGACCAAAATTCAACCTTCAACTCTTGACATCTTTTTAATACTAACATATATTGAATTATTTTCAAAAAAACTTCAATAAAAGTTACAATGCAAAATGATATAATCTAAACTCAAAAAAGAAAAACTGAAGAATTAGTAGTATTGGACAAAATAAAAATACTTCTATATCCCTCTCAATTAAATTAAGATAAATAAATAATATAATAACTAATTTCTTAAACATTTTTAGAATATTAAAAGAAAATACTTTTTAGTTAACTACAATGATTATTATACGTGAAACTTATGATAATATTAATAGTACTGATAGGCAATATGAAAAATACCTACGCTTAAATACTATAATTTAATCTATATAATTACACTCATAGGCGACTAGCAACTAAAATATCTAATGACACAGCAAATTTATATACATAATAACTAAACTTCACCGTAGTTTTTACAGTATAAAATTGCTTATAAGAACTTTTGATACACACTAATTTAATAAAATTTAAAGTGGCACTGATAATTTAAATAGTAATAATTTTCATTTTTATTGTGCAGTCATTAAATATATTTAAAGTGGATTCAAAAATCTATACGCCGATATCTTAATACTCAATAGAGAGAGAGGATAGCTTAATTACAAAAATATACACATCAAGGGTAAACAATCACACCGTACTGATCTAAAAAGACTATGGTCCCTCTTCAAGACACACATTAGAATAACTACAGGCAAGAATTTCAAGTGAGAGTTTTCGAAATTCGTTGTAACACTGTTCCGTTCCGTATCACTCAACCAAGACTCACAGAATATAGTCCAGTGAATGAATCAGCTCACGGGCTTTGTGCGGGGCTAGGCCAGGGTGGCCTCATTTTTTCCAACACATATTTGAGCTGGAAACTCGTATGGAAATGCTACAGATACTCATCTATTTGGTCGTAGTCCTCATCTGGGGGCGACGGGCCTGATACTGAGAGGAGGGGTAGTCCAAAATGTTTGACAGTTTCGACGCTGCCACTGTCGTCAGATTTGGCTTCCTCGCTTATAGTCTCTTCCCTTGGTGGTTTGGCTGTGCAGAGGCGCTCAGATGAATCGCTCATTGTTGTCAGCGGAATATTGTCTGCTGACCTATAAAGATAATGGATAAAGCTTTTGAAAGGGTGTATTGAAAGCGGGTAAATTATTCTCGTTTTTACAGACTGCCGGTGAAGTCATTTTTACGGGCGGTAAACAAGTATAAATTACGCTTTTGTGTAGGTTCGGACTGACTTTGAAAAGTTGATATAAATTGCTTTTTAATTCTTTACGAGCTTTATTAAGAGGTCTTAGAAGAGAGCTTTAATTTATTTCGTCATTTGTGAGGTACCGTTTTGACATCTTAACTTATGCAAATGAGGATTTTTACAATTAAGCGTGGAGCTGTGACCCTAAAAAGTCTACATAAAATAATAATTATACATCACAACGACTTACTGAATTGGCCACCTAGACAGAATGAAGAAAGATCATAGCTTAAAATTATCTAGGTGTGAGAGAAATATCTGATTGTGCGCTACAGATATTTCCACAGTGATATTGCACAGGCTGATCTAAGTATTCTAGGGCCGTTCATTTGCACGAGGGCAAGATCCATTTTGAAGTCACCTGAGCCAATTTATGGGTATAAATTGGGCATAAGTTACCAAAATTTGTGCAAGGGTGGAGTCTCTCCCCAAACAATGGAAAAATAGTTGTCTTGCCCTCTGCGCCCTAACACCAGCACTCGGGATGACCTAATAGCAGCCACCGATGATTCTGCGAAAGCACCTGATCACGTTTCGGAATTCTTAAACCGTTGGAATGGCATCGACAAGTTAAGAAGCAGAATAAATAGTAAGTACATACCTAGCTTTGCGACACAGTTTCGACTGGGAGCCGTGTCGCCTCAGGAATTCTCCGGCGTCAAACCCGGCAAACCCCGTGGGTTCAGCGGACACAAAGATGGCCGAATTGACTCTGGGCCGGTTGCACCGGGCCAGTAGACGCTCTTCACACTCCAAGCTTTGTGTGTGGGTGTGGGACCAACGCATATGCTGAAAGAAACAGGTGGTGTTTATATTGAAATTAAAAAAAAATCTTGCTGCTTAGCCCGAATTGCAGTAGTATTTTTTTTTTTCAGGGTAAAACTTGGTTTATGATTTGCAGAAGAGAAAAATAATTTGTTTAGTTTTATTTTACAGGTACCTTAAACCGTTACCGTTACCGTTGTAAGATACCATATAGGTACTGTTATAACATTTACAAGTTTAGTATTGCTTACTAAAAATTGTAAATTATATGATTGGATTTCAATGTAACCGTTTTAGATAAAAAGGGTACTTTAGTACAATAGCTGCATAACCGGATTCGGTGTCTTGGTAATTTATGGGTTAACATAACTAGACATTTTAAAGTAGATACCAGATCAATGATGATCAGTCATTCTACTACATCAAAAAAATCCGCTGATGAAAAACATATATAAAACAGGAAATGTGAATTGACAAATCCTACTCGTATGTAAAGTTTAAGAACTTAGAAAGCAAAGGTATGGAAAAGTCGAAGAGGGTCCAAAATAATTACACGGCAGAACAAAACACGTTTGAAAGAGCTCCAAGGGGGAGTATTTGCGAGTTTAATGAAATTATAGCAACTTTCAAATAAGATTACGTGTGTCCTCAGAGCTCAAAATGAAATAGAGTTTACGATTTTTGTAGTGGAAATAAACAAAGGATTGCAATAAAAAGAAAAAACTGATTGTAGTACAGTTGCTAATACTTTTAGTTGAAATATTTAATACCCAAAATAAATTAAAAATAATTTCTTTGTACGTCGGAATTGCAGATGGTGGCTGTTGACCATTTTTATCTATTATGGTAATCGATCAATTGATTGCAATATTTAGTAATGTTATAGTTAACATTGATATTTGTCATTATCTCGATACTGGCCAAACAAAACGCTGCATAAACACTGTTGCTCTAAGCCAAGCTGTTAGTAAAATGGCATGATGGTGTCGAAATAGCATATTACAAAGTAAATGACTATTAATCAATAAATAAAGTCGAGATAAGAAATTACATTTTCCAAATATAACTTAAACCTTACATAACAGACCAAACAAAAAAGGTAGCCGTTACGAGACGCTCGGCAGATGTAAAACAAATGCGCATCGTGTTGCACGACGATCATGTCATTTTCCGTCACGGAATTAGAGTCTATTATATTGTCTTGCCAAAGGATACTTTAAATAAAAAAAAATTTATCGACATTTTTATCTTAAAAACATTTTTATTAATTTCGGAACTCCATATCTTTCCAAGTTCTTTTACAAGTCTAACTTTCTAGCTGCGAAGCAACAAGGGTTCTGAGTTATGCCCGCATACAGATTGTGATTGTAAGAAACTTCTTAACTAGTACAAACCTCAAATTAATTCTGATTAGATATCATATTCAAGTATTGTTGATAAAATCTACTTATCTATCGTTAGAACCGTAGATAAGGAATTAATGTTTTTCTTCGTCATTAAGTGAATGCGATATAATTTACCTAATTTGCAAAATACCCAAATGTACCTAAAAAGAACGTACATTGTTAGTGTCTGAACCTTCACCGCCGGATTAATCGAAGAACATTCTCTCGAAAATATTTGTTTAGACAAAAATCAATAGTCGCCACAAAAATCGGAATAATAAGTATAAGTAACAATATGGCCTTTCTGTTTAGACCAAGAAATTTGCTGTTACTGGCATTTAACGTAATTAAAAACAAAAATGTTTTATGTGTTTTATCCACGGGCGAATGTTTTTCGGATGTATGGACGTGTTGTTACCTATCGTTCGTGTCGTTCTATCTATTTGCGTGTAGACTTCTACTGCGTCTGCGTTCAATCCACAAAGTAAGAAAAAAAAATCATTTTTTTTATTCTGTCTATGGTTCAATCTATTTTTTAATTGAAAAACGTTTTCGTCTATTCCTTTGTTTAAAGTAGTATTCACTCCCAGTTAGAAGCACTAAAAATATGTCACTTTATTGTTATCGGATGCTAAGAGAAGAATACGCTTTGTTAGACCAAGTTGTAGAAATAGCTTTTTGCTAGGTCAATTCCGCAATCTCATTTGTTACTTTATGTGAAGGCATCAACCTTTTTACCAAATGAATTACATGATTAAGTACTCAAGGAAGGAAGTTTTCAAATATATTATGGACAAAATAGAATTCTCGATAAGACTACCTTTTCCATTTATATTCTACCGAGTGAATACATTCTGTAGATACGGAAATTGTTTTGTAAAGAAGATCTATGGAATTTCATCGCATTAAATAAATAGATCATACTTATTAAATAAAGAATACCAATTTTTGTCTAAATTATACAGAAACTAAATATTTTTATAATACCACAGAAGAATTAACTCAATTTTACCTTTTCTAACTATTTATTAAAGCCATGTTTATTGTCAACCTGTAACGATATCATGTTTATTGTCAACCTTTATTAAAAAAAGTATTACAAGGATCAATTAAATTTAAAAATTAATAAGCCAATACAATTATACATGTTTATTTCGATCCTTACCCGAATTCCTTACCCGGTTGCAGGTGAGGTTAGAGAGTGCTGGTAGTAAAATCATGATAGCATTTACTTAATTTTGTCATGAAAAATCTTAATATCCTAACTAATATTATAAATGTGAAAGTGAGTTTGTTTGTTCAAAATCAAAATCAAAATTGTTTGTTAGTTTGTTTGTTACCTCTTCACGCTTTATCTACTGAACCAATCTTCCTGAAATTTCGCATACACATAGCTGGAAATACGGTACTTTACATAGGGTACCTTGTATCCCGGAAAGAAGCACTGTTCCCGTGGAAAATTCACGCGGGCAAAGCCGCGGGCGAAAGCTACTTTAAATATAATTTTATTCTAGTATGGTAGGAAATAATAGAGCATCTCTTGAATAAGAAGTAAGTATGTTGAGGCCTTCAGCCTCTAATTTTTTTATAATTTCCTTTTTTTTTCTCTCCGATTCGGTGACAAGACAACTTGATATCGCTGTCCCCTTTGCGGGCAAATGAGGGAGCGAGATAGAATCGACTCGCCCTCCCGGAAGCATCGACAGTGATTGCATTCCAGTTTCGATCCGTACATCATTGAGATTGCGTGTGTCCAGCGCCTCTATGGCCCGCGCGCGCGCCGTTTTGAAATTCGCCGCAGAACCAGTATCTTCCGAAGGAGCCACTTGTGTCCAGAAGAAATCTGGTGATCACCAGGAGAAATCATCAGCAAGCGAGCAAGGTAAGCGATTATCAAGCCCCCTGTCGAGTTGCCGAATTGCTGAAACTTCTACCCCTTCATATATCCACATATAGGCCGTTTTAACCGAATGCTTATCCAAGCCTTAGGTATATCTCAAGGTCCTACATTCCGCATAAAAAAGGAGTCAGTCTATTCTACACGACTGCCATTCCATAATTTGGTCCTTCGAGCCGGATTTGTCCAGCTTTTAATATTATATGTACTTTCGCCTCGGCGTTAGTGCCACGAACCGCCATCTTGTTAATTGCATTTTGCTAATTCACCTTCCATATACTTTCTTATAGTAATTTCCAATAATGGCTTCTAACAAACTCGAAGCCAAATTAAAACAACTCATTGCCAAAAAAGAAGCTATTTATGAACGAATTAATCGTTTATACGATATAAGCAAAGGCATTTCTAATTACGATTATCGTTCGAATGAGTCATTTCTAGCCCAATCTGAGACTATCAGCGAAATTTATGACAAATTTGAAGTAATCATAGAACATATTAATGAGTTGAACTTTGAACTGAAAGAAACCCCACCCGATTACGCGGCTTTAAACTCGTTCGAAGAATTATATTCAGCGATTAAGTACAAACGTAATCTAATTTTAGCCAGAGATAAGACTAACGTTGGCGTGTCACTTAAGAAAGGCCCTATAAAATTACCACCTATACAGATACCTTCCTTTGATGGTAAAATTGAAAATTGGCCGATATTTTACGAAATATTTCGTAGTAATATTCACGAAAACGCAGATCTGACGGACTCGCAGCGTGTCCAATATCTCATGGGCAAACTTACCCACAGTGCTTTAAAATTAACTGCAGGTATTGTTCCCACGGGAGAGACTTATAATACAATTTGGGACTCTCTCGTTAAGAAGTACCAAGATAATCGCACTTTAGGTATTCATTATTTAAACAACATTTTGGACATTAAAAATTGTGTCAACAATACCGCTAGCTTAAACACTTTTATTGAAAAATATTCGGCGTCTATTGCAGCGCTCAAGCAGCTAAAGATACCTAAATTATTGGATTTTATGTTATTACATTGTGGTCTACGAAAGGTTGACTCTCAAACAGCCTAGCTATTCGAAACACATATTAGTGGGAAGGAATTGCCGTCTTATACAGAATTTATATCTTTTATACAAGATCATATAAAGGCACGCGAAAGATCACATACTAATAATTGTTCGCGGTTTGAAACGCGAGTGACGAATCCCCCTAGTACTTCAAAAACTTTCATATCAAATAGCGCGCCACGGTGTGAAATAGAAACGCCCTGCCCAATATGCGCAGGCGAAAAAACATCCATTGTTTAGGTGTGAGCAATTTAAAAATATGAGTACACCGCAAATTCGTTTCGATTTTATTAAGTCAAAGCGTGCCTGTATTAACTGCTTAAGCCTAACCCACACATTGAATAAATGTAAGTCGCATTCGACATGCAAGTTTTGTAAAAAACAGCACCATTCATTGTTGCATTTCTCTGAGAATAGCAAATCGGACCCAGCGCCAGGCGACGGCAAACCGGTTTGTTATCGAGCAGACGCCACGCAGTCTGCGCGCGCCCAGCCCTCGCCATCAGTAGAAAATATAACTTCTGTGACGTTAAACACAGGAATGCGGAATTCAAATTATGTTTTATTGTCGACGGCTCAAGTGTATGCGACTCACAACAATGGTCATGACAAAATTGTGGTCAGGTGTTTGATAGATAGTGCGTCTCAGAATAATTTAATAACTTTGAATTGTTGTAAGCGCTTGAACTTACCTATAGTTAAGCTACATAACTCATCGTTACAGGGTGTTGGAATGTCCACGCAGCTAGTGCATGGTTATATACATATAACAATAGAATCGCGCGTTAACCCCGAAGATAAATATTATATTCATGCGTTAGTGGTAGATTGCATCACAGGTAAGTTACCCGCGAATTATATTGAATTAAATGACGACATGTCATATATAAATAAATTACCACTAGCCGATTTAACTTGGAATGTGCCGGGAAATATTGACATTATTCTCGGCGCGCAACTTTTTCCATATATTTATTTAGGTAATATGATTGAGTCGGGCAGTAGCGCCCCTCCAGCTGTCCTGACTAGCTTCGGTTACGTACTGATGGGAGGTGCGGCAGGTCATTGTGACTCGTTTTCTCAGTCTTCCTCGTTTACCGCGCTGACTAATACTGACATTGAGTCGGGTTTACAGAAGTTCTTTGAATTGGAGGAAGTACCATTTTCACGGCTTATTAGTCCATCCGAAAAAGAGTGCGAAGATATTTTTTGTTCTTCCGTCACGTTTAAAGACAGTAGGTATTTTGTTGACCTACCTTTTTCGCGGAACCCCTCTGAGTTGGGCAATTCTCGTGCAGTAGCCCACCGCCGCCTGTTGGCCCTCGAGCGTAAATTTGCGCACGTACCAACCTTACGCGAAAATTATAATAAAACCATCACCGACTATATATCTCAGGGTTATTTATCGGAAGTACCTGATTCTGAATTAACAGAACAGGGCTATTACATACCGCACCATGCGGTCATTAGGCCCGACAAAGATAGTATTCGTGTGGTTTTGGACGCCAGCGCTAAGACGCACTCAGGGTTGTCACTCAATGACATTTTACATGTCGGACCGAATTTACAGGCCGACTTATTTTTGTTATTACTTGATTTTCGTACGTTTCCCATAGCTATGACCGCAGATATTAAACAGATGTTTTTAAGAATCGGTGTTAATCCGCATCACCGCGAATACTTGCGAATTTTATTCCGCTTCAATAGGGATGAGCCTATTCGCACCTTTAATTTCAACCGCGTGCCTTTTGGGTTGGCGTCTAGTCCTTATTTAGCCATGCGCACACTACGCCATCTGGCGTGTGAGCATAGCGACCGCTTTCCGGACGCATCCAAATTGGTAGAAACCCAGTTTTATATGGATGATTATGTTTATTCTGTTCCTGATGAACAAACCGCTATAAAGTTGTCACACAACTTAATTGATTTATTTAAATTAGGTTCCTTCGACCTTGTCAAATGGGCCAGCAATTCACCCGCTTTGTTAGAGACCCTCCCTGCGTCTCACCGCTTATCAGTTAATTTTTCTAGTATGGATAACAATATTAACAATTTTAAAATCCTTGGTTTAACCTGGGAGCCCGCTGAAGATACTTTTTCTTTGACAACCAGCCCAGTGGACAGTAAATGTACAAAACGCACCATTTTATCATTAATTGCTCGCTTATTCGACGTACTTGGCCTTGTAGCGCCAGTCGTTTTGTACGCTAAAATACTTATTAAAGAACTTTGGTTAGCCAAGATAGATTGGGATGAGGTACCTCCGCAGCCAATCATAGACCGCTTCACTGCGTTAGCACGGGATTTTCCCGCACTATCTGCTCTTAAAATCCCACGTCATGTTGGAGTTTTTGCAGAATCTGTCGTAAACATTGTGGCCTTTTGTGATGCTAGCTTTAGTGGCTATGGTTGCTGTGTATATTTACACATTTCTGATACTCAAGGTAATATAACGGTCCGCCTTCTTTGTGCGAAATCCAAGGTTTCCTCCGCTAAAGTAACAACACTAGCTCGATTAGAACTCGTTGCTGCTTTGTTGCTGTCTAAGCTTGTTAAGGTTGTCAGAGAGAAGCTTTCTGCCCGCATTCCGATTGCCGGTACTTATGCGTTTTCGGATTCCACTATTGCGCTCTCGTGGATCCATTCTGCCCCTCATAGGTGGTCTATATTTGTTAGCAACCGCATTGCAAAAATTCAGGAAAATTTACCTGCCGCTTGTTTTAATCACGTATCAGGGAAAGAGAATCCTAGCGATTGTCTTTCACGTGGCATGCTGCCTTCAGAGTTAATTGTACATTCCTTATATTATAACGGCCCGTCCTGGCTTCGTCAGCCTATAAATGAATGGCCATTGAAATTTGTTCCGACGGAATGTGAGACATTACCGGAACTGAAATCTAAAACCTTTGTTGTTGAGGCTTCCCGTGCGGAACCACATATTATGGACACCTTAGTCAGCCGCGTGTGTTCATGGAACAAATTATTACACGTATTTCTATATATTCTTAAATTCACAAAAAGATTGAGTGGTCGTAACGCTGTTGAAAATATTCAAACCGCTGAAAATTTCATTATCAAAATCGTTCAAAACATTCATTTTTCTACGGAATTAGATTTAATTAAATCTGGCAAACTTCCATCTAAAAGGTTGCGCAGTTTGTCCATATTTGTTGACGATCACGGAATCTTGCGCATCGGAGGCCGACTTTCCAAATCGGACCTACCCTACGAAGCGAAGCATCCCGCTTTGTTGCCCAAACGCGCCCGCATAGTTGATTTAATTATCGATCATTACCATAACACTTATTGCCATACAGGTCCTGGGCTATTAATGTCCATCATAAGGCAGCGATTTTGGATATTGGATGGTAGGACAGTCATTCGCTCGCGTTGTCGCAAATGTAATACTTGCTTTCGTATTAAGCCTACTCACCCGACACCCAGAATGGCTGACCTGCCTGAGTATCGCGTGCGTGACGCTAAAGCCTTTGTACACACTGGGGTTGATTTAGCGGGTCCTATTGCATACATACCTATGCGTCGCAGAGGCCAACGCTCGCTGAAGGTCTACATTTGCTTGTTCATATGTCTAGTCACTAAGGCTATTCATATAGAATTAGTTTCGGATCTCACATCCGAAGCTTTTCTTGCAGCTTTAAAGAGATTTATGTCCCGCCGTGGTCCAGTGTCTGTCATGTACTCGGACAACGGGACCAATTTCGTTGGCGCTAAGGCCCGGCTGAACGAAATCTACTCTTTTTTATTAAACTCGCGCATTCAGACCGACATCAAAGAAGAACTTCTGAAATGTCGAATTGAGTGGAAAACGTTACCGCCCCGAGCTCCGCACTTCGGAGGAATTTGGGAGTCCAACATTAAAGGTATCAAAGCGCACTTGTACCGAGTGATAGGAAAGCAGCTTCTCACTTATGAGGAGCTCTTAACTGTCCTCGTACAGATAGAATGTCTTTTGAACTCACGGCCTCTTAGTGTTTTATCATCTGATCCGCATCCTGACGTTCTCACGCCGGCTCATTTTTTAATGTCCAGTCCCATTACTTATTTACCTTCTTCTGAATTGACAGAGGAAAGTATGAATTTGACAAAGCGTAAAAAACTTTTGGATCAACTCGTGTTATCATATTGGAAAAAATGGCGTATTGAATACCTGCATACGCTGCAAGTCCGTCAGAAATGGTGCACTCACGATCGTCCCATAGAGATAGGCACTGTCGTTCTCTTGGGTCAAGATAACGTACCGCCCTTGACTTGGCCATTGGGTGTCATAAAGGAGGTGTTTCCTGGATCGGATGGTATAATTCGTGTGGCTTTAGTCAAGACTGTGTCAGGCACATATAAGCGTCCTGTCACAAAGCTGTATCCTTTGCCTACCCAATAATCAACCGCAACTTAATCAAACCGCAATTTAATCAACCGCAATTTAATCAAACCGCAATTTAATTAAACCGCTTATTTACTCATAATTTCTACCGTAGATATCGATTCGCTGATATTCTCAGACCGCTATTACCTCCAATCTATCCTCCTAGCTTAATCTATCTTATCTTATCTAGTCTATCCACCTAGCTTCTTGTCTATATTTTAATTTGAAAGCTCTGGACCTTTCAAGGCGGGGAGCTATGTTGAGGCCTTCAGCCTCTAATTTTTTTATAATTTCCTTTTTTTTCTCTCCGATTCGGTGACGAGACAACTTGATATCGCTGTCCCCTTTGCGGGCAAATGAGGGAGCGAGATAGAATCGACTCGCCCTCCCGGAAGCATCGACAGTGATTGCATTCCAGTTTCGATCCGTACATCATTGAGATTGCGTGTGTCCAGCGCCTCTATGGCCCGCGCGCGCGCCGTTTTGAAATTCGCCGCAGAACCAGTATCTTCCGAAGGAGCCACTTGTGTCCAGAAGAAATCTGGTGATCACCAGGAGAAATCATCAGCAAGCGAGCAAGGTAAGCGATTATCAAGCCCCCTGTCGAGTTGCCGAATTGCTGAAACTTCTACCCCTTCATATATCCACATATAGGCCGTTTTAACCGAATGCTTATCCAAGCCTTAGGTATATCTCAAGGTCCTACATTCCGCATAAAAAAGGAGTCAGTCTATTCTACACGACTGCCATTCCAAAGTACAAGTAACCATACAAGTAGTTACCCACTGGTAATGTAGGGAACATTCATTCACATTAGGGTCGATGAAAATTTATTGTAAAGTTTTCCTTGGAAGTACTCAAAAAGACCTTAGTCATTGAGAGATCTAGTTCATGTTGCATAAACCATTAAAGCCCTTCCTATAAATACGTTACTTGTCTACACCAGGATGTCCTACGTTTCTATGCTAAAGCCGCCACAACATTTGCATACCGTGCGTCATACGAACTCTCTAGAGAATATTCCAAGTAAAATTGTATATTCCTAACAAACTGTCGCGTGTCTGTTCAGTCATTATGATGAGCATAAAATACTTACAAAATTCACTACTCATTGACCGTGAACGAAGAGCTTTTATGGAGGGATTTTCGTAATGTTGTTTCCTTTATGGTCAGGAAATAAAGTTCATATTGCAGTGAAATTGTTGAAAATTTTAAGATGCTCGAGGTTAGTCTGAGAGGATAGTCTGAAGACACGCGATTCGCAAGTTAAGTATGGAAGGGAACATTGTCAAGAGACATTTTCGAGTTTTTGTACCGAAAGTGTTGCCAGTAGTATATGGTCATAAAAATATGACATGTTTATTATCCTCATAAATGAAAGTAACTCTTTGTATCTCTATGTAAATCTTGCAAATTTAGTATATAGATAGATTTGCATGTATGTTAACAAATCAATGTGATAAATGAATATGAATATATCTAAGTAAATAAATAAAAAATATTTTCAATCAGGCAACAAAATTTAAAACTATAGATACCTACTCTAAAAACATAAAAGACGTACTTTTTCAAAAACAGTTTTTAGTAATAATCTACTTTTTCCATGATGGTCTGGAAGCGAAGAAAAAACATATAATGTGCCAGCTGCTTCTCTTCCCGCGCAGATTGTTAAAGTCAATCGAGGGAAAGGCCTTTAAAAACTGGGGTTCTTCCACTCATAGGCGATGGGCATTTCATTCCATCAGAAAAGCCACTATTCAGCTAACCCGTAGACGCGACCCCGTAAGGGATAAAGACGTGATTCTGTATCTGTATATCTACTTTTTGTCCACTGTTTATTTGGGGGTTTTGGATACAATTTTAAATTACATAATATTTACATCAAATTCATCCTGGTGGTGGATGATACTCGTAAAATACCATCATTTTAAAACCCACCCACCGCTTGCGTGTTATTCCTATGACAATATGGCACAAGGTCTTGGTTCATTACTTAAACAAAGGGACGTTTACAATTGTCCGTATTTACACTCACAGAAATGCCTTGTACAAAAATGTTAGCTTCTTCAAATATTATTTCAGTACCATTGTAAAACTAAGTAGGTACTTAACTGTTATATTACATACATAATATGAACTTTGAAGTGGATGGTTTTATAAAATAAATACCTATTGTGTAATACATATTACCTTACCTATTTATTAAAAAAAACGAGATTTATTTGACGTATGACTTTGCTGTTTCTTAGTAGGATAGGAAGAGTTTTAAGTTTAGGTAATAGTGTTTTAAGCTAGTAATTACAGATTTCCTTATTAAATTATTATTTTACACTAGCTTTTGCCCGCGGCTTCGCCCGCGTGAATTTCCCACGGGAACAGTGCTTTTTCCCGGGATAAAAAGTAGCGTATGTGCTATTCCAGGTCATTATCTACCTCTGTACCAAATTTCATCGAAATCCGTCCAGTAGATTTTGTGTGATTGAGTAACAAACATCCTCACAAACTCACAAATTCACAAACTCACAAACTTACATCCAAACTTTCGCATTTATAATATTAGTATGGATTAAATTGATTAGATTCACCATAGCAAAAAAACATTAGGATAACTAATTAAATGGTCTGCGCTCTAAATTTACTTAATCGATTAAGATATAAACAGTATAAAAGCTTAGCTATACCAAAATTTCGATAATTTTGCACAAGAGCCCTGGAGCAAAAATAAAGAGGAATATTTGGACAAATAATGAAGAGATTTAGCAATTCGTCATGAAGTAAGTTCTGTTGACTCAATTAATGAGCGCGTACTTTGTATTAATTAATCGGCCGCTTTTTACGCCATTGCCGAGGGCAGATTTTTGAGAAAATACCAGTCATGTCTGAGAGTTATTCTTAAATCTTATCTTATAATATTTTAACAGTGAACATATAAATTTAGGAATAATTCCATCGATGACAGCAAAGTGATCTATAATATTATGTATGTCAAAAAACAATCCCTCAACCTGTTTCACCTTTACATAATTACACGTGAATCAGCTGCATTTTTTTTATAACAGGGCGGCAAACGAGCAAGCGGGTCACCTGATGGTAAGTGATCACCGCTGCCCATGGACTACTGCAACACCAGGGGTATCACAAGAGTGTTGCATATTTTAAAATACTTATGTCGAACAAAAATTAATTATTCAAAAATTATATTGAAATTGAGACATTAACGGTCCAGTTGGTTCATAAGTTCGTTCATATGAAATATTAAAAAAATAAACTTCAAGGTACAATATTTAATATTCATTATTCCCGCAAAACCTCTCGCAAGGTAAGATTCTTGAAAATTTTTACGATGATATTGCGAATAACTTTACATATTTCCAAAGTTTCACTTCCTCTTTAAGTTTCTTTAGCTTGAGCACGAGAAAATTTAATTCATTGTTAAGAATTCTCAAAAAATATTAACAAAAATATTAACTTAATTTTTTTTAAATCAAATTACAACTTACCAGCGTATTGGCTGAATGCTGGTATGCACACTAGAAAAATAAAAATAAAAAATATACTTTATAAAAGTTGAAAATAAACCTGCATTATTATTATACGTGCGTAATGTTTTAGCGTAAATTTTAAAAAATTGCCAGTGCATCAGTGATAAGTGAAAAATGTTTGTGAAAAAAAAAACACTAGTGTGGTGCTTCCTCACTTTATTGCAGAATTTCTATATACCCTTTTATACCTTATGTATTTAAATAATGACGTTTCAGAATGACGAATTTGACGTACGGATAAATACACATACCTATATAAAGGTAAAGGATTTGTGAGGTTAAACATTGAATAAACAAATTTTTTTCGACAGCTAATTAGGTATATTCATAAAATAAGACTAACAAAAAATGTATCCGTAGATACTGAATTGCATTTAAACTTTGCACAAAGTATACGAAAAGTATTCGATTATACATTCCTTGCATCTTATATCCTCTAAGGTGTCCTGAAAACCATAAACAACATAGAATCTCAATCGAATTCCTCGTTGGCCAAGCGTATTGACGCGTGAACTAGCGTAAGTGCTCGAATACCTCGTTGGCCAAGCGTATTGACGCGTGAACTAGCGTAAGTGCTCGAATCCCTCGTTCGTCAAGCGTGTTGACGCGTGAACTAGCGTAAGTGCTCAAACGTGAGTAGCGTGCGTGATAGCTTGTTGGGGTCTTCGTCCACGGCTTACTTGGTAGTCACAACCGGAGCATCTGCATTGGCAGAGTTGGCAAGCCCGCGGGGGTACGCGGGCGGGACTCCGCTAGCTGGTATGGTCTTCGGGAGCGGCGTGGAGCAACGCGAACTGACAACCGCAGTCTCGCGCGCTCCGCCTTGGGTATTGGAAGCAACGGTCGAGGAGGCAGCACACATCCTGAGCACCACACTAGTTGAGAAAAGCAAAGCTAGAGTATCTGTTTCGAAGCTGGACTGGCTGTCGGAGTGTTGCGGTTTAGCATGTTTCTCCGGGTAGTTAAAACAGATTATTAGTATAGCATCTGTATTTTTAAAGCGAATAGTAAGATAAATTTAAAACAAAATTCCGAAGGCTTTTCATTAAAATATTGACAGCTGGCTCAATAGAGGTTTAACCATATATGTATTTAGCGAAGTTAAGAAACGAAAACTTGTCGCTTTTCTAAATAGAAGACGTCAGCTAAGAATGAATTTTCCGGAATTCTCGAAGAAAATCCGTAGACTGTAGCTATTACTTGTAATGATAAATAGAAAAGCAGCAACTATTAATTACAATAAAACTAGAGCAAAGTACTTCAACAATCTTCGATGTTTAATTACCTGTGAAATAATCCTCTATGTGAAATCTAATTGCCGCCAAAAAATGCTACTTAGACGTTCATAAGTCTTTTCAGTAACAATGTTTGACATTTAAGTGTCAGTGGAAACGTTGAAACTGAAAAATAAAGCAACTAGATACCTAATTACGGATTTCTGAGAACGGATTAAATTCTAGTCATAACGGTCTAATTAGGTCGAAACAGGTGTCTAATTGTATATTTATCATTTGGGACTCTGAAATTGGAAATTGGAAACTACAAATTACGTAATCCCTTTATTTTTATTATTCAACAGGTTCTTTTAAAGTGTTTTTTTTTAAATTACTACTAATGTACTACTTTTTAGTAGCTGCGTACATGAAGCTGAGAGGCGAGGCGAGGCTAAAGCACCTAGCGTGCTGTGCAGGACAATTTTACTTTTGCAATTTTGAGTATGATTAAGAAAAGTTTTGGAGGTAGGCAAAAAGTCATCTACGTACGAGAGTTATCGGCTTAGACAAGGTTGAAGAGCCAAAAGACTTTTTTCACTTTAGCTCTTTGCTATGAAGCCGTAACTCTACCTTCGGCCTTGTCACTCTCTTTGATCACGAGACAGAGCTCGGCCTTCGGCCAAGCACAAGTTGTCAGTCGTGTTTTTTATTTTTTAATAATTAGCCTGCAAATTATTTTAATGAGAAACAACACCATTTACCTGTCAAAGAGGATAATGTTTCACAAATTTATCGTATTACAAAGAAATTTGTATTTCGTCATTTGACTATGCCTAATTTAGTTTGGAACCTTTGAACCCCTTTTTGGAAGCAAAGGTCGCCGTGTGGGCAGCATAAATTACCATGACACTGATGTCCAAACAAAATAATCCTTCAGTTAGTAGGTATTTTAAATTACCAAAACGTTAATTAATATTACATTGTCTCTCTCTTATCGAATGTGTTATTACTAAAACTGGTGTCAGATTTTTTCAAGTAGCCTAAAGGCATCTGATATGACTTTTACGACTACCGTCATCTAGTGGCAGTAACCGTATACACACTAGTAAACCAAGGATACTAGTAAACAGTCAGCCAGTGTGCAAGTATCCTCAAGATGTTTTCCTTCACCGGAAAGAAGTGGTGGTCTATGAAAACTACTATACGTGAGTCATATTGATCTAGAAACTCATGTGGCACAGGTAGGATTTGAACCCGGGTCCTTTCCAACCTCAGGCGGGTGTCATTACCACTCTATCACCACCGCTTCACCTTCTATATAATAAGTAAGTTTGTTTGATTTGATAGAGACCAGTGAAGTGAATGATTTCATTTGATGTCGAATGAAAATTATAAGAAAATGATTCGTCTCACTGGGTTTAAGTAGGACAAACTTTGAAATTTCAAAAGTAGTAACTTATCTTTTTAAGATTATTTTTAAAGTCTTCAGTCTTCTTCTCAGAATAAGAATAGAATACAGTACGTTTATTTGAATTTCCACAGACACTAAAATATTAAAAAAAAAACATAAGCTGAACTGAATAATAACTTCAATAACTGAATCCTTTGATGCTATTTGGTCGAGGGTACTCAGCAAACATGAATATTTTTCCGTAAAAAGTTCGGCTAAAACTGTGACGACACAGTTTTTTTTTCTTTTTGCCTGATTCGTTTCGTTGTAAATTATATATTTGTATTTTTCTAAACTTAATTTAAATTAAAATCTGATGTAAAAACATCCAATATGCATCCGCGCATTGATCGCATTTTTGCTCCGATTTTGAACTGAAAGTTTGACTGTAAGAAATTTCAATATTTAATGTTTGTTAGTCAATCATGCCTCAATCATAATTGGTGATAAAGTATTCGAGTTATTATATTCACAGGTACAGGTATAAGAGACATTTATTTTTAAACTAATTTAAAAGTTAAGTAGACAAAGCAAAGCGAAGAGTAAAAATTCTGCAGGTACTCGTTTGACCGAAAAACTGACAAGCATCACTTTAACAAACTTTGGTCCTCCAAATATTTTAATGCCGTTCCCGGAGACTTCAAACTTATTCGATTTTGAGCAAGTTTCAAGTTTTGATGGCGGCTGTTCACTCTTGCGCGAGGGTCCTCGCTGTCCCTCGCACGAACCTCTCGCACGAGGAGCGCTACACGAATGCGACCCTGTACATTCTTGATTAATTCAGTTACGACGAGCGGCGGCGAGGAGATGGACGCGCTCCAAGTTACGGCAGCTGCAGCGCTATGCGCTATTAGCTATTATAATTATATGCTTAGAGACGTATTAATTTCTCTTTTCAACCGACTTCCCAAAAAAGGAGGAGGTTATATGTTTCGATGTATGTATGTTTTTTTTTTATGTATGTTCGCCGATTTCTCCGCCTACTGTGGACTGATTTCCAAAATTGTTTTTTTATTCGTAATGGTGTATTCCCAAGTTGGTCCCATTTTAACCACGTCAGAATCTGTTCGGTAATTTTAAAGATACCTAACAAAATATAAAAATACCAACATTGCATTATAGAGCAAAAGCCCGCGACAGCATGCCCTTCCTTATTTTATTAAAACTCAAGATTTTCTGTATATGTCCCCAACATAGAAATAGCGATTAGCGACTATAAAAGTTGGTTCATGATTACTTAGGCAGATTATTTGTAGCAATAACATTTAAATTGGTAACTCAATTTCCTCAAAATAAGTTTTTTAAAGATTTTATTTCTAACAATATTAGAAATCACGCCATCCATTACCAAGCAATTGGTGCAGATAAAAACCCCTGCTAGACATTGTAACTTTACTAAATTATAGTTATATTTGTTTTATTATAAAATCTTAATTTAATATTACTTTGAGAGGCTCCAAGGGTGCTTTTTATACCTATAAAAATCATCCTTGCTGCCTATGTTACCTGCATAAGCAACTAAGATCCAAACTTCATACCTTGTCGCTAATATTTTTTGCCCGTATATACCACGCAGAGAAACATTCAGCATTTCTAAAATAAGGAAGGTTTGGTCGTTACTGGCTCTCGGTCTATTTATGTGCCAAAAATAATAGACAATTTGACATGTTCTGACATTTCAAACCAAACTAACATAAAAAGTTTCGAATTCTTAATTCTTTATTTTCGGCCTGTGAAAGAAAAGTTTTAATTAAAGAAAATAGGTGTAGAAGCACTGAAAATGATAAAATAAAACTTTTTTCCAAAAAAAATGAACCGACTTCCATCATAAAACTTAAAATGATGAAATAACATTAAAGAAAAATGTATTAGCATGCTACCTACTGAATGAGGTGAAGTCGGTGCCAAATTAAATATTAAATAATATAAATTAATATTAGGATTTAGGATCATGTATGTATATTATATAAAATGCCTAGCTAAACAATTAAATAACCTTACTCCTGCACTTGGCACCGACTTCACCTCATTCAGTAGGTAGCTTGCTAATACATATTTCTTTAATGTTATTTCATGATTTTAAGTTTTATGATGGAAGTCGGTTCATTTTTTTTGGAAAAAAGTTTTATAATCGACCTAAATGTGGCCCATCAATGAATTCTTTTTTTTTTTTATTCTTCAATCGGAAACCCAGTTTCCTCAGATATACGAGCCCATGCATCGTAAACTTTACGTTTGTCTTTGTGGTATTTGTGCGTGGGCTCCCATAAAATAGGCTCGCTTTGATACATTTCTACAAAATTTAATTCTTTCTCCTGGTTCCACATACTTAATTGGTTAAGACTACGCACGACTTAACACCACGACGTCTTGAGGTAGAATGAACGAAGCACGAGTGTACAGGGATGCACTCGTCTCTCCTCGCGAGGGAAGGCGAGGCCCTTTGACCGCGACAAAAAGCCGACACGAGGACGAGGGCGCGCGAGGCGAGGCGAGGGAAGGCGAGGATAGGCGAATGTATCTTGTACATTCTTATCCTCGCCATGGCTCGCGCTCCCTCGTCGAGTGTGTACATGCGCCATGAGCACTTTCAGGCCAGTTTGATGATGGCTAAATCAATTTTGGCCAAAAATTATTTAGCTATTTTATGGGTATTCTAACAGACAGTTCATTCGATTTTCGCGCAGCTTTTTACTGCGCTGTACTAAATTGTGAAATAATCTTCCCTCAGCGGTGTTCCCGAATAGGTTCGACATTGGAGCCTTCAAGAAAAGAGCCTATCGCTTTCTCAAAAAGTCGGCAACACATCAGTGACCTTCTTAGGGTCATTGGTGTCTATGGACTGCGGTGATTGCTTACCATCAGGCAACCCGCATGCTCGTTTGCCTACTATTCTATATAAAAAAGACAGTATAAATAACTAGTATAGAAAATAATGTCAAGTGGCAAATTTTTACGTAGGCACTTTGCATCATATAAAAGCAAGTAATCTGACATTTCATACGTGAGAACAATTGAAAAGGTGTGCTATTTTCTGAAAATGTGAACCTAAAACCGATAAGATGAGTATTTTTTATTCCATCGAATTTTCTGTTTTTGAAAAGCCATATAATAAGTCATAAAATCCGAGCCTCGCTCTTGCCATGTCAGAAAACGCTCTACCGTATGGGTCGACTATACCTATGCATTGTGCAGTGTTATAAAAATATCGTTCGATAGATTCAGGAATTCCCATTTCCTGGGTATATTTTTATGACGTCAGCATAAAGAAAGGAAGAAATTATTATGAAATTTTTTTGGATACTTTTTTTAAAGGCAAATCTCAGTCAATTTTTAAATTGGAAGTATGTATAAGGTTAAATGAGATAAATATAAACGTAGGTTAGTGTTAAGATACCTCTTAGTACCTAAAGTATGCTGAAAGAATAAAACGAAGAAAAGTAGCATCCATACTAATATTATAAATGCGAAAGTTTGGATGTGAGTTTGTGAGTTTGTGAGTTTGTGAGGATGTTTGTTACTCAATCACGCAAAATCTACTGGACGGATTTCGATGAAATTTGGTACAGAGGTAGATAATGACCTGGAATAGCACATAGGCTACTTTTTATCCCGGGAAAAAGCACTGTTCCCGTGGGAAATTCACGCGGGCGAAGCCGCGGGCAAAAGCTAGTAAATAATAAAGACTGATGAATCAAGTTTAATTAGGGGAAACGTAAATGGTACAAATCGTTGATTAGTTTATCATATTAGGTAAAACGTTAATGATAAATAAAATAATTAACAAATAGAATAAATAGTAAGGATTTATCATTCAATGTTGAGTGATCATCAACAATTCATTCAATATAATCAGCTTAGAATTTCACGCTTCCACGAGCCGCATTCCCAGGGGCTTAGAATCACTTCAGCCACATCCAATGTAATGTCTCAAAATCCCTTTGTCGTCTTCTTCTTTGTCCCTCGTAATCTAAGGATTTTGTTCAGAATTTCCATGAGGAGCAAAAAGATTTAGGGCATCAATGTATCTCTCTATATTACATTGAAATCTCTAGAGATTTGGTTTATCTCTAGAGGTTTGACCGAGGCTTTATAAACGATATAAACATTGTCCTAAAGGGAAAACTGTTCTCCTTTATAGTATTTCAAAACAGATCAAATGCTAGCGTGGCTTTAAACTCAAGCAGATCGTGTACGACACTATCTAGTGTAGTTAATGTACATCAGAAACAGTTAATAGATTTTTCACCTTGACGGTAGCGAAACGGCTAAACCACATATTTTCACCAAGATGTAAAGTTTTGAAGTTAGGGAATAGAATAGAATAGAATAGAATGATTTATTTGCAGCAACATGGTAAATTGTTACATGATGTACATGATCAAAAATAGTTAGTAAAGTCCAGCACGTTGCACCATCACTGGCATGCAAAAATTAATTATATAATTTTAAAATAAAATAGGCTCGTAGAGCTCGTAGAGTTAGGGTGGTAGAGTTAGAAAGTCGACTCTACACGAGATGTTTTGACAGTGCGAGGTACATGATCTTCTCTTGGCAACACTTTACATGAAAATGTTTTTGGTGGGGTATAAATAACCACAACCAAAAGACTTAACACAAATTTGAAAATGGTTTCTCTCACTCTACTACACATGGCCACTTTAATATTTCAAACGTAGGTAATACAGGGTGTCTCTCGGCAGGGTAAGGATTTTGAAATTAAATTTAAAAAAAACTATAATCTTTATCAAAAATATTTTAAATGTATTTGAAAATACATAAGTAAAATATATCCATATTTTTTTAAAAATGACGTCATCTAGATGACATCCATCACGTCGCAAGCACTCGTGGAATCTCGTCATTGCATTTTGCGTGACTCGTCGGAGCAAGGCAGAATCGATGTTCAGTTTTACGTGGTGGATATTTTTTTTTTAGCTTAACTATATTCGTTGGAATACTGATGAAAACTTTGCTCATAAGGTTACTTCCACGCGGAAAGCGAAGCTATCAGATACGCGACCAAATTTTCGACCCCAATACATGTATAATAAATATATGTACTCAGCATTGTACCCTGGCACAAACTAGGAAAAGCCTCTTCGGCATGGCACCCAAAGTATTTAATAAGTTACCTAACACATTAAAAATGCTTGACTTCAAACAGTTTAAGAAGCAATTATTTAATTTTTTAATTGACAAATGCTACTATTCAATAAATGACTTTTTAAATGATAATTCACTACGATATTAATTAATTAAACTTTGACATGTACTTTTAATCTAATTTTTTTTCAATATTTGTATGCTGTTACCGGCAAAACATAGAGACACTGTTTTATATTTTTTAACATGTATACCTATTCTCTCTCTCAGCCGAGGAACGTCCACTGCTGGACAAAGGCCTCCCCCAAGGATTTCCACAACGACCGGTCCTGCGCTGCCCGCATCCATGCGCAACCCGCGACCTTCACCAGGTCGTCGGTCCACCGAGTGGGAGGCCTGCCAACACTACGTTTTCCGGTTCGTGGTCGCCACTCGAGAACTTTTCTGCCCCAACGGCTATCTGTTCTGCGAGCTATGTGCCCCGCCCACTGCCACTTAAGTTTGGCGATTCTGCGGGCTATATCGGTTACTTTAGTTCTCCTACGGATCTCCTCATTTCTGATTCGATCACGCAGGGAAACTCCGAGCATAGCGCGCTCCATCGCCCTTTGGGTGACCTTGAGCCTTCTTATGAGGCCCATAGTAAGCGACCACGTCTCTGTTCCGTATGTCATTACTGGCAACACACACTGGTCAAAGACCTTAGTCTTGAGACACTGCGGTATTTTGGACGAGAAGATATCGCGAAGCTTCCCGAACGCTGCCCAGCCGAGTTGGATTCGACGGTTGACCTCTTTCTCGAAGTTGGACTTACCTAACTGAACTGTTTGTCCCAGGTATACGTAATTGTCAACAACTTCGAGTGTAGAGTCTCCAACCTTTAGAGGAGTGGGTGCGACACGGATATTAGACATGATTTTCGTCTTATCCATGTTCATTTTTAGACCCACTTGTTGAGAGGCTCTACAGAGGCCATCGAGCATTGTGCCTAGGTCTTCCAAGGTCTCAGCCATGACTACGATATCGTCAGCGAATCGAAGGTGAGTGAGGTACTCGCCGTTGATATTGATACCGAGTCCGCTCCAGTCCAGAAGCTTGAAGACATCTTCCAGGGCGGCGGTGAACAGTTTCGGAGATATAACGTCTCCCTGTCTCACCCCTCGCTTCAACTGGATAGGTTTCGAGCCTTGATCCTGGAGACGGACCGACATGGTGGCGTTTTCGTACAAACACTTCAGCGCTTCGATATATCGATAGTCAATTTGGCACCGTTGGAGAGACTGTAGCACAGCCCAGGTCTCGATCGAATCGAAGGCTTTCTCGTAGTCCACAAACGCCAAGCATAAGGGCTGATTATACTCCTCAGTCTTCTGTATAATCTGCCGCAGCGTATGTAAGTGGTCTACGGTACTAAAGCCTTTTCGGAAACCGGCTTGTTCGGGAGGCTGGAAGTCGTCGAACCTGCGAGCGAGACGATTCGTAATGACTCTCGAAAACAGTTTGTAGACATGGCTCAGAAGTGAGATAGGCCTATAATTCTTCAATAAGGTTTTGTCGCCTTTTTTGAAGAAAAGTACCACCACACTTCTGTGCCATGCCGTAGGCGTTTGTCCCTCGAGTATGACGGAATCGAATAGCTTCTGAAGAGCTTTTAACACCGGTGTTCCACCTGCTTTCAGAAGCTCAGCCGTGATTCCATCATCACCCGGTGCCTTATTGTTTTTTAACTGTTTGAGAGCCATTCTAATCTCGTATAGGCTGACGTCCGGGATATCTTCGGTGTAGTGTCGGGTCAATCTGGCTCTTGGATCTTTGGCCAGATTACTGACAGGTGCGCGTACGCTGGTGTATAATTGTCCGTAGAACTTCTCAACCTCTTCCAACAGCTCTGGCTTCGACGAAATGATTCTGCCATCCTCAGTCTTCAGCTTGGTCAGTTGGCTTTGACCAACAGACAGATCCCTTGCAAACACTTTTGAGCCCTTATTTCGCTTAATCGCCTCTTCAATACGGTCAGTATTGAATTGGCGTAAATCGCGCGTTAGGGACTTGGAGATCTGTCTGTTTAGACGTCGATACTGAGCAGCATCGTTAGAGGACTGCAGAACCAAGTTTCGTCTTTCTTCCATGAGTTTGTTGGTGAGGTCCGAGATCTTTTGGTTCCTTTTGAACAGCGGGTTTTGAAGGCCTTAGACCCAGCTGTTTGGACAATTTGCACAAACCTGTCATTATAATCGTCCAGATTTTCGCAGTCTCCCAGGCATTCGAAGCGATTCTGTAACTCGAGCTGAAAGCTCTCGGGGTTTTGGAGCCGGATAGGCGCTGGTCGGAGCGTAGACTTCATCAGTCGACACCTTTCGAGTTTTATTCTAAGATTCAATGTGCCTCTTACAAATCGGTGATCGCTTCCTGTTTTTACGGCATTGATCACAGAGACATCATTGAATATGTGCCTCTTCGTCGACAAGATGAAGTCAATCTCATTTTTTGTAACGCCATTAGGATGCAACCATGTCCACTTTCGCTGTTTTGGCTTTTTGAAGAAGGAGTTCATCATAAAGAGGCCCTCCTTCTCCATAAAGCCGGCCAGCAGATGACCACGTGCATTCCTCGTTCCATATCCAAAATTCCCCACTCTCAGCTCATCATCGCTTCGTTTGCCCAGTTTCGCGTTAAAGTCCCCCATCACAACGGTATAGTGGGCCTGGGAGCTATGTATGGCTCTAGAAATATCCTCATACATAGTCTCTACCTCGTCGTCGGAGCGATATGAGGGCGGTGCGTATACTTGTATTACCTTCAACGAATACCGTTTGGTGATTCTGAGTACAAGGTACGCTACCCTCGCCGAAACACTCTCGAACTGGACCACGTTGTTGACGAGGGACCTGTGGACGATAAACCCGACACCACCCTGGGACAGTTGGTCGCCCTCCCGGAAATAGAGCAGGTTTCCGGATTTGAGGATCATGGTGTCCTCCCCCTCTCTTCGGACTTCACATAATCCTACAATATCCCATCGTAACCTGCTCAATTCTTCCTCCAGTTCAGCGAGTTTCTCGTCGGTCCGCAGTGTGCACGTGTTGTAAGTTGCCAGGGCCAAGGGTCGTCGGGGTTGGTAGCCTGGCATCTGCCGGGGATTCTTAGCACCCCCTGCCCCGCCGTTACCGTGACCGCTACCAGAGTCCGGGATAGCGGGGCCGCCGGGGACTAGGGGCCGTGTTGTGGGTGTATCAACCATTTTTTTTTTTTTTTTTTTTTTGATCCCTTAGTCGCCTCTTACGACACCCACGGGAAGAGATGGGTTGGTGCTATTCTAGGGCCACACCACAGGCCACTATTACTACCTATGTATACATATACCTATGTATACCTATTACTACCTATGTTTTACAAAAAAGTATTTGATTGATTGATTGATTGAAAAATCCATGGGGGTCAAATCTGGTGATTGTAGAGGTCATGCGGTATTACCAAAGCGGGATATCAATTTTCGAGGAAAAAAACTCGCCAAGCTGGTCCATGGCGGCTGTTGAAGTATGGGTGGTGGCTCCATCCTGCTAAAACTACGTTCGTGAACTGTAGGCAAGATATCCTTCAAGCTGTATAACTTGTTATCATTTTTCGATACATGGATTAATCCTGACGCTCTTTTGCGTATCGACAGACGAGGATTGCGACGAACGCTTGCGTCAACTTCGCTTATTGCTCCTTCAGATCTTGAAGACCTGCTCGGGCCCGGCCGCGGCGGCTGATTTATGGCTGATCCTATACTACGCAACTCCTGTATCCATTTATGAATAAGTTTTCGCTTGGTCCATCCTGTAAACGCCTTTTGTTGTAATGTAAACAAAACTGGCGCCGTACATACAATTTTCCGCCCTCGAAAACCGCCTCGTTAGTATACACACGGTCTGCGCCTGACCACTATGACATAGTAATTGACCAATCCGCACGAACGGTAAATCTGCTACGAACACCCCACCTCGGCCATTTCCAAGGGTTTATAAAATATTCAATTTTAAAATCCTTACCCTGCCGAGAGACACCCTGTATAAGTAAATTTTTGAATGCATTGCAATAAATACCTAGTGCAGTAAATAATAAATAAAAAAAACAGTCCACAGCGATACTAATGAATAGATAGCGTGTTGTAAAAGTTATTTTGTTTCCAAAACTAGGGCATGTCGTGGACGTGTTGTGCAGTTCAAAGAGAAGGAAATTCCATTATTTGACCAATATAACTTCGTTACATGACATTGTTTAATCCATCGAGATATTATGCTTCCATTCTTGTCTGAGAGCGAAGAAAAAACATAGAATGTGCCAGCTGCTTCTCTTCCGGCGCAGATTGTAAAAGTCAATCGAGGGAAAGGGCTTTCAACTGGGGATTCCTCCACTCATAAGCGATGGGCTAGCAACCTGTCACTATACCTGAATCTCCATTCTATCAGAGAGCCCACTATTCAGCTAAGGGATAAAGACGTGATTCTATGTATGTATGTATTTCGATGGTACAATCCCATATCGTAGTGATAGAACTATCATCATCATCAATATACATTAAATTCTTCCGTTACTGACTGACTGACAAACAACGCAAAGCAAAAACTACTGGGCATAGGAAGCTGACATGTAGGTTCCTTAGGGAGTGTAGGGGAGCACTAAGAGACGGAAACAAAGTCTCGGGCCGATGCTAGTGTTAGATAAAATTTTTGTAATATATATAAATGCGAAGGTTTGAATGGATATTTGTTTCAATGACGCACGATCTACTGGACGGATTTTGTTGAAATTTGGTACACGGATAGAAAAATACCGGGAATAATACATAGAGTACTTTTATCCTGAAATTCCCACGGGAGGGAAGCCCCGTGGTACTGTTCGTAACTTAATAACTAGTGGTTCTGTGAGAACAGTAGACCTCGCGAGCCCTTCCACGAAATAACCGAATTTTTACCGTGTACCTGGCTTGGAAGAGATTTGAAACCAACCTACCAATGCTGGAAAGAAAGTAAAAAGTCTCATATTTTACCCATAAACCCAAACATGTTCTCTTGTGATTGTTTAATACCACTAAAAATTTACTGAAACCTGCCTATTTTGCCTCGAAATAATATAAATAATAATAAATATATACGGACAAATCACACAGATTAGTAGGTAATATAGGTACTATAAATATATTACTTTTTTATAATAGGATTCTAATCATACAATGAAATTTTTTGATATCAGATTTATTTCAAGTGTTCAAGATTCCAAGCAAAGCAATCCTCAATACGATCTAATACGATACGCAATAGCGAATTTGCGAGTATTAAAAGCTTTGCTGCGCCATCTATTGATTTTTTTGTGAACGTGTATGAAAATTTAAAGTATATGGATTTATAGCGGTTTTATTGAATTTCACTATGTTGTTCAGACAA
Organism: Ephestia elutella; assembly: GCA_018467065.1. NCBI lineage: Eukaryota > Metazoa > Arthropoda > Insecta > Lepidoptera > Pyralidae > Ephestia > Ephestia elutella. Next base: position 13,343,321 of record CM031571.1, on the reverse strand, counting down.
AGAAATTGCATTTTAATAAGAATAACAAAAAAGTCAAACTACATTTTTGATTTTTTTTGAAATAACTGAGATATTAGGTTTTTTTTTACATATTTCCGTCAATTTTTAAAATTTCGAAAAACTGGCTCGACTAAAAAATTCTATAAAATTACTGAACCTGCTCACAAAATTTCATGAGAATCGGTTCAGAAATGCGACCTGTAGGCGATAACATCCGGACAGACAAAAGAATTTTCGGCTAGTGGAAACTGAGACGCTTCGCTCGCTGCGCTCGCTCGGTCGATAAATCATTAATTTTAGTTAAAATCTCGTCAACGAAAAACTTTGATACTCTTTTCTTTGTTTTTAAAAAGAAAAGGTAACGAACTTTTGTTTTCAAAATTGTGCCATAACTTTATGAAGATTTATTCATTGTTTTATAGCATATCATAAAAAAAATAAAAAATATACCTAAAAAAACAGTCAACCGAGCAGATAATCTTCGCATTTTTCGTTTTGAAGTCAGTCAAAGATAGTTTTATGTATTATGATAGGCACTTATCGGATATTAAATCATAAAATTTTTTATTGCGAGTTCATTTCGACATTATGGACTACCTATAAATGTCCATGTCCAACTTTATATAAAATTATCCGTAATTCTGAAATTCCAATCCAATAACTATCTATTTTAATATTTCATTTTGTACGTGACTCCGAAATAAAACTTCGTTTTTAAAACTCTTTTAATAAATATACCTCTTTATTATATTCGGAGTTATGATGAATATTTTGACGAAATGTCGATAGAAATGAACTGTAGATTGTACGTATGTATTTTTTTTTTTTTTAATTTTTATAATGCATTGTTATGATACGTACCTATGTACTTATGAGCAAAATTTTACTAAAATCAAAACATTCGGAAATTTAGTTATGATACTCGTAAAATAAAACTTCCAAATAAATAAGTGATGAGTGTAGAGGAAGCAAGAGAGATTTGTAAAGATCGTAGCAAGTGGAAATCGCTGATCTCTGCCGGGAACGGGAAAAAGGCGTGATAATATGTATGTATAAAACTGCCTATGGGCAAATATATGAAACAAAATAGAAATATGAATCAGACATCACACGAGAAACCATAGAGCTAGGAATTTTTTTTTTTTATTTTATTTAGAGGCACTGACAGCTGAGGAAGCGGGATGACAGATATGTTTTTTACCTGTGTTGGTGAAGGACAGGTAATATCTTCTGTGAATCCAATTTTCAGTAGACTTTGACAATCGAAGCTTAATTTGGAACTGATATTGTATTGTAAACAAACCTTATAAGTTAATTTATTCCCTTATTATTATAGATAAGCTTTTTAAAGTTTCATCGAGTGAAAATGGTGTAGTTTTGTATTCTGAATTGTGATTCATCTTCTAACAGAAATGCCAATCAATACTCTTTTTACAGGTAAATGTTGTTTACAATAGTTGAAATTCAGTGAGCTTGTTACATGTGTGACCACCCTTATTATCGCTGATTAGTGATAAGTACTTCTACGGACCACATCGTATGATTCAGACCACCCGCAGCGCCGTTTCGCAACCCATCTCGATGCACCTGGCCGCGCACCGGAGTTCGACACATTTGTTTCCAACTTTGAGCAATTGTCACGTCACTTAGTTTTATGAAATCATTGTAATTTTTATTCAGAATTATATTAATGTTCTATTTCTATAAATAAAGTTTTATATTTTTTTGCACCCTCCGTCTGTAGCCGTCGTAATTGGCGCAGTCGGTAGGATCATTGCGAATAGATCATAGACATAGAGTCGGTGAAAAGTGCGGTGATCCAGAACCTACGAAGTGGTTGCAGTCAGAGGAGTATCCAGCTATCGATACGGCAGAAGGATATAAAATGCACAAGTGAGTACACTAGATCTTACTAGAGTTGCTCTCCTTTTTCCTATAAGTCTTCCTATTCATCCAAGATTTTCCGACCCTGGAAATCTCGTTTATCTGGAATTAGTAGTAGATCATTAGCGCTAGACGCAAATAGAAATTTAGATACTATTGAAGAAGAAGTGTTAGATATTAACGAAATGGCTCAACCTCAGCCTCAGGCTCAACTTCAGCCTCAACCCCTCGTAGAGCATATTTATAAGGCCCTTAGATTAGTGCCCGATTTCGATGGGAATTCTAACGTGTTAACTCGTTTTATTCATCTATGTGACCAGCTAGTGGCACAGTATATGTCAGATCAACCCGGACGAGAGTTAATTAACTTATCGCTTATCAATGGTATATTAAATAAGATTACTGGCGCCGCAGCCCGTACTATAAATTCCAATGGTATCCCCGAGACCTGGGAAGCTATACGTAGAACACTTATTAATACATTTGCAGATCAGCGCGATGAGACCTCGCTTTATAACGATTTATCTTTATTAACACAAGGCTCAGGTACCCCACAGGAATTTTACGAACAATGTCAAAATCTATTTAGTACTATTATGACGTATATCAGTTTGCATGAAACTATACCGAGTACTATTGAAGCTAAACGCAATTTATATAAAAAGTTAACCCTTCAGTCATACTTACGCGGTCTCCGTGACCCACTAGGTGCTCGTATACGGTGCATGCGACCTGATACTATTGAAAAGGCGTTAGAATTTGTGCATGATGAACAGAACACCCTGTATATGCAGCAGCGCAACGAGTACTTACCTCACAGGAAGTTGCAGTCTACGTCTTCACCTAATCAACCTAAATTTTCTTACAGCAACCCCCTCGCGCTACCTACCCCTAATAATTTTATGCCGCCCAAACCATTTAATTTTGGTATGCCCGCTATGCCTGGCCCATCTAGGCCACTTCCTTCGCCTGTTAGGCCTATGCCATTGTTGAGACCATACACCCCCTTCCAGGGTGGTCCTTCTCGAACTCAACAGATGTTCGCAGCGCCCCCGCCTAATTATAGGCCTCAAAGCAACGTATTCCGCATTAATAAATTCCAGCCTAATAATAACGCGAATAATAGTAATAAAAATGCCCCGCAACCTATGAGTAGTGTCAGCCACTATGTGACTAAGCCCCTTCCGCGTACACCCCATGATTGGACTAAATCAGGTAATCCACCACCCTCGAACTATTTTAAGACTAGAGAACTTAACTTTAACGAATACTATGACGAATATGACTATTATAATGACTATTACGGTGACTACTACCAACAAGACTACAGTGAGTATCCTGACTTTACTTATGATCCCTCATATGAACAGCAATCATATTACTCAGATTACGCACCTGCTACTGTAGAGGAAACTCATGAGGAAACCCCTCGTTCTGATAAAGAGGATTTTCAGATAACTTCGAAATCAGAAAAACTAAAATAGAGATTAACTTACAGACTCAGAGGCAACTGCCTTATATACAGATTTTAGATCCACCTATTAGACTACTTATTGATACCGGAGCTAACCAATCTTTTGTTAGTCCTCAAGTTATAAAAACTTTCTATTCAGATATACCCTGTAACTACGACCCTATTGAAGTTACAAATATTCACGCAAAAACTAGGAGTGACTATTCTATCACAGTACCATGTTTTGGCGAATTTAATGAGAACGAAGACATTACTTTATTCATCTATAAATTTCACAATTATTTTGACGGACTGATAGGTACTGATCTATTAGAAAAACTTGAGTCTAGCATTGATTTAAAAAATAAAATCTTAGTTACTCGTAACTCTTCTATTCCTTTACTCATGTATGATTCCCGTAATTGTAATCTATATGAAGAGATCATACCAGCAAATTCATCTAAGCTAGTTCGAATCCCAGTTAACTTTCATGACGGTGAAGCTTTCATATCCGAGCAAGTTATATCTAATTGCAGTATTAAATATTGCGTAACAACTATAAAAAATAATCGTGGTATAGTAGAAGTTACCAACCCAACTAGACATGACGTAGTCTTCTCTATGGATAGACCAGTTAGTGCTGAACTATTTAATGCTGAATTTACAGATAGCAAAAATTTATATGATAGTGATCGTGTTAAAGAAGTACTTTCTCGCCTACGCACTGACCATTTGAATCCAGAAGAGCGAGCTAATTTAGAGTCACTTTGCGCACAGTACGCTGATGTCTTTTATATCGATGGTGAACCACTTACCTTCACTAATAGAATAAAACATAGTATAAAAACGACAGACGAACTACCAGTCTATACAAAGTCCTATCGCTATCCTTTTATACATAGACAAGAAGTTCAAGATCAAATTTCTAAAATGTTATCTCAAGGTATCATTCAACCTTCACAGTCCGCATGGAGCTCCCCCATCTGGGTAGTTCCCAAAAAGCTGATGCGTCTGGAAAGACTAAATGGCGCATAGTTATAGATTTCCGAAAACTGAACGAAAAAACCATAGACGACAAATACCCTATACCAAATATAGCTGACGTCCTAGACAAGTTAGGTAACTGCCACTATTTTACTACGCTAGACCTAGCGAGCGGATTCTATCAAGTCGAGATGAATCCTAGCGATATTCAGAAGACAGCTTTCAATGTAGAACATGGGCACTTTGAATTTTTACGTATGCCCATGGGACTTAAAAATTCCCCGTCTACATTTCAACGTGTGATGGATAATGTTCTTCGAGATCTACAGAACACGGTTTGTCTAGTCTACCTAGATGACATAATAGTTTTTAGTGTTTCGCTACAGGAACACATAGTTAATTTGGAAAAGGTTTTCAAAAGATTACGCGAATCAAATTTCAAAATTCAAATGGATAAGTCAGAGTTCCTAAAACTAGAAACAGCGTATCTAGGACACATTATCAGCAAAGATAGTATAAAACCAAACCCGGATAAGATTAAAGCTATTCAAAAATTCCCTTTACCCAAAACTGCTACAGAAATAAAAAGATTCTTAGGTTTGCTAGGATACTATAGAAAATTCATACCCGACTTCGCTCGAATAACGAAACCTATGACGCAATGCCTGAAAAAAGGATCTAAGATAACTTATAATGACACCAATTACATTAATAGTTTTGAGACTTGTAAGACTCTACTGACAAATGACCCTATTCTACAATACCCAGACTTTGAGAAAGACTTTGTACTTACGACTGACGCGTCGAACTATGCTATAGGCGCCGTCCTATCTCAAGGACCCATCGGTAGTGACAAACCGATAGCCTATGCATCTAGGACTCTTAACTCTAGCGAAATTAACTACAGTACAATAGAAAAGGAGCTTTTAGCGATTGTCTGGGCCACCAAATACTTTCGCCAGTATCTATTTGGTAGGAAGTTCAAAATAGTAACGGATCATAAACCCCTACAGTGGGTTATGAACCTTAAAGAACCCAATTCTCGATTGACTCGTTGGCGTCTTAAGCTAAGTGAGTACAACTTCACTACAGTATATAAGCAAGGAAAGCATAATACTAACGCAGATGCTCTATCTCGCATAGAAATTAACAATAATGAAGATACTAGTTCTATTGCAGTTAATCCATCTGAACATCCACCTTCTGTGCATGGTTCAACCACAGTATCAGCTCACACTAGTGCTGAGAATCCTATCCTAGAGATTCCTATCTCAGACGAGCCCCTTAATAAATTTAACCGCCAAATTAGTCTTGTAATAGTAGGAGATATTAAGAAAAAGCCTACAGTAACTAAACCCTTCGAAACTCATACTAGAACTACTATTCAAATATCAGAGTCTAACCTTGAAAGTGACGTCATCAATGCCATCAAGGAATATGTAAATCCTAAGGTTAAAACCGGTCTTCTCATTTATCCACCTCTTGCTATATACCAAATTATACCTATTATACAGGATACATTTAAAAGCTCAGCTATGAACCTTGTACTTACCAAAGTAGAACTAGAGAACGTTAAAGAATATTTAAGGCAGCAAGAAATTATACAGAGATATCACGAGGGCAAGACAAATCACCGTGGTATCAATGAAACATGTCTAGCCCTATCATCGAGATATTACTGGCCTAAAATGAGTGAACATATCACTAAATATATCAATGAGTGCCATATCTGTGGACAAGCTAAATATGATAGGAACCCCATTAGACAAAAATTCTGTATAGTCCCTCCGCCATCGAAACCTTTTGAAATATTACACCTAGACCTTTTCACAGCTGAAAATGAGAAATACCTAACATTAGTCGATGCCTTCTCGAAATATGCTCAAGCATATTATCTAAGAGATGGAACAGCATTAAGTGTAATTCAAGCTCTCCTTAAATTTTCTACGCACCATGGCATTCCCCTTACAATAGTCACCGACCAAGGCCCTGAATTCACAAACCAGCTATTTTCTGAGTTCACAAGACTCCATAAAATCCAGCACCATAAAATTCTAGCTCACACTCCTAACGATAACGGCATAGTAGAACGTTTCCACTCTACTATCCTAGAACATCTTAGAATACTAAAGCTTCAGAAACGCAGTGAACCTGTAGTTAACCTTATGCCATATGCAGTATTGGCTTACAACAGCTCCATTCACAGTTTCACAAAATGTAGACCCCTAGACCTAATTACAGGACACTTTGACCCACGTGACCCGTTAGATGTAGACATTACAGAACATCTTTTACAGCAACATTCACTAGACCATAAGAAAAGAATAACCCAAGTATATGACCTTATAAATCAGAGTTCTTTACATGACAGGACTGTACTTACAGAGAACAGGAACAAAGACCGCGAACCTGAAAAAGAATATACTCCTGACCAGCAAGTTTTTGTACGAAACCCTATGGCGAGTAGACAAAAACTAGCTCCTAGATTTACTCAAGACACTGTTCTTGCTGACTTACCTATCCACATTTACACGAAGAAGAAACGTGGTCCTATTGCTAAATCCCGACTGAAACGTAGTCCTAAAAATCCGACTTTGTTACAGGATACTTCTACTAACACTGTTACTACTCCAGCTGACGAGAGGACAAGAAGTAACGATTGACTCCCTAGACAGTGGACCGGGATTACTACCATTTAAACTAGGACCTACGAAAATCATAGCTCATTACCACTCCTTCCTAAATTACGTGGATCTTGATAATGTTCGTATTCAGATAAAACTAGTTCAGTCTCAACTCTCTCAAATTAAACTTAAATTAAATAACGAATCTATAAATATCTATGATGCTCATTTAGATCATCTACAGTCTAAAACTATTTTTATCTCAGATCAATTAGAGACTTTCGAGCCACATCGTTTTAAGAGAGGACTCATTGATGGACTAGGATCAATTATAAAAAGTATATCTGGAAACCTAGATCAATCCGATGCTATTAAATATGATAGAGCTATTCAGGTACTTCAGGATAATGAATATAAAATTGAAACTGAATTAAATAAACATATTACATTAAATAAAGAATGGATTTCTTACAATTCAAAAATTTTAGATAGCATAGTAAGGAATCAGGCTAGAATAGATAAGGTTCTGAGTAGAAGAGAATTATATGCCCATTTGGCACAAAACTTGGTAATACTAGGAGATAATATTGAGGATTTATCTCAAGAAATATTTAAACTAGAGAATACTCTAGCTTTTATTCGTGCATCGAGCACTCCACATTCAGTGGTTAGTTTAAATAATCTTAAGGCTATAATCGATAAAGTTAAGACTATATATAATAATAAAGAAGTCCCTGACGTAGATATCAGAGATTTCTATGATATTATTAGACTAGGTTACTTTTATACAGATAAACGAGTAGTTATAGTTATTAAAATTCCAATTACCTATTCTCAATCCTATATCCTATATAAACTATCCATAGTCCCAAATAGAAATAGAAATATTCTAATTCCTACCTCACCCTTTATAGCAATTTCTGGTAATGATTTTATGTACATGGAGACAGAATGTCCGAAGGTTAATACGTCATATTTCTGCCAAGCAAAGCCCAACTATAAACTCCTAGATAAACCTGACTATATACAGCATCTCATCCTGAAACAAGAACTCTATGAATCCTGTAAACTTACCTCAGTTATTATGAAGAAAGAAGCTCTCGAACAACTCGACGATAAGCATTATACTATGTGCTTCCCAACACCTACCAAAGTTGAAACTACCTGTAACCAAGAACAATTCAAGACTCTTCTAGGATGCTATCTAGCAGTCATTCCATATAACTGTCAACTGACGTCACCAGCCTTCACTATTGCTAATATGAACGAGCACATCAAAGGACACGTTATGAAGATTATGGAAATGCCTCCGTATGTAGAGTCGAGGCCGCAGGATCATCCATCTATCGTCTTGGACTCTATAAACCTAGAAAATCTACATGCTATTAAGATCTCTATCCAGGTTCCAGTACATCTGAATAAAGCTACTGATCAAACGCTGTACCATACTACGATCCCAATATACGTAGTATTATCTATCTTCATGGTCGTAGCCATCGTCGTAGCAACCTATCGTCTACGAAAGCACTATGAACGGAACATTGCTATTATAACTACTCCAGAAGCTATCCAGAACACTAGAGCAGCCAACCCGAGCCAAATAAGAGTGGATCATAGGAACGTCGCAGCAACTTTCTCCAACAATGTTCGCGAATAGTTGCTGATCTATGGGGGGAGGTGTTACATGTGTGACCACCCTTATTATCGCTGATTAGTGATAAGTACTTCTACGGACCACATCGTATGATTCAGACCACCCGCAGCGCCGTTTCGCAACCCATCTCGATGCACCTGGCCGCGCACCGGAGTTCGACACATTTGTTTCCAACTTTGAGCAATTGTCACGTCACTTAGTTTTATGAAATCATTGTAATTTTTATTCAGAATTATATTAATGTTCTATTTCTATAAATAAAGTTTTATATTTTTTTGCACCCTCCGTCTGTAGCCGTCGTAATTAGCTTGTTTTGTTGATATACATCGATATGTTCATCTCAATGATGTATTTTTCGTGTATTGTATTGTTTTCTTGTAAGAAAATGTATCATCGCATATTAAAAATAACTATTTAAGAAAATATTGAGTATCGAAATATTGGCATTTTTTGAGGCAATTGCTAGGGTAGGACCGGTACCGGAGGTATAATTATCGATAAAAATTCAAAACAACATTTTCGGTTCAATATATACCTAACTGAAAACTAAACTCCATTTATTCTTACCAGTCCTATCATGTAAGCAATCATGATTTTACAACAATATAAATTAAAATAGACTTTTTAGGAAATTACTTTCGTGGTTAATAAATGTTTTACTTTAGAATGTTTAGGTTTGAACTAATATTTGATTTATTTTCAACAAAATTCAACAAAAAATACTGTGAAGATTGTTTACATGATAGGACTGGTAAGAATAAATGGATTTTAGTTCGAAACTTAGAAAAGGTTCAATTATCGTCAAATACATTTTGCAAACAATATTTTTCTTAGCTAAATACATACTTATCTTCGATTTCAGAATCACCACTGATCGGCAACGACGCCACACTTGGCTTAAAATAACTAAAAATGCAACTTGGATAATGCAACCAAATGAAGGATCTCGTATATGTAGTCGACACTTCGACAACAACGACTTTTACATTGCTTGTGGCAAGATACGATTAAGAAAATCCGCTATACCAACTAAGTTTGTAACTAACTTTCATGCCCTAATTTAAAGGGTGGGGGTTTACTACAATTATATGCTGAGAATTTTGTTTATCTGGTTTATTCCAAATCCAAACGCTAGTTATAAGAGTTCAAAAAATTACGAAGCGCTTCGAGAAAAGGCAGATAGTGCTCTTGCGCTTCATTTGGCTTCTCTTGGATGACTTTTATTTCGACTATTTGGCTTGTCTTGGATGCCTTTGATTTTGACTTTTGCTCTTCGAAAACATTGCAATTTAAAAGAGCAGTCCGTTGAGACTATATTATGCAATTACCATTACTGATGACTGACATGACTTATTACTGTGCCCACGACTTCGTCCGCCCATTAATTATTATTGTTAATACGAGTATTAATATCATCAATACTAATGGAAAAAAAAGAATGGTTTTCTATTTTTTTCCATATCTCTCGTAAATAGTCACAGACTGGTTACAGTTTTTTTATATGTATAGACCATACGTACGTACATATAGATATAAAAATAAATATTTAATTTTGATTAAATTCAATCTTTATTTTTATTACAAACCTCATTGTGTAGAAAAATAATCAAAATTATACGTCAACGTGATTAGGAGATATTATCACCTCGATAAAAAAAAGGTTTTTATTTATGTAGTATCGATACAAAATGTCGATGCTTAGTTGTAAGGTCACATCACTTTCATATACTGTCATTAAATCTGGAAAACGTTTTTCGGCTTCATTTGACAACCAAGCTTATCAGTCTATTAAAGATTGATTTTTTTTTTCTATGTGTATGCGAGAAACACTCAAAACACTTTAAATATATGGTTAAATCACACAGATTGAGTTAGCTCCAAAGTAAGTTCGAGACTTGTGTTGTGGGATGCTAACTCAACGATACTACAAATACATATACATAAACATCCAAGACCTAGGTCAATCTGAAAAAGATTATTTTCCATCTTGACCCGACCGGGAATCGAACCCGGGACCTCCGGTGTGGAAGTCCGGCGTGATAACGGGCCATGGAGGTCGTCAACATGGATCAGACATCACACAAGGAAGACTAAAAACATGTAGAATTGGGTAATACCAGTTTGTACAAATCCCTTTATACTATACCACAAGTGACATTTCTGAGTTTTCGATGACAAATTGACTTGACTTTGACTTTGAAATTCACTTTAATTTCTTTACTAGGTATACAAAATCGAAATTAGAAATAATTAATTTATAAGTAAATTGGCAACTAGTTGCCCTCATGTTTGCTGCGCCCATGCAGGGCGTCACTTGTACTTATATTATTATGTAACAACTATGAACTTGTGCCTTGCAATAAATCTGAATCTGACATTACCAGTAACACCTGTAACAAAGTGCCTGACATGTTATTATCTGACGGTTTGATGCTAATTATAGGTGTGAAGAGTATTTGACCTAAAAATAAAGCTTAGATGACGTAGGAGTTAGAACAGACACAGGAGCAGCGTCTAGTAAAGCAAAATTTTTACTGGAAAGCCTTGCTTTTAAGTCGGGTAATAATTAAAATGTCACTCTTAAACCTAAGCATTTCAACTTCAGTAAGTCCATTTTAAATGGTATTGTGTTCATATTTTTCCACTCCAATATAATTTAAAATTCAATTAGTTCCTTGAAGTCATTTACGAGTCGCTTAACAAACGGTGAAATGATGTTCATTCAAATTTCAAAGTTCAAAAAAAATCCAAGAGCAATTCTTTCAAAGAACAAATGATATTTCACAGGTATCCAGTGATCTTTAAAAAGGACGCGGGTCAAAACCTTTGTAATTATTATTTTTATTTTGCGTGTCTGAATAAAACGGAATGCAAAATAAAAAGTACTTAATTAGCACGAAAGACCCGAATATTTTTCTTGAAAAATCAAAAATGTTTCTCGAAATCTATATCTAGGTACTTGAAATTTCATTTTCATTTTCATTTCATACATACTATCACGCCTTTTTCCCGTAGGGGTAGGCAGAGACTAGCGATTTCCACTTGCTACGATCTTTGCAGATCTCTCTTGCTTGATTTTCATTTCATTACATTTATTCATTCAAATTAATTAATTTATGTAGCTATCAACTATCAAAACTCTCAATAACAAACCGATAGTAATCAGGAAAGTATATATCTTCCCTTAAATATCTATCATAAGCAGAAATATTTGTTTTAAATAGAACCGGTAGTTTCAGAGATTAGCGTCTTCGAACATAAAAATCAAACTTTTAAGCTTTAATCTAAGATGATATGACCGTAAACCTTTCGACGCATTAAACCATATACGCGAAACACCAACTTTACGCAAATTAATAGAGTAATATTAGATTATAGCGAGATCGTAATAACATTATGATTTGGTGGCTGTAAACCCGACGAGTAACCTTTACGAGAAATGTAATTGCCTCTCCATATTTTTCCTTTATCGCACTCACTCAAAAATGAAGTCCTATTTCAGTTTTAATTAACTTCTAGTAGATACTTTGCACGTGCTGGTACTTTTCAGACAGATTTTTTTTAAATATACGAGTAAGTACCTATAATCATATAATTGCAAAAGTTGGTATGTATGAGGTAAATATGGGTATTATTTTGTGTTTTTAATGAAATTTTGTTTTTATAGAGCTGGATTATAAAGAGTACCTACTTTTATTTTGACATTTCTGTGGGTGGAATCATCAGGGCACAGTTCGAATTTTATTATTAACCCGATAGTTTATGACGACTATTTTCTCGGTATGTATAACTTCTACACAAAAAAAAACTAGGCAGGCTTATTTTGATGAAATTAGCCCATGTATGAAGCCCATATCAGAACACGAGACATTTTTTCCTAAAAAAATAACAGAATGACCTCACAGTTAGTATTTTAAAGTCAAAATTCAGTCCATAATTATCAATTTATAAAATTCTTCTATTACTGAGTGACTTACAGACAAGGCACAGCCAAAACGTATGTAGGAAGCTGAAATTTGACAGGTTCCTAAGAGAGTGTGAAGCACTAAGAGAGGTTTTTCCGAAATTCCCACAGGAACAACATCACGGGCCAATTTTAGGCTTTTATAGTAATATTATAAGTTAAATTTGCAAATAAATGAATCGCAACAGTAATACCAAATTGATTTTACACTCGTCCCTGCCATAACTTGCTATCTTTACGTTTACTCGTGAATGCTTGGTTACGATCGGAATTAGATCTCTCCCCACTTAAAGGACATGGACATTTATTGGCCATTTAAATCAAGAGAGTCCTTTTTGATAGTAGAACTTTTAAGGCCTCATGAAATTTATGTTTTGTTTTATAGATAGCGGGTTTTCGACGACCTTTATAGTACTAGATGTGTTTTCTATTGTAAATGTTGATGACTAGAGATGGGCATTTACCCGAAAAATTTCCGAGACTCGGAAATTTATCCATTTATACCCATTTTTTCCCAGGAATTTTTAATTTATACCGGTAAAAATTAAAATCAATTAAAATGTTTGTAATTACGATATTTTATAATATATCGTTAAGATTTATTATGAAATAAAGTGTTTAAGCACTTATTTAGTTTTTAAATTAAGTACTGTGTAAAAAAGAACTTATAAAGTGTACAATTTAAGATTTGGTTACAAAAAGACCTGACAAGATAGGTATCTTTATTCTGACTCATTCGCAGCCAACTGGTTTTAGACAATAAATGTTATGCCGCCGGGGCGACGAACAAGTTTGCCAAATGCCGGAATTCTATTGAACGGCTAGGCGATCATCGAATCGTAAGACCCGCCTTACACGAATGTCAGCCAACTCAATTACTAACTCTCTCAAAAACACGCTTGCATAAAATGTTCTTGATAGAAAAATATTGCGAAGTTACCTCCAAATCCTAACTAATATTATAAATGTGAAAGTGAGTTTGTTTGTTACCTCTTCACGCTAAATGGGTATAAATTAATTTTTACCCATTCTAAGTAAGTAAGTAAAAATGCTTTATTGCACCAAAAACCACCATTCTACATACCCATTCTTTCCCATTTTTACCTTCCCGAAATTTATCCAAGCGCCCATCTCTTTTGATGACTACCACGGGATAAAGGAATACATAATAATCTGCAAATCTTTAAGCATAGTGACGTAATGGTCATCATATAATCTGTCTGTTAAAAGAATTATTATTATTATTTAGCCGTTTAGATTCCACTGCTGGACAAAGGCCTCCCTCTTCTCCCTCCATTTATCAAAAAAAATATATAAAAAGAATGTTATTTAAAAAATACACAAATCATAAAAACTGTATGATTTTCATACAATATTGATTTCATTGAACATTGCCGATAATAAATAAAATCGCGATAGTTAACAAAAAAAAATAAGTTGCATTACCTATTGTAAAGTCTTACTGGAATTTTTGAAGCGATATGGCAAAGATCTTTGCCTGGCATTCAAGTTTAATAAAAAAATATATAAAAACGTCTTTATTATTATCAAAACCCAGGGGTCTTTGTGATGGACGTCACGGTCATAACCATTCCCATGAAGTATATTTAACGATCACATACGCCGCCGTAAAAATTATAGAAAAGTTATAAGCATAAACATAAAAATAAAGGTTCAAAGGCCAAGAGTCGTGAGACTCGAAGGCCACGCTTAGCTGATTAGTGCCCACTAATGTCTAGTCTCTGATGGAATGGAGATTCAGGTATAGTGACAGGTTGCTAGCCCATCGTCTATGAGTGGAGGAATCCCCAGTTTAAAACCCGTAAGCAACGTTTACTTTTGTCTATAGAAAAAATAAGAATGTTTTTGTTCACTAGTTGTCAAATAGTTTTTTCATACTATTTGACAACTAGCGAATGAATGAATGAATGATGAAGTCATATTTTGCCTCCTATCGTCATATTAAAATTACTAGTGGTGATTGTAAATACCGCTTGGCATGAGTGTCATAAAAGTAAAAAAATATTTGTATCCTTGAGCTACAAAGCATTTCGGAATGACCGCACTGCTGAGAAGAAATGCCAAAGGAAACTCTTTAAACAGTCTTATCAATTCGGGGCTGTTGCCCCAAAATGTTTTAAAAATGAGCCCCAGTCATTATACAGGCTTATTTGTATTAAACGCAAATCCTTCCTAGGGGTGAAAGTACTCATAAATATGAACATCTTTTTGTATGGGACCAACTCTGAAATCTGAAAAAAAAATCAGCTATTATAGTACATATTGTAAGCTACCTCTGTATGGTTAAGGAAAGGTTCAAACCTAACCTAACCACGGCAAGGTTACGTGCCCCTCCTCCGCACGTAACTATACGTTACAACCAGGTCTTCTCAACGTTCTACCGTGCTAACTAACCATAATTCATATTTAATCATTGTCATGACAAGGGAAACTTCATATCAAAATATAAATAACAAATAATAGAAAATTGGGCATAGTAACGTTAACAATCAAACTAAGCGGTGGCCGGCAACGGTCCGGCCATCGCGACAGACACGGAACGACTGAGCTCTGAATGAACGTTGCGCAGCCTTATAAGGGCAAAAGTGGGGAGAATGACAAGTAAATATAACACTAAGAAAATATACAAAAGCTAACAGTATGCATACTTATATTAATGCTACACATTTATGTACCTATATTTATGTACAATTATGTACATATATTTATTAATGTTACAGTCGGCCATCCTTTTCGAAACGAGTCCCTTCGTTTCAGAGTAGTGTATTGATTTAAATAGGTATAGAATGTCTAACATTTGTATATTAAAATTTGTATTAAAATATATTGTGAACATGTTGTACAATTTAACATTTTGTATAGATTTTGTTAATTGACTTGGAAATATGAATATTTATTTTATTCTAATAAAGCCTTTATAATCATTATTTGTAGATGAAAATAGGATGAGAATTTAACTTGATAATCCATCATTATTCATTAATCATATCATTTACTAACAAATACTATGTGATTGCATTAATGAGGATTCGTTTTCTCGAAGTTTATATTCTTTTTTTTTTCTAATTAGTTACAATAAAATAAATATGTACAATAATTTGTTTAATTCTTTGGGCTAAGATGTTAATGGAAACCTCCTTTAACATTCCAAAAGGACCTTCATATTCCATTTCCTAGTCTAAGATGTCAAATGGAAACCTCCGTTGACATTCCTATTCCCTAGTCAAAGATGTCAAATGGAAATCTCCGTTGACATTCCAGTTCCCTAATCTGAGATGTCAAATGGAAACCTCCGTTGACATTCCAGTTCTCTAATCTAAGATGTCAAATGGAAACCTCCGTTGACATTAAAGTTCCCTAATCTAAGATGTCAAGTGGAAACCTCCGTTGACATTCCAGTTCCCTAGTCTGAGATGTCAAATGGAAACCTCCGTTGACAGTCCAGTTCTCTAATCTAAGATGTCAAATGGAAACCTCTGTTGACATTAAAGTTCCCTTATCTAAGATGTCAAGTGGAAACCTCCGTTGATATTCCAGTTCCCTAGTCTAAGATGTCAATTGGAAACCTCCGTTGACATTCCTATTCCCTAGTCTAAGATGTCAAATGGAACCCTCCGTTGACATTCCAGTTCCCTAGTCTAAGATGTCAATTGGAAACCTCCGTTGACATTCCTATTCCCTAGTCTAAGATGTCAAATGGAACCCTCCGTTGACATTCCAGTTCCCTAGTCTAAGATGTCAAATGGAAACCTCCGTTGACATTCCAGTTCCCTAATCTAACATCTAGTTAACGGATACTCCAGTCAATGTTCGGGTGTCCTACGCTAAATGTTAACGGATACTCCAGTCAACATTCAGGTTCCCTACACTAGATGTTAACGGATACTCCAGTCAACATTCATGTTACCTAGGCTAGATGTTTACGGATACTCCAGTTAACATTCAGGTTCTCTAGGCTAAGCTGTTAACGGATACTCCAGTCAACAAACATTGGTACAAGTTCCAGTCATGGTTATAGCGACATAACCAGCTCCAACTCGGTTGAATCAACATCTAACCTTGTATATTCATGTACAATCTGTTTATATAATATAATATAGATAATAAAAATTTGATTAGTAGACGCATGACGGAAGAGTTCATCTTAAATCTTATCCATTATAAAATTGAAAATAATAAATAATGAACTACCTACTGCTTTAAGCAATGTCAAACCTAATGATCACCGAAGTTAACAAACACTCGTAGGCACTTTTCATGTAAAATTATCACATTCAGAAAGACACATCAGTGTGTACAGTCGTGAGTCAAACAGAATAAAATTAATTATTTGAGATTGAATGACTATTATAAAAAAAATAATAAATAAATTAATAAAAATAATATGAAAAATATTACAAAATATTTTCATAAAATAATACTCTCACAACTATTTACAAGAAAAGAGTCAAAAGCAAGTTTCTAAAATAAAGAGTTGTTATTCTCTCTGATGAGCAATAACAGCTCCAATCACTACTATGCTCAGTCTGTATTTTGTTTTTCTATTTTAGGTTTGCTGCATCTAGCAACTTTTAACATTTTTTAGCAACATTATATAAGAAGTTGAGTCAGCTAACAAACTTTTTTTTTGAATAAATAATAAAAATCCGTATAATTTGTAATCAGGAATGATGAAATGGCTCTCTCAACTCAACTCTCTAAAATACATAAAAATGAAATCCAATTGAAATGATAATTGAAATTTGACTGCCGTCTAGCGATAGTCAATGACCATGTTCTCGATCTGAAACTTGAAAAAAAGGACGGGACAGCAACTGCTCACAAAACGAAAGATGCAATGTTTCAGGGTTCATATACATGTATAATGTGAGTATGAGAGTTTCGTTATGTAGATATTATTGTGTATACCTCACAATAGACTTCACACACTTATTTCTTTCTTTTAACTACCCCGAGTGACATAGACCATAGGACGACTCCGTAAAGTGTCGGATATACACGCTGTATAGGAGACTGACAACAAAGTTGGATCAATCCAATTGAATAGTGTATTAAAATGAAGGAAAAGGTGATCACAACTATGCGATTAATTTTGACGTAAATGTACATTTGAGCGAGAATTAGTCTCAAACCATTTAAGTAAAAATTCTTAAGTTTTCTTATAAGTAAAGCTTACTATTCCGTCAATGATTTTTTTTTAATGTAAATAATTGTAAATTAATTCTAATATAATAAATTTTGTACCTGATTGACATCGATTTTGATTTCTATAAATTATGCATGAAATTAGTAATAATATAAGCATGAAATAATTTTATATACCCTTCAGTGGGACATAGTGTACTTTTTCATAAAACATGTCAACCTATTTTTCCTATGTTTACAAAATAAATGATTATGATCAATTTAAAGCAGTTCAGTCAAAGTTCACCAGTAAAGTGATAAGAAAACAACACATTATGTTATAACTGTTCATGCTTAATACCGAATTTAAGGTGCTGGAATAAATGAATTTAACTAGGTATGTGTCTATCTGTCAATTATCATAAATTTGTTATAAACAGCATATCAATAGCTATAGTGGCAATGGTCCAGATGTGTCCAGCCTCATCTGAGTCTTATAGTGACGACCAAAATGATAAAAATAATTTTATGATAATATATTTGTTTCATTTTGAAATTGTTCAAAATACCCTCTTTTTTAATTTATTCGAAATTTAACTATTCAAACTACTTATAATTGCATGCATTATATTTTCTTTAAACTGGGGATTCCTCCACTCATAGGCGATGGGCCAGCGTCCCTTCCCGCCACTATATGTAAATCTCGATTCAGATAAGCGTGGCACTCGAGTCCAACGACTCCTGCCTTCGTCCACCCTTTTTGTGGGAATGATTTTTGTCCCGCTTCTGAGTTGTAAGCTACCTCTGTATGGTTAAGGAAAGGTTCAAACCTAACCTAACCACGGCAAGGTTACGTGCCCCTCCTCCGCACGTAACTATACGTTACAACCAGGTCTTCTCAACGTTCTACCGTGCTAACTAACCATAATTCATATTTAATCATTGTCATGACAAGGGAAACTTCATATCAAAATATAAATAACAAATAATAGAAAATTGGGCATAGTAACGTTAACAATCAAACTAAGCGGTGGCCGGCAACGGTCCGGCCATCGCGACAGACACGGAACGACTGAGCTCTGAATGAACGTTGCGCAGCCTTATAAGGGCAAAAGTGGGGAGAATGACAAGTAAATATAACACTAAGAAAATATACAAAAGCTAACAGTATGCATACTTATATTAATGCTACACATTTATGTACCTATATTTATGTACAATTATGTACATATATTTATTAATGTTACAATATCATATCTCGATGTGTTCCATACATTTTGGGCGAGAAGGTATTGCAAATTGTATGGAACAGCTGATTTTTTTTGAGATTTCAGAGTCGGTCCCATACAAAAAGATGTTCATATTTATGAGTACTTTCACCCCTAGGAAGGTTTTGCGTTTATTACAAATAACCCTGTATAGAAGAGTACAGAAGAGCAGCAACATCCTTTACACGCCCATTAAGTATGCAAATAAAATATTTAAAAACATAATTTAAGAAAAGCGTTATCAAGCATTTTCTTTAATAGAATTGCAGCTTCTAAAGACGCCGCGGACGCTTTTTATTTGCCCGGGACAATCCCGAGGGGTACTATAAAAGGGAATAAAACGCGTTTTACACTTCATTTTATAACATTCGTAAAATGTCTGAATGTACGTCTTTACGTCTATAACATAGCGATTGCGGGACCTATCATGTTTTACTTACATAGTTATCGTAAAATTCATACGTTTTCTTGAAATTACTTCGTCAGAGATGCGGTTTATGCTTCAATTTTGCATGGGAATATGCTTTTCTACATAAAGGTTGTTTTAAATCCGTGTTATGTTTATTATTATATATTATTATATAACTAGCTTTTGCCCGCGGTTTCGCTCGCGTTAATCCTTTCTTAGCGGATGCCTACGTCATAACATCTACCTGCATGCCAAATTTCAGCCCGATCCGTCCAGTGGTTTGGGCTGTGCGTTGATAGATCACTATGTCAGTCACCTTTGAGTTATTTATGTTATGTTACTTATATATAGATTAATTAAAGTAAAGAACGGTGTTCATATTGAATTGAAAAAATAACATCAATTTAGGGATACCATTTATTCGTAAATGTTACAAACTTGTGTAGCAATTTTCGATATTTAAAATCATATTAAACTGTATTACATAATAAAATAAAACTTAGGTACCTACTTACAGAGCTAAACTGTCAAATCACAACTATTTAGCACGCTCTATGGATCTGTAGTTAATCTGAGCTATCTACCGAAATGTTTGTAGAACAATTATTTTAAAAGCTAGAATAAAATTTCATTCTTTTAGTGCAACTTAGCACGCCAGCTTAAAATTCTTTCAATTTCTATCTGTCACTAACATTCAGTTGCATTGATTTAAAAATAAAAGGTAAGACCATGGAAGGAATAAGAACGTAAGTACATGGGTAAGACATCGTAATTATTGACTAATAATATTGATCGATCAGTCATGATAAAGTTTTTTTACGTTATAAATTATCTTATATCTATCTTTTGTTTTAGCATCTGGCCATAAGCATCAGTATAATATAACACAAGTAACGGGTAAATCCAAAAATTGCTAATTTGTAGTTAACATACGTATCTACCGAATTGTTTATTAATAATTTTACAACCGACGAAATTTTATAGATGATAAATGATTAGGGTACAATAAATTTGGATTTAGTAACCCCGATATCTTGACAAATCTCTCAGAGACAGGTCTGCTAAGAAAATAGCATAAACTTTTATCTATTTAATTTTTTTTGAGCATATTCTTTTATCTTTTTTTTAGCATTTTTGTTTTAAATTACAAAAAAAATATAATTATGTAGCTTTCTAGAAAGTTCAAATTTCATCACCCAATCACAAGTCATTAAACTATTTTTAAATACAGCTTATTGCAGGATTTGCCTGACCTTCCTGGCATGGTGCATTGCGGCCCGGATCACGCTATAGTCACTGTTGCAAATAAATTCCTGTCTTAACCTTGGGTTGACTGATTAAATCTGATTTGAAATTCTTTGTCAATTTTAGAGACTGTAATTTATGACATTTGATTTAAAAGAATATGAACCAGGGAATACATTTCGTTTAAGAAACTAACAGATAGATACACCATGTGTCTGAAATTCTTACGGCTGAATCTAATGAACCAATTTCTATAAAATTTTGTCTGAATATAAATAAGCCCGAGAAAGTACCTAATTAAAATAATATAGTCAAAAAAATATATCATTTCAATGGAGCAAAAGATTCTGGAAAATATATTCACTTTTAAAATATACCTACTTTCTCTTCTTAGCTTGAGAACTCGGCGGCTGGCGACCAAATATGGCAAAATTAATAACTAATTAAATCATACTTACCACCACTAAGTTAATTTTATTAAAGGATTATATTTTGTTACAAAGAAAAAACAAACCCCAAATGAAAACAATGACTCACTCAAATAATTTAAATATTTGTCAAAAGAAAAAAATAGGTCGTAAGAATACAGACATACACACCAGGATAACCTTACCTTCACGAATGTAAAATCATATCATCCAGCATAATAACATCACACCTATGCACATGATATTAAAAAAGCAATGGTATATTTATAAAAAACCTTAAAAAATATACCGAACATATATATTTACCGAACAGGCCGATGGAGCTGAATGTGCACAGGTTCCTCCTGCTGTAGCTGCAGCTAAAGCGCTGCTTCCAGGCACCTATGAAACAAAAACATGTATATATTTAATAAATTCATTAAATTCTGGAATCTCAGATGATATCTAAAATATCGGTAATGAAGTAAATAATACGCCCAATGAGCTTTATAACATAATCATAACTGATAGTCAAGACTATATAATCTACCATATAATCTACCAACATGAAAAATCTAATTCTACTATTTTTTTGTGTTCTGATGCTACGTACTGGGAACTAGATTTACACATCGCTAATTCTAATTCTATTTATTATTGAATATATAAATAAAGATTTGGCAGATTATAGGAATAGGATCAAGGAGCAGAGAGAAGGTACGCTAGCGCATGTTATAGAAAGGGGAGTTGGGAAGATTTCCTTGGAAGCTGCTGTAGAAATTTTTGCAAAAATGATAACACACCATATTAGGGTCCTATAGCGGCGTTGGAACGCGGGGGTGGCACTGATCCACCTGCCGAAATATCTCATTTTGGAAAGTGGTAGTAGAATACTAGCCAATATTTTTCTTGAAACGATTTTGTTACATTAATCATTTCCCTCTACCAAAAAATTACAATTAAACTAACGATAAAAGTAATCAAAATTGGATATGTGCTTGTTGTGTTGCAACTATTGTGTAAATTGACTTTAACTATTATGTGCTGCTGAAATAAAAAAATGCTACATAAAACTTCTAATCAAGAAACATTCTACTACTTGAATTAACATATATCAAAATTCCGTTTATAGGCACAATCAGCTGCTTTCAAAACTGGATGATTACCAAGAATTTAATTGTCCTTCTTACCTTTAACTGCTCCTGCTTGTAATCTGGCTGATAGGGTAGCAGCATCCGAATCTTGCCCCATCGATTGAAGAAGAGTGCAATGGCTGCGATCCAAACGAGCAGCACCAATACTACGATGCCGATCTCGACACCTCGTATCTATAGAAAAAAGAATATTCTTTTTCATTGTCATCATCAGCCACCTTACTGTTCCCACTGCTGGGGTACTTCCCTTCCCTATAGACGGATAAGGAGTAATGGCCATGAACCACCACGTGCGCTTAATGCGGATTGTTGGGTCCTTTTGAGCTATATTTGCTTGTCAGTGTCGTTGCGTGGAATGTAAGTAGTTTTGCGATTTGCCTTCTCCATTTCACTTTCAATGATTAATCGTGAACTAGAGTGCAGGTTTCCTCATGAGTTTTTTTACGTCTAACTCTTATATATAATATCTGTAACGGAGATACCTACCTGACACCGGGATTGGGATTGTCTGAGTGCCGAAGTGATTAACTGTGTTCGAGCTCGCAATTACCACGCGCTTAGCCTTGTCGCCGACTTCGTTTGCAAAGTCCCAGCGACAAAGCACCCTACATTTTCGGTGTAGGCGGGGATTATCTCTACGCGTC
>CM031571.1:12457927-12695635 GCA_018467065.1 Ephestia elutella | reverse complement strand
CTAATGTATAATATGATGATCCTCGAATATGCGTGGTGTTTAACGTGTCCGCTCTGCTCCGAGTCTCGAGGAAGAATGTCGCTAGTGCGTCCGTTGCTCTCTGATCTAAACTAACACCCCGCCACCGGTAGTGACGTAACCATAGAATGCACCATAAACGAATGCGCCCGATAGTGTTTCGTCAAGCTTACACAAGATGGCGCCACTCATGAATTGATCAAAACAGCAACTGATTAATCATAATAGCGACCAATTATTCACAAAAGTATTGGTAAACAAACAAATATATTAACTAATTTTTAAAAATCATGACATTCGGCCATCGGACCACGTGCTGACTCCCGGCGCACGTAACAATATATGGGTATGTTTAGACTATAGGTTTAATAAATAAAGTGCTTTATTAATAAAAAATATTTGACATTTCTTTTGTATTCTTTTAATATTTATTTTCCTATTTTATACAGTGGTCATCGATGTAGGCACATATAATTACTTAACAAATTGTTACATAAATTATTAATATTTTATTTTAAAAAAATACGATTAACATTATTACAAAACAAAACATCCAGCTTATTTAAATTACTATTACCTATTGTATGAATTTACAAAAGTTTACAAAACATATACTCCAATCAACAATCATGACATTCGGCTGCTATTCTTGATTTAATTGAGTAATTAGCTACTACTCTTCTGAAGAGTCTGTGTTTTCGTTGCTTTCATCATCAGTTACAACATTGAGAGCTTTAACATTAATCCATGGTCTCATACGATCTGCAGAAACTACGGTAGAAGATCTTTTTACTTTATTAAAACCAGGCACTCCTGACAATTCGTATCGGTCGTTACCTATAATTTTTGAAACTTTATATGGCCCTATAAATTTAGGCAATAATTTTTTACTTTGACCTGGGTTTTCATTGAATGAAACTTTTGTTATTTTAACTAAATCATTAACTTTGTATTGTTGAGCAGGCTTCGATTTAGCATCATGTGATTCTTTCATTTTTATTTGCTTTTCATCTATATTAGTTTTAGCCTCATTTCTTATTTCTTCTATTTCCTGTTATTTTTCTCAGTATCATTCAACAACTCTCGGAAAATACCATCAGAGTCTCCCCTTAACCTGGAGCCGAATAATACTTCCGACGGACTTTTTCCAGTGGTTGAATTTACAGTATTATTGATACCAAATTGTACTTTGCTTGCTGATAAATCCCAGTCTTTGTCATCTTTACCTGAATTTTGAGTAGCTATTGCATTAAGAATAGTTTGATTGTATCTTTCAACTTGTCCATTGGCCCGTGGACAAGCAACAGCATTTAGGACATGTTTAATATTCTTATCATTACAGAATTGCTTAAATTGTCCAGATGTAAAGGCTGATCCGCGATCAGATATGATACGTTCTGGTGTACCAAAATCACTAAAAATACTTTGTAAAGTTTTTATAGCTGATATACTTTTGGTATCTTTAACTGGTCTTACAAATGTATATTTTGAAAACCCGTCAACAATTGTAAGTATGTACGAGTTACCTCGTTTGCTTTTTATAAATGGGCCTAAATGATCAATATGAATTGTTTGGAAGGGCACCTTTACTTTTTCTATAGGATACATGTAACCTTGTTTAGCAGGTGTATTATCCTTATTATAGGCACATTCCAAACAAGCTCCCACGTATTTTTTTACAAATTTATTCATTTTGTGGAACCAATACTGACTTTGTATACGTTCCAAAGTCTTTTTAATACCAAAATGACCAATTTCATCGTGATTTAAACGACACACTTGCCATCTTGCGCCTTTAGGTATAACTATTCTCAAATCTTCCGTATCTCCATTAATTTTTCTGTATAATATATTGTTTTTGATTATATAGTGTTTCTTTAAATCTTTAAATTCTTCATCTAAATCTGGTTTTAAAATCTTTGATATTCTACTTATTTCGGGATCACCCAACTGTAGTGTTAGCAACCAATCAGATTGTTCAATATGTAAAACTGAAGCTATGTTATCTGGACGATTTTCATTCTTAGGACTTTCAACTGCATTTCTGCTTAAAGCATCAACGTGTGAGCCATGCGATCGCCAGACGATATTCGATTTCAAAATCGTATTCTTCCATCTGTAAAATCCATCTAGCTATTCTAGGCACTAAATCCTTTTTGCTTACTGTTAATCGTAAAGCATTACAGTCTGTCAATATTTTAATAGGTATCCCCAGTATGTAGGTTCTAAATTTTTTTAGAGAGCATACGACCGCTAATGTCTCTAATTCATAAGAATGGTAGAATTTTTCTTCAGGGGTCGTTTGTCTGCTGTAATAGGCAACGGGCTTAAGAACTTTTGGATTTTCTTGCCATTGTAATAAAATACCTCCAATTCCAGCTGAACTTGCATCAGTGTGCAGTTCAGTTTTCAAGCTAGGGTTATAGAGCGCTAAAACGGGGCGACTACATAGATGTAATTTCAAAATTGATACCGCTCTTTCTTCAGCATCAGTCCACTGCCATTCTACATTTTTTTGTAACAAACGGGTTAATGGGCGTGCTATCTCGCCAAAACCTTTTACAAACTTCCTAAAGTAACTAGCTAGACCTAAAAATTGTCGTACTTCATGTACACTCTTTGGAACTGGGAATTCCTCGATAGCTAATGTTTTGCGATAACTTGGTTTTATGCCATCGCAAGATACATCATATCCCAAATATTCTATGTTTGAAGAAAAGAAACAGCATTTTGAAAGTTTTAATGTTAATCCGTATTCTCTAATAAGTTTCAGAACGTTTTCTAGTTTTTCAAATCCTGAACTAATAGACTCTGACGGGATAAGTAGATCATCCATGTAGGCTAACACGCTCTCGAACCTAGCAGTACCTAACATTTTGTTCACAAGTTTTTGAAAGACTGCAGGAGCATTTGCTAGTCCAAACGGCATACGGTTAAATTCGTAATGCCCATCTGGGGTTACAAACGCAGTAAGATGCTTGCTTTCTTCTGAAAGTGGTACCTGATAGTATCCCGATGCCATATCTAAGGTTGTGAAGAACTTATTACCACTTAAGTTCGGAAAGTTGATCCTCGATCAATGGCAACGGGTATCTATTTTTCACAGTTTTGGAATTTAGGGCCCTAAAGTCTATACAGAGGCGTTGTTCTCCCGTTTTTTTCTTGACCATTAATATTGGACTAGAGTAGTCTGAATTGGATTCCCCTGATTATATCATTGTCCATTAGTTCAGAAATCATTTCTCTCACCTTAGCTCTTTCTATATTTGAAAGTCTATAGGGACGATAAACAATTGGCTTTTGATCATTAAGTTCTATTTTCATTTCAAAATCTTTCGGTGCACATCCAATTTCATTTAAAGAGCATGAAAAACAGTCACGATAACTTTGGAGAAGTTGATAGAGTTTATCAAAAGTTGTTTGATCTATATCGGATCCAACTTTTATATCAGCTTTGTTAAGGGAGGGCAGAGGATCGAGACACTTATCGCTAATACGCTTAACATCGACTACATCAACTTCCTTAAACAGAATAGCTCGACATAAAGTAGTATTTGCAGCTAGTTTTGAGGAAGTATTAGATGACACTAAAATATGACCTTTTGCCTTCTACTAAGCTATATACACCTTGATGCAAGCGATACTCATTACCAGGAATTTCTCTTGTGTGTGCTTCAACATAAACATCGCCAGTATAGGATGGGTCACTATGTACTGGCAACAAATATGCACCGTTCAAAAAGGTTTCAGAATTAGTAATTAGTTTAATCGATTTTTAAATTTGTATATATTATAGGGCCATTATAAAAAAGTTAATTTGTTACTGTCTTTCAATACACTGATATGGGGATTTTCTGTAAAATTTTGACCGATTAACAATGACATCTTGCAAATATTTATCATTTACTACGTAAACAATAATATCGGCTTCAACTTCATCGACTTGAATATGAACTTGTGACTTGTAAAGGGGAAAGATACAAGAATTGCCAAAACCTCTTATCGCAGGCAGGTCATCATATGATTTGATTAAATTTAAATTACTTGCATCAAATTGTCTTATAAGGGAACAATCACTACCAAAATCAATGTAAGCTCTCAATGTTTTATTGTTAACAATAACATTTTTTTCAAATTTATCATTGGACTTATTACTAGAATCAATATTCATAACTTTCTCAGATTTTACATTTTTACCTACTGAGGAAGGGTTTCGCTTACAGTCACTGTCATTATGACCAACTCTCCTGCATATATTGCACTTTAATAAAATTTTGGGACAGCGACTAAAGCGATGTCCCTCCTCATTACAATTGAAACATTTAAGTGAATCGGTAGAAGTTACAACAGAGTTTTCTCTCTTGATTTTCTGAAAGCATCTGTTAGAAGTATGTCCGTCAAGACCACATGCATAACAGCGTACTTTTGGACGAGACGTTGTTGCTTCAAATTTTTCTGCATATCTTTTTCTTTGCGATTGCGAAAAAGATGCGACTGGTTGTTGAATAACCAAATACTTTAGTAAGTCTTCAGGTTCTTGGCATTTCAAAGCTTGAACACTATTTCGAAGAGACACGTCTGTTATTCCGTGAATCAGGCAGTCTACGGCTTTCTTTCCTGTTATCTCGCATCTATTTAATAACATTAACTTGTCATAAAAATAGATTCTCAAACTTTTCATCTTCTTTAGTTTTTCTTGCAAACATTTCTTCTAATATAATAGCAAAATTGTCATCGACCGGAAAAAGCACGCCTTAATTTATTTTGCCATTCAGTCCATGTATGGTCTAGACTTGGAAGTGATACAAGCCATTTTTTTGCTACTCCCATCAGTTTTTGGGTTGCGAAGTGTGATGTCTGTCTATCTTCCCAATTGTAAATACTAGCATATTCATTGACTTTATGCAGCCACGTTTCAATATTTTGATTTTTATTTTCGGGGTCAAACTCGGGTAGTGCATTTAACATTTGTTGCGAGTTAATCAATGTTTTGTTCCTAACGTTCAATGCACTCACTAATTCTGCAACATCTATTACGTCAGAACGCTTACGGCGGCGTTTGGGAGAAACATCTTCCGATTCCTGATTATTACGGCGCTTTCGAGTTATAACTGGGATGTTTTCCATCGAACTTTCACTTGAAGTGCTAATTAATCGATTCCTTCTCAATGCTACACGAAGTCCTTTGCTGCTCGTGCTGCTTGATTCAGTCATGACCTAGAAAAACAATTCGAACTTTGTTATGTCTATACTTTCGTATTTATAATGATAAAAATACCAATTTTGACTATTATCGCTATATAATGATAAATAAAAATACCAATTTTGACTATCATCGCTAAATATTCTTCCTCAAGCTACTTTTAAGTAACTAAAAGTAACGATTAGAAATCTAACATCGTAGATATCAATCTACTAACACTAAACTTAAGTCCAACTTCTCTTTTCTTAGTAATCTCATTTTATATGTAAACGGCAACTTTATTCTCATTATATCTTTAACTCGAATAACACTTTTCAACATAATAATCTTTATTAACAATTTAATAACAATTTAAATTGAAGATCGAGATATTCTATAATATCGTTGCTATTTAAAAAAAAAAAAAGAAACCTTTTTAAGTGTACCTTCATATCAGAATAGTGTCATTTATTCAAAACTACACTTTCGTCTTATTCAGATCAATATTTAGATAACTAAAATTCTTCTTCTTCTTCGAAATTTCGCAATACTTGTTCTCTTAAATAAACTATAAGCTTGTTCGCAAATTTACTCGCGCGTTATCATACATAAGCAAAAAAAAACCAGTCTAATCTCAGTTGTTTTTACTCTCATTCAACACGGGTAGTTAAAAAAAAATATATCTATACCTAACATGTATACGTTAGACTAATGCTCGAGCACGTTATCATTTAATTTGAAAAATACACACTTCGGACTAACGTTGCTCTCGTCAGAATAACTCAATAGATAGACGCTTAGTATACTTAAAACTAACGCACTCTCATGTCAGTATAGAATTCAAAAGATACAAATTTCGAACTAACGTACACTCACGTCAGAATATAATTTAATAGATTTATGCATACTTATATACTTTAAACTAACGCAATCTCTCGTCAGTACATAATTCAAAATATACATACTTCGAACTAACGTATGCTTTCGTCAAAATAACTCAATAGATGCACGCTCAGTATACTTAAAACTAACGCTCTCTCACGTCAGTATATAATCCAAAAATACACATTTCTCTCGCTCACACCTATACTTTAAACTAACGCACGCTCACGTCAGTATATAATTCAAAAGATTTATACTTCGAACTAACGCACGCTCACGTCAGACCATAATTCAAAAGATTCACGCTCACATCTTTTACTTTTAACTATCGCACGCTCACGACAAATAAATAATTCAAAAGATGCACATTCACATCTATATTCTAAACCAACGCACGCTCACGTCAGATCTTAATTCAAAAGATGCACACTCATATCTTTTACTTTTAACTATCGCACGCTCACGACAAAACATAATTCAAAAGATGCACATTCACATCTATATTCTAAACCAACGCACGCTCACGTCAGATCTTAATTCAAAAGATGCACACTCATATCTTTTACTTTTAACTATCGCACGCTCACGACAAAACATAATTCAAAAGATGCACACTCACATCTATATTCTAAACCAACGCACGCTCACGTCAGACCATAATTTAATCGATGCACACTCACATCTATAAATCACTATAATCTGTAATTACTTTCAGCAAAGGAACAATTAAAATATTCCATTTCAACTTGATTTGAATAATCAACAGTTATATACATACAGCTATAGTATATATTCTTTCTCTTTTTTTTTGCAGCTAATAATTATAAAGCTTTTAGTAAAAGGTGTAATAAAAAAAACGTAAAACCATGGGTAAATCTAGAACCTTCATAAATAATATTAATAAAAGCGAAAGGAAGAACATATTAACGACAATATACTAGTATTAAGTTAATTCTTTTCGAAATCTGTTACTGAAATCTACATACGCCAGAATGTGCACTGCGCGGGTAGTCCATAAATTTTGAATAAATTATTAATAGGAAAAAGAAAACGTGCAACACTGGAAGTAGCTACCGCAATTTACTTAATTCTTTCAAAGCTAATTAGACACAATATTGGCTACTTACGATTTTCTTCAGTCACTATTGCGGGCGAGAATTTCAACACTTCTGAAATATGATGATCCTCGAATATGCGTGGTGTTTAACGTGTCCGCTCTGCTCCGAGTCTCGAGGAAGAATGTCGCTAGTGCGTCCGTTGCTCTCTGATCTAAACTACCACCCCGCCACCGGTAGTGACGTAACCATAGAATGCACCATAAACGAATGCGCCCGATAGTGTTTCGTCAAGCTTACACAAGATGGCGCCACTCATGAATTGATCAAAACAGCAACTGATTAATCATAATAGCGACCAATTATTCACAAAAGTATTGGTAAACAAACAAATATATTAACTAATTTTTAAAAATCATGACAAATTAATATGGTATATCTATACCATATTGCAGCTTTTCTAGCAGTATACTCTCTGAGCAAAGCCTAGGGCAGACGGACGGACACATGGACAGACATGAACGAAATCTTAAAGGGGTTACTTGTTTACTTCGAATTATTATTTATTTATATGTATGCACAAACTACTGTAAAATTATCCTCTCAGTAAAAAAATCACCTGTATATCTATATCGAATGGTTATACATCTGTCTGTCACAAACCGCTTCAAATTAAGCGAAATTTGTTCTGTACTCAAAATACTTTTTTTGTTTTAGACTTGGATTTTGAATATATACCTAAATATTTTGATTTACATTTTGACGAAGCATATTGCAGATCGTTATATGGAAAAGTTTTTGTTATAAAAAAAATTAAATTACTTTTAAAAGATGTTTTTTTCTAATATCATTAATTTTCGAAAAAAGCCAAAGGTAGTATTTTAACGAAAAGAAATCACAAAACCGTCAAATTATTTCCACATCCCGTTAGAGATTCCGACATAAAAATGTATGTAGTAGGGACTGCCTCGTCCTTTCCTTTTGATGATGAACTTCATGTGCTTTATATACTTAGGGATTTATGTATTCTCACCTCTGGCTTCTCGGGGATTACTTCTAAGCCCTGGAAAATAAGTTTTATGAAAATATATTTTCAATACATCGTTGTATAGTACATATACTTGTCAGTTAGAAACCTTTTTAAATATAAATATGTAGATTAAAAATTATTTTTTTGTATTCATCAATTTACGCGACTGATAGGCTTAAGGTTTATTATTCTGTGCGCTGTCACATTGACACTGGCTGCTTAATCTTCCCGCCAATTTTAAAGAGGTAATCGATCAGTCCGTCTGTCTTTTGTTTTTTATGGTGAGGTGATGGAAAATAAAACATTGTTAATGTAGTATTTTGCATTATTATTTAATTAAATATAAGTATTCAGAACTTCCTAATAATTATTACGAATTTGTATCTAATCCCTGCTTGAACAATCATTTAGATTTATTAGTTTTGCTTCCGCTACACAGCAAGTAAGGGAATTAGATATGTACTTCTAAGCAAAGCATTTAAAACACGCCTCAATACTTTTATTTACAATGTTACTCGGTTATCCAGCACTTGTAGTTACAACAACAAAAAAACGAATTCTTCAACTTTATTATATCTACATACTCGCATGTGCCTGGGACTTTGTTCCCCTTTGGGAATTTTGGGAAATCCTCTCTAAGTGCTCTCCTACACTTTCTAAAGAACTCAACATGCCTTTAGCTTCCTTAAAAGATGGCCCAAAGTAGTTTTGGCATAGTGCATTCTCAGTCAGTGAATAGAAGAAAACTACTACTAGCATATTAGTAGGTACCTCATATTATTTGTGGTAAGATAATGTTAGTTAGAGAGAATATATTTTTTAAATATTATTAATATATAAATCGGACATTTCATATAAAAATTCAATGTATATTCAAGTCCATATAGATAGGTAGTCATATAATTGTGAGACATATGTTGTAAAAGTCTTTGGAGAAAATGCAGTGGAGTTTGTTGCGCTGCCGCCAATTCCAATTTTGCTCCTTGTCACTGCATGCCCCGTCACCGGGGCAGACCGCCGGGGCCGTTGGAAGTCACTCGCGGGGCCTTTGGAAGTCACCGTGCTGGTGGTGGTAGAACCTTGAGCTTTAAGTAATTTGATGACCTCAACTAACTCAAAAAACAAGAATATGACGATTTAAAAGTGCTATTTAGTTAAGCCTATTTGTATATATTTAAGCCTAAAACAATTGATTTTGACTTCTTCCAACTCACCTGTACAATCCCAAAGAAGCATAATGAAACAAACAACCAAATCATGTTGGTGCATTTATCAAACAATGTCACTCTTAGCATTGTATCGTGTATGTAACACTCGACTCTATTTGTTTAATATTGCAATAGGTATTAAAATGCGCTTAAAAATATATTAGTTTGAACCTAAGTAAATGGAAGTTATTTTGGTAATAAATATTCGCTGTTATTATAAATAAATTAAACATGTGTCAATTTTAGATATTTTACTCCTCCTGTATCTCTTCACAATAAACTTTTCTATTGAATGAACTACATTCAGCATTATTGTTAAATCGTAGGTATATGTGTAAAATCAATTAACTATATCTTCAGAATATACCAGTATTATCTACTTAGTCAGAAAGTATCCGGGAATAAAGTAACTTACTATTAAAAATATGACTGATAACTCGTTGATAGTTTCCTACGTCACAATTTAATGTTTGGAACATTAAGAACTCTTAATTGCTAATGTGAAAAAAACTTCAAATATGTACCAAAAAAAAAGAAATATAAATACAGTTGTCAGCCAAATCAGTCAGTGTATGTCAAAGAAGAAACAATGAACTAAAAACAAGGCCTGCCAATAGGGATTAAAAATAAATAAAATAAGTGTATTCTTTGGTAACGAAGTGCGTTCCCCCTAGCAAAACACTACTAAATATCAAAACGATGATGTTACGAAATAATTAGAGTATGACGTCGTGTAAATGTTTATATAAGTTTCAAATTTGTGCATCAATTAGTTTTTGAGATTTTAATTACAAACAGATTCTGCCAGTGATGACATTTAGAACATTCCCCCAAGGTGCAAAAAAAGTTCTCGGATCGAAATGAAAGTGAAGTACAATAATTAGAGTTGTCGTGAAAGGTAAATGTTTATGAATAAATAAAATTTGCACTGTATCAGAAAGACTTAGGAGAAATTCGACAATTCTGCTGGGGAAACGAAGCTATTGGCTCGGATGCTGGATCTCCTAAATGGCAAGTGGCGTAGAGATATGACTTTTTTTACACAAGTTGTTGGTAATTTGTGTATAATGTTTGTAAAAATAGAAATTTTAAAAAATATTACCGTTCAGAACCGTTAAAAATAAAAACGTGCAATTTAGGTATTTTGGCGCTAAATGTACTATAAATATGGGCCCTAGAGACTAATTGGTGACGTGAGTTTGTACCTTGAAGTTGTTTTCAATGTCCATGTAAATATCAACATAGTATCATAAGTATTTAATAAGTTATGAAAATAAATGGCAATGATTCAGCCGCCATGAATTTCGACAGTCTATTAGACGAGTTGGTCTATTATTTACGAAATTAAAATGTTTTGCATTAATTGCTAAATATAGTTAACTATCCATTCTCCAAAAATCAGATAAATATATGCAGTAGTTCAAGAAATATAATTATAAATCCAAGCCAAGGTGAAATTACCATGATAAGCCGACCAAATTCGGAGAGTCTACCAAAAAGCGACCGTGCAGTATATTGAAGTGGTTTACTGGAAATTGATAGTGTATTACCTCTTTTTTCTGTGTACAGATGCGTGCTCAAATGTTAGCATACCTAAAAAACATCTTTATTTCTTCAAATTAGGTTAGTATATCACATATATCATATCTATGGTACATTAAGGGGAAGATCTCCGCAGATGCAGCCATCTCACTTTTAGGTAAAAAGGTACAAAAAGGCCTCTTCATGTCGGCTTTGGGCCCATGAACGCCTCAAAGGACCGGGTCCCAATGGACCCGTGTGGCTTTGAAAAACGTACCAACATAATATATCTTTATTTTTCAAGTGATTACACTCATATCTTTATACATTTATTAAATTAACTTTAAATATAAAGTTACATATCGAACACCCTACAAACTCATTTTTATTATAATATATTTCTGCACAGAGCATGTAAGCTCCGGCAGTGAGCCAAGTGCGGGCAGTCCCACCTCGTACCTATCATCTTTAGGATGCTGTTGGTACTACCGCGCACTCTCCTTGAGCAATTAGGTGGCGCATGATCGTAAGCAAAACAATCTATACCAGCCTCTTCAAACATACCGGAGGCACTACAATAGCGCGGTTATATAATGTTACAGAAAACGGCACCGGCGAAGTCTAGAAAAGAAGCGCACATACTGGAATGTTCTAGACTTATGCTTCGTGAACCCTCTTTGGTCTCTAGAAATGATCGGCGGTGCAAGCAATACTGAGCCTTACGTACCGTACGGTTAAGGTTCATAGTCGCTTGCAACCTAAAGGAAAAGGACAGCCATGTGTGAGAGCGGGGATAGCGATACACTCGATCGTTCGGACAGAGTTCGGCCGGAACATCTCCAGAAGTAGCTCGGGGGATTTGGCTGGCCTATATAAGCGTGGTAGTTCGACGCCGAGTTCAGTTCATCTTTAGACGAGCTAAGTGAAAGATCGAAGTGATACAAGTGCGAAATGAATGGAAGTGACGACTCTGGCGTATTTAACATTAATGGACTCTGATCATAGTGTTTGGACAATTTGGACATCGTCGTGGAGGAAACCCTTGTAACTTGGAAGTGTGGTGTACTTGAATAAAGTCTCATCAGTGTCATCAGGTGTTTTTATCCAAATCCACGGACCAGTAGCCCGTCACATTTGGTGGCAGAAGCGGAATTTGGATAATGCCATTGACTCGAGGGACAACAACGTCACCAAGTCGAGACGTGTCAAGGCGAAGCTGCTCCAGCGTGCTGCCGGAGTCTCCCCTACTGGATCCACGCACCAGCGCCACGCACCCCGTGGCCCCGCCTAATACTCCGAGTGAAGCTCCGCCCACTAGCCACACCCACCAGGCCACGCCCCCTGTGGCCCCGCCCACAAGCCCCTCCCACCAAGGTACGTACGAGGGCATACGCAGGATATTGGATCGTAAATTTGAAGCTATGCAGTATCTTCACCAAAAGTTTGAAGAGGAAACTAATCAAAAAATTAGGTGGAAACGGAAACGAAGCTCGAGGACATGAAGAAAGCGACCAACAGGCGTTTTTGTCGACTGTTCGCGTGAGATTGTTGGTGTGGTTTCCGAACTCAGAAAGCGATTTCAACGAAATGGGAGACAGCGTTTACACCCTGGCAGACGACTTGGATAATCTAAGAAGACTGGGCTTACTGAACTTCAAGAAAAAAAAAAAAATGGTGCGCATGAAGAACACAACAGTAACTCGTAAATGGAGCTCCAAGCCGTTGGGGCAGTGGACCAAACGTGAAGTTACCTCTATATGACGGTACCTCGTCTTGGGGCCGCGTATCGTCAACAACTTCAGATGATTGCCGCAGCAAATGGATGGACAGAACAACAGTGTTTGACTGCTCTTGTTGTAGCACTTAGAGGACCGGCACTCGGTTGACAGTTTTGGAGGTACTGTCCAAAGTCTGGAAGTGGATTTAAGGATATCTGGTGGAGGCACTTGAATCCAGGTGATATGGAGACAGGCACTTTTGGAGTATGTTTTCCGCGCCCAACTACGCGACAGAGTACAGCGTTCGGAAGAAGGATTACAGCAAATGGGCTTTGGAAATAGAGAGGTTAGTGCGGAAAGCTTTCCCTACAGCGGACGGTGAGATGGTGGGAAGTAAAAATCGTGCAAGCCTTTGTAGATGGGATCAAAAATCCTGAAGTTAGAGCTGCAGTGAGGTTACACATCATCACACTTCATTGAAGCGGAAGCACTGGCCCACGCCTTGGAGGTTGAAGCAGTGAGACATGACTTAACCCAGATTAACTCGAGTGCGTGGAAGTATCCGAGGGGGTGGCTAAAGGAAGGAAGTCTCCACTGATGAATGGCTCGGGGATGAAGTGCTATAAGTGTGGTGGAGAGAGGCCATCTGCAGTTTAATTGCCCTCAAAAGGAAAAGCGGCATTGCTGACCTGGGAAAGACGCAACCCACAATCGGACTCCCTACAATCTTATGGGAAAAAGAAATAAAAAGCCAAGAAAGTAAAAGATTGTGAAAGCCTGGTTACAGGAGAAGATGGGAATTAAAATCTGCAGAACTGAGCTTATGGCAGGAAGTGTGTTTCTGAAATTGAAGGATAAAATCAGAAAACTTAGAAGACAGGCTCAGCAAGGAAAAAGCGGTTCGGTCAAGAGACAGGGCTGGAGCAACAGCAGGCAGCGATGACAGCGGAGACAGTGAAAGCGAAAAGCTTTCGCGGAATAATGACTGCGAGGAGATTACCGTGAAAGTGGCTCGTGCTTACCCCTCTTGTATCTGTGAAAGATGAGATAATAGAGAATCAGGAAAAAGATGGATGATCTTTTAGATCCCTCATCACATGGAAGTTAAGGAGCAACACTAGACCAGTGTGGGAGTGAAGTTGCACCTATGAGCGCTACTGGTACTAAGGCATACTGGGCAACAATGGGACAGCATTATCTCGTTACAGAACGGAATACTTTACCGTAAATGGGAGCGGACCAACGGCAGAGAGTTCCACCTGCAGATAATTGTTCCGAAGTGCAAGATACCAGATGTACTCCGTGAAGTTCATGAAGGTGTTTCAGGAAGACATCTTGGCACTAAGTTGACCTTAACAAAAGTTCGGGAGACATTCTATTGGCTCCATTGTCGGAAAGATCGTGCAGGATTGGTGCTCTAGATGCACTACTTGTGCTATGCGGCGACGACGCATGGCAATAGAAGACGACTGCAACAATGCTGGTTCTCTCGTGGCGAAATTCGGATTATTGACAAATGAGCGAAGAGTTAACTCAAGCATATTTGAGAAAGGCACTCTGGTCTGTCTGCATAATCTAACTTACCAAAATGGAAAGTTACAGAGCGGTTGGGAAGGTCCATACAAGGTGGCTACTAGGATTAACATGACGTAACGTATAGGATTGAAGATCAATCAAGAGGATCATTCAAAATTGTGCACGTCAACCGTCTGGCGAGGTATGATGGTAGTAGTGACGATGCTCGGGACGAAAGCATCTCTAAGAAGGGGGCAGTGTTACGAAAACGTGCACCGGCGAAGTCTAGAAAAGTACGCAAATACTGGAATGTTCTAGACTTATGCTTCGTGAACCCTCTTTGGTTCTTAGAAATGATCGGCGGTGCAAGCAATACCGAGCCTTACGTACCGTACGGTTAAGGTTCATAGTCGCTTGGCAACCTAAAGGAAAAGGACAGCCATGTGTGAGAGCGATAGCGATACGACTTCCGATCAGTTCGACAGAGTTCGGCCGGGAACATTCCAGAAGTAGCTCGGGGGATTTGGCTGGCCTCTATATAAGCGTGGTAGTTCGACGCCGAGTTCAGTTCATCTTTAGGGACGAGCTAAGTGAAAGATCGAAGTGATACAAGTGCGAAATAATAAGTGACGACTCTGGCGGGATTAATTACTGGACTCTTGATCATAGTGTTTGGACAATTCTTGGACATCGTCGTGAGGAAACCCTTTGTAACTTAAGTGTGGTGTACTGAATAAAGTCCTCATCAGTGTCATCAGGTGTTTTTATCCAAATCACGGACCAGTAGCCCGTAACAATAATGTTATGTAACGTATGGGGTAGAAATATAAGGTTTATAATTCCTATCATAGTGAAAGATGGATTACCTGCGCCGCAGCCATTCCAGTAGGAATCGGTCCTATACCAGGTACCTAAGATAGAACGAGCGCACAAGTTTTCCAATTAATTTAATATTGGTACTTATTGTAACTAAACGCAAAAAATATATATAAATAAGTTAACAATAAAAATCTTGAAATCCTGGGACAAAAAGCTCTTCATTGAAAATTATATTAGTTCAGTTGTGTACGCGCCTGTACTAAATTGATTGTTTATAATAACTGCAAATTTCGGATGGTTGGTAATATATACTGTACGGCCGCTTTTTTTGCTAGATTCTCGAATTTGGTCGGCTTATCAAGTGCTATTTCACCTTTGGCTTGAATTTATAATTATATTTCTTAAACTACTACATATATTGATCTGATTTTTTGGTGAATGGATAGTTAACTATATTTAGCAATTAATGCAAAAATGATGTGAATTTCGTAAATAATAGACCAACTCCGTCTAATGGACTGTCGAAATTCATGGCATGGCTGAACTCATTGCATTTTATTCTCATAACTCTATTAAATACTTATGATACTATGTTGATACTTACATGGACATTGAAAACAACTTCAAGGTACAAACTCACGTCACCAATTAGTCTCTAGGGCCCATATTTATAGTACAAGCGCCAAAATACCAAAATTCATTGCGTTTTTATTTTTAGCTCTTGAACGGTAATATTTTTTTGAATTTCTGTTTTTACAAACATTATGACACAAATGAATAACAACTTGTGTAAAAAAAGTCATATCTCTACCCACCTATGCCATTTAGGAGATCCAGCATCCGGCCAAACGTTCCCCCAGCAGAATTTTTGAATTTCTCCCAAGTTTTTCGATACACAAATTTTATTTATTCATAAACATGTACCTTTCACGACACTCTCCCAATTATTTGTACTTACTTTCTCATTTCGATCCGAGAACTTTTTTTGCTGGGGGACATGTTCTAAATGTCATCCTGGCAGAATCTGTTTGTAATTTCAAAATCTCTAAAAACTAATTGATTCACAAATTTGAAACTTATATATAAACATTTACACGACGTCGTACTCTAATTATTTAGTAACATCACGTTTTAATATTCCAGTACTTTTTTCGGCTAGGGGAACGCACTCTCTTGTAACGTGTGTAAGACTTCCTAGACTTCTACTGTTACGATCTACAAGGGGTAAGCAATTTTTAATAGGTTACGGACGCCGCCGGGGAGTTAAATAATGGAAAGTTTTAGACTACAAAATTTTCCATTGGCAAATTGGAAGCGGGAAGTCAAACTGGGCAACTATGGCGCTATAAAGTTTCCATAATGCTTCGTGGAATAGAAGGTGCCATGGAAGTTGCTGAAGGAAAGGTTGAAAAACCGACTCCACCAACTGGAACACACGATTCTGGTGATGGTAGTTACCAATCAGAACTCCTAAAATTTAGGAAAAGCTGGATAGGTAATGCGCTACTTGTCATCACTACCAACATGACAGAAGAGGCACTTATGAAAAGTTATAAGCGATTTGAAACTGCGAATGAAGTCTGGCTTCGGAGCTGCACAGATTATTTGACGGGCAAGAAGCGAGGATAGATCATATAATTTATGCATGCAGTTTTTCGGTTTTAAAAATATTTCTGGTGACGATGTGTCAACCATGATGTCAAAATTGAAAAACATTTGGAACGATTTAAACGCAGAAATTTTACGAACTGATCCTAATGTCAAGCTGCCTGAACTCTTTTTAATCTGCAAAATTCTAGATACGTTAGATGACAAATTCTTTAGATTCAAATCCAGCTGGCTGTTACTGAACAAGAATGAAAGGACAGTAGACAGTCTTACTTCAAATCTTTGCGCATTTGAAAGATCTCTCAATGGCAAAGATGAGACACAAGAGGTCCTTATTTCAAGAGCACTAGACACAAAGGCTAAAACGAAAAAAGGTGATTCGAAGATGAGGTGTAGGTATTGTTTGGAGATAGGCCATAGAATTCTCAACTGTAGGAAGTAGATTAATGATGGAAAACCTCCAAAGCCTAAACCATCTACATCGTCAAACAAACAGGTACAGAACGTAACTCTGATGTTATATACATGCTCATTGACTGAGGAAGATTCCCACGATTGGTTTGTGGATAATGGAGCCACAACACATGTGACGAATAGGAGAGATGTATTTAAGAATTTCGAAGACTTCTCCTCGGATCATACAGTAACGACGGCTAATGGAACCGTTGTTCCTGCTTTAGGAAAAGGATCTGTGGTTATTGAATCAGAAGTAAATGGAACAAAATACATGCTTTCTCTCAGTAACGTTTGGTATGTGCCGTCT
The DNA here is from genome assembly GCA_018467065.1 of Ephestia elutella. Taxonomy (NCBI): domain Eukaryota; kingdom Metazoa; phylum Arthropoda; class Insecta; order Lepidoptera; family Pyralidae; genus Ephestia; species Ephestia elutella. The sequence continues at coordinate 12,678,316 of CM031571.1, read as the reverse complement.
ATAACAAAGAACCTGTTTTCGGTTTTAGCAGCGCAGGATAAGCTTCCTACTAGTGTATTTACTTCGACAGCAAAAGATTGAAAGCTAGATTGGAATGGTTGTAGTATTGTTGTTGGAAAGAGGATGCAAAATGGAGGGTTATACAAATTGTTAGTGAAAACAATTTTGCCAGATAACTCACCTGAGTTAAATGCAATTGACGCTTTGAGGTCTTTGCAGTTATACCATGAGCGGTTTGGTCATCAAAATAAGAAGTATGTTAAGGCTATTGTAAAGCGAGAACTTAATATTGACTTACCTAATGATGACATTCAATGTGAAGGTTGTATGTATGGAAAACTACAACGACTGAAGTTTGGCAAGAGAGATAGAGCAGATAAACCAGGAGATCTTATTCACTCAGATGTTTGCGGGCCATTTCCGTCCAGTTATTCTAAATTCCGGTACTTTGTTCTTTTTAAAGATGATTTTTCAAGTTTCCGTCATATTTACTTTATAAGAAATAAAAATGAAGTTAAGGAGAAACTTGTGCAATTTCTCAATGAATCCCAAAATGCTGGACATATTGTTAAAACCTTACTTAGCGATAATGGAGGTGAATTTTAACAATAAAGATATTAGGGACATTTTGAATAAAAGTGGAATAGTACAAAGATTAACTATGCCCTACACTCCGGAACAAAATGGCTGTACCGAAAGAGAAAATAGAACTCTGGTTGAAACCGCCCGGTCTTATATGCATTAAAATGAGGAATTCCCTCAAGCCTTGTGGGCAGAATTAATCAACACCGCAGGTTACGTGTTAAACCGTACAGGCCCAACAAGAATAGAAGGGAAAGTTCCTTTTGAACTTTGGTTTAATAAAAAGCCGAAGATTACGCATTTGCGCGTTATCGGCAGCGAATGTTACGCGCACATTCCAAAGCAAAAGAGAAAAAAGCTCAACAAGAAAGCCGTCAAACGAAGACTTATTGGCTACGACAATGACGACGGTTACCGCATTTGGGATGGGGGAAAAACTATTAGGTCCAGGGATGTCAAATTTTGTCCATCATAGGAGCTCAAAATTTGTACAAAACTTCCTTCAGGACAACAGTGCATTGAACCATCAGCAAATGGTAACGCGTCAGAGGGAGCTTTAAGTAAGGCTCGTAGCGATGAGTTAGTGCCTTTAGAAAATGATTTTTTGCAAGAGGGAGATTATTTAAATGAACAGTATATTGAATCTGAACATTTCTTAGAGGGAGATGAAGAACCTGTTCTGGAAGAAATGATCGATGCAGAAAGACATATAGAGGTGGTCGAACCTACACAAGAAGAAGAGTTTGTAGACGCGGAAGAATATATAGAAGTTGTAGAGCCTCTACATGATGAAACAACAACTATGTGTAATCTGCACGACAGGAGCACTCTGAAACCTCCACAGAAGTTTGAGGATTTTGTTTGTTTCATAGGCACTGAATCATTTCCCGAAACCTACAATGAGGCAATGAGCAGAAATGATAAAGTGCAATGGATAAAAGCTATGCAGAGTGAAATGAACTCACTCCACGACAACGATGTTTGGACGATATGTGAACTACCTTTAACTAGAAAAGCTTTGCCATGCAAATGGATATTCAGAATCAAGAGAAACCCTGATGGTTCTGTTGATAAATACAAAGCGCGCCTAGTGGTGAAAGGTTTTAGACAAAAAAAAGGAGTTGACTATAGACAAACATTTAGTCCTGTAGCTAGATTGGCTACTATAAGAGCACTCTTTGGAGCAAGTTAGCGCTCAGGCATTTGGTGTAGTTTGACGTAGCAACTGCATTCCTCAATGGAAAAATTAAGTGAGGAAATATATGATGAAAGCAAACCAGATGGTTTTGATGATGGAACCACAAGAGTATGCCGTCTTAATAGAAGTCTGTATGGACTCAAATAGGCACCTAGATGCTGGAACTCATGTTTTGAGGAGATATTGCTGGATCTTGGCTTTCAACAATGTGGAAGGTGATAGCTGTCTATATAGCAAAAAAGATAAATGACACAGAAAATTCTCTATCAGTCTTTATGTAGACGATGGCCTCGTAGCTGCAACTGATAAAGAACTGGCTCATAGTTTTCTACAAGATCTCCAAAAAGATGACTAAAAATAACGGTTAAACCAGCATCATATTACCTGGGGTTTGAGATCAAACAATCAATTGATGGATCTATATCGGTGACGCAAGAATCCTATACAAAGAAAATTTTACAACGGTTTGGAATGATGGACTGTAATCCTATTTCTACTCCTATTGAAAAGGAACTAACTGTTGAAACAGGGAAAGTTGAGGGAAGGAAAAGGAAAAACATTTCCTTACAGAGAAGCTGTAGGTGTACCTAATGGTAGGGACATCGTCCGGATATTGCCTATGCCGTAAGCGTAGTTTCTCGAAAATTGGAAAACCCGTCATGTACTGACTGGCTAAAGGTCAAAAGGATTTTTCGTTATCTGAAAGGCACTATTTCATTGGGATTTATTTTATCAAATTTGAGACAAAAATTCTAATGGGTTATAGTGATGCAGATCACGCTGGTGATCCTGATACCTATCACTGGAAGATCAACTACTGGAGTGGTTTGCTTGTTTGCAAATGCTGCGGTGTCCTGGTTTTGTCAGAGACAGTCAACAACTGCCCTTTCCACAACTGAAGCTAAAATAATATCTGCTAGTGAGGGAGCACGTGAATTAATTCTGGCTAAAAATGGTATTTGGATAAACGTTAACAGACCTAGACAAAATATCATTATTGATGGTGGACAATGAAGCAGCAATTAAGCTGGCTCTCACAACCCCGAGTTTCACAAAAGAACGAAACATATAAGAGTAAGACATTTCTTTGTAAGAGAATTTGTTCAAGCTGAACAAGTCAATGTAGTAGAAGACCTCATCAGCCGAACAATTGGCTGACATTTTTACGAAGGCTGTTCCTAAGCCCCCGACTCGTGAGTATTAGGGAGCAGTTAGGACTTAAAAGGGATATTTGAGTTTTTAGGGAAAGTGTTTGAAACATTAAGAACTCTTTAAATGCTAATGTGAAAAACTTCAAATATGTACAAAAAAGAAATATAAACAGTTGTGTCAGTCAGTGTATGTCAAAGAAACAATGAACTAAAACAAGGCCTGTGTTGTGGGATAAATAAATAAAATAAGTGTATTCTGTAACGTGTGTGCGGAGACTCCTAGACTTCTACTGATACGATCTACAAGGGGTAAGCAATTTTTAATAACTAAGAGGAATACAAGAAATCTAAAAAATACCTCTCACATCAAAAAATCTGTTTACCCGTTCAGGACTTATGGTAGAACGTAAAGAAACTCACATAGCTACATACAAACATACATGAACTCCAGAAACCATAACACTCCTTTTTGGTCAGTTACATACATAGGTACAGTCAAGAGTCAAAAGTGGAGTCATACCTTAAATATCATATTGCCTTGCAGGCGCGCAGTCCTTCATTGTGTGCGTTACGTCCATATTACGGACGTATAATTACAATAAGAACACTACTCACACTAAGCTAATTATCATATTACCCACCCACACCAAGACACAACTCTGCTGCATGCTAGTGATTCGTGCTCATACTGCCTACGTGCTGCCATCTATCAAATTTACGGGGTACTAAGTAGTGAATACTGACTCAGAAATAATAATACACTAATACACTACCTATAGTTTATTATAAAGCAAACCAATAGTGGTGAGTACGGTGACACGCAACCAATTGATAATTTCGTCACAAGCTAATGCATCTGCTGGTCTAATCGGTAGTCGGATGGACTGCAGTTGATACAGGTCAAAGTTCGAGTCACATCCAGATATTTTATTTTTCATATTAAACTCAATTCATAAGCCAAGAGTATTTTTATATAATGTAATTGATATGCTTTTATATATTTGTTATAAAATAAAAATTCTCAAAAATCATGACAACTATTTATTCATGTAAATAGGTATAGTATACTTATGTAAAATTTATTATTATAAACTACACTAACAAATTCAAAATTTATGTTTAATCACTTCCCTATCTAATTACAGAATAAATAAGAACTTAAAAATAAGCATTCTGTAGTAAGTTACTTATAAGAATCTGTTCATTTATTTTATATATTATTACTAAATTATACTTTCGCTTTTTGTTAGTGAATATTGAGGTTATAGCTTAAGTATTCGTTTTCATCATGAAAAGAAGATTGAAACTAAACCTCAACATCTAACAATTTAACAATTTATCTCCTATTACGAAACATAACCTTGTATTTGTAATGCAAAAATACAAAAACAAGTAATAAGTATAAAAATAATTTAAATAATGTTTATACTTTTATAAAACCAGATTTGATACAATAGAAAGAGGACAGTTGGAATATACCTACTTAATGAATGAACTCACTGATTAAATTTAAACACAAATAATTAACTCACTATTTTGTAAAGTTGCCGTTGTTGTCTTTTCTACACATATTTCAATCACAAAAAAACTGTCCTAAACATCCATACAATGAGAAACTAATTCTTCCTTGCTCATCTTCTATGCACCATCAGGCCCCATAGATTTTCTATGGAGTTGAGGTTAGAAGACCGCGCTGGCCAAGGATGACATTTATTTCTGGAAGCGAAATAAATTATCCAGTTTTTTTATGCACGCCACCAGCTTGATATGCACGACGAACAGTAGATAGGCATCGAAACATCAAATAAATCAGCATAACGCCTGGTAGGTAAAATCATCGCCTTCATATTCTTCCAACATTATTGTTGCTGCTGCTCAGAGATAATAGCCGGTCTTCTACTTTGCGGCAAGGCTACCCCTGCAGCAAGTCGCTACACCCAACGTGTTGTCCACTAAAAAAATATAATAATATATAATTAGGTATTTAGTTTATATTTAATTTCAAAACTATCACTTATGCAAAGCAAAATCACGAAGAAAAATATATCAATACAATACATTAATATTATGTTATCATTTTATGTTTGATATAATCACAAAATATTACACATTTACACACACATATTTCAAATCACAACTATTTATTTGTTTAAAAATACTCACACTTAATCCAGTTCCTTTCATTAGAAATTGAGACTATTTTGCAACCACTATCATGCAAAGTAAATCCGAATAGTCTCCATAATACCTACTTATAATGGCCTATATTGGCAAGTGTTGGTAAAGTAATATTCCACAAATACTTAGATAACTATCACTAACAAATGCGTTTAACTAAAACGAGAACTCGGTTGAAGTGATAAATTTGTGTCTGTCTTTTTTTCATTCACCGTCAAATATTCATTTTCATAGCTGGTCCATACTGACCACCCATACGAAGTAACGATACCATAAAGTTAGAGCAAGGATTTTATAGACATACTATGAACGTTCCGTATCATTCATAGTATGTCTATGAAATCCATAAAAGTATGAAGCGCTCGCCGACTCGCCGCGCCAGCCTACCTACTTCTATGGAAACATCGTATTCGGTCGGTTGACATTGCACAGACACATAGGCGTTTTACAAATAACACACAATCATAAGGTCTTAAGTGCAAACACTTCTATAATCAATTAGTATGAGAAATTCTGACTCCACTTCTGGAGATGTCTGTACATAGGTACATGTACCCTGAAAACATAACACTCTTTTTAGGTCATTCGTGTAAAAAACATGAATATCATTATTATTCCACAATCACATTAATCTCATAAACCACGATGATAATGTACGCAAGCATAGTAGTAGCCCGCTCTAGGTCACTGGTTCAGGAACGCGAGCGGTGCGTATTCCTTTCACAGCTTTTTCCTTTCAAAACACTCCGTGCGTTAATGCCGAGGGGAAATACAAATGGAATGTGAGTGAAAACATACTTTCAATGACGTTTACGAATATAAAAATGTCACACTTTGATACCTGTGCGTTATTTTTTAATTTTACTAGCTTTTGCCTAGCTTTTTGAATTTCTCACGGGAACAGTGCTTTTTCCCATGCAGGTTCAGTGCTTTTTGCTGGGATAAAAGGTACCCTCCTGTCTAAAGGTAAGGTAAAGGTACTGTACTTCTCAGTACTTTTAACTATGTGTATGCGAAATTTCAGGAATAAGCGTGAAGAGGTAACAAACAAACTCACTTGTAAGCAGAACTGAAAGAAAGAAAAATCGGATGCTGTTTTTAACAATATAATTAAGCAATTCTTGATCATCATATTTCTTACCTTATCCCATCATAATATGGGGTCGGCGTAATACGTATTATCCATCTACATGTCTCTTTTTCCTGTCATACTAACATCCATTCCCAACTCCTTCATCATCCCTCACGCAGTCCAACCATCTCTTCTTTGGTCTCCCTCTTCCCCTGTAACCGCCTTCTTATTCAACGTCTTTTTAACTAGATGCCTCTTATCTCCTCTAAATAAGGAATAAAAAATACGCAATTCTTGATACGTAGAGAGTAGGTAAAGTGAGCTATCTGAATCTCTAATTTTATTTATTACCGCGCATACTGTCCTTGTGTGTTCCTGGTTGTGTTTTGAATGAGTGTGTATATTTATTTTATCAATGTTTATTTTATTTTTAATTTATTTCTTCCTTTATCATTAATAATGTTTATTGCACCCTACATTTTTATTTCCTTCCACCCAAAGGTTGGCTGGAAGAAATTGCATTTGCGATAAGCCCGCCTTTGCGCTCATTTATGTATTTATTTTTATCACTACTTTGTATGTTCTTTTCTGTAAATGGTGCAATAAAGTGTTAATCTATCTACGCACCCGTAGATAGATAGATACCCGCTTTTACATGACGTGGGTCACAATCAATGTTACCAATCAGTTCACACCAATAACTACAGGCTTTGCAATTATCATACTTTATGTATCGCCGAAAAATCCGGAGCTGCCAATAACAGAAAAAAGTCCCCATAGTGGAAGCCAATTCATATCGAGGTTAAAGCCAATTCAAATATTCGATAGACGTGACACAAAAACCAATTTGCAGCTAAAAACCAGTCTCCACGGAAACTATCCGTGGCACTGTGACATACGGATGGAAATGGAAAATAATAAAACTAGTGGAAAATTACCAATATTCGCGCACGATGCAGTTTCAACAAAGGTTTTTAAAAATGTGAGGCCATGGATAGTTTGTTGGAGACGCTAAAACTGGAACTCGTAGATACAATGGTAACCTGAAAGAAAGATAAGTAAATGAATTATTACTAATAATTGTATTTAATTGTCTTTGACATAAGGTCTTGCTAATAATGCAACAGAAGTCATTAATTAATTTGTGACGTCGTGCCATCTCGCCGCGCACTGTGATGACTTCTCCTCCCCCGCTTCCTCATTGTAAGACCTTTACGACCCAGAACTCTCTCTAAATTCTAAATTCCAAAAACGTGATAATTAATATTGTGACTTGAAATAAATAACATTGTTAACTATTTCCTATTTTATTCATATCCTTTATTTAGTATTTTGGTAGGATCTTGGCTCCCCTAGGTCACAAAGATAACGTTATAAATTGCCATATCAAAGTAGTAGCTTTTGTTCCTTTTTTGTTTGTTAGATATTCATTATCAGATATGAATATGGATCATTGACTACGCAAAATGTAATTTTTTAATGATTTTACTTTTTCTTTTCTCTTGTCTTCTTGAAATCTTGCGCTTTTCCCAAAATTGACTACAGAACGAGGTTTAAATGAAAGCTAGAGTATTGTTTGTTTGTTCGTTTGTTTATCTCTCTTTATTGCACATACACACAAGAAAAAGTATAGAGAAGAGAGAGAAAAGAAAGAAGTAAGTGTAGAGTATTTTTATTTTATTTGTGAAATTACAATTAAAAACTTACTAATTCCACCTGTATTCCAGCAGCTAGTATAGCTAGCAGTAAAAAGGGTTGGCCAGTAGCCAAACATTTAAATTGAAGAGAGCAGACGAGGGTGCTTATGTCGTTTTACAACTATTGTAACGTTTAGGACCAGACTCAAAAATCTGTGAAGAGATGTGTTTGAAAGCAATAATATGGCGGTCTATGAGCTTTGATTGGGCAATATGATCAGGAAAGATTTTTACACATTTAAATAAGACAGATTAATAAAATAGGAAATTGTTTCATAATTAAAAATGATTTATTTTTCATTTGTTCGCTTGGATATCATGCATTCTTCTAGTTACCAGAAAAATATGGTTACAAAGCTTTCCTTGAACTTCCGTAATTTATTTTACGGAAGTTCAAGAAAAGCCGCGTGCGGATACTAGTACTTTACATTTCTACGAAGTATGTCAATGTTAAGTTACGAAACACACTTGCTCAAAACAGCAAAACATTCCCGTTTTGAGAGTCCTCTAGCTCGCTAATGGAGGATCGTTACTGGGTGAGAGGTACAGAAGGGCCCTCAACGCACCCTATAGAAATACTGCGTGCCCTAGTTACAACCCTAGTTCCATACAATTGTAACACGATCCTTGGTTTTTGAACTAACGAGGACGTTTGCGTTTCAAATGATTTTAGATAAACTGGAAGGGTCAAGGAACTTCTTCAAAGGTTTAGGATCATTCTGGAGCACTGAAATAGACCCTGCCTTCATCGGTCTCCAGTTTCCTTCACTGAATTTCTCGTGTACGATTGATGGAAATAATAAATGATTTTTTACTTTTACTTTTTTACTATTCTAAAGGATTTTTTTTATGAAATACTAATAGGAAAAATAAAAATAAAATGTGGCTCATGTCTACTTGGTGGTGATGGTGGTTTTTGTTATTCAGTTTTCTGAGGTTACAATGGGCTATACCCATCGACGGGGCCATTTGCAATAAACGCATAATTCACGTTATGAGTATACATCTTTTTCTAACACCCTGATAAATACCCGACAGTTATGTTCCTTGATATGATGGACAGTTTAATTTATATTTTGGGTTTGTATCGGATAGTCAATTTTTTACGCCTCATACCTCTGTTTGACGAGGGGTGCAATTTTCCGCCATAGTTTCAACCAATAACATAAGAAGGAATGAGGAAAAATATTATTGTAGCGTTTGAATGACACGGCTCAGTGGTTTAAATATTTATCATTACTTGTTCTGATTGATAAACAATATTCAATATCAAAAAGATGTTTATTTTTTAATACGAAGTGGGTTGAAATCACAGAAATATTTTTTTTAGTTAAAATGAACAATTGATTTAATTAGACGAATTTGGGTAGCCCAAAAAGTGAAAAAAATTTGCGACTAAAATAATATTTATCACGTAGATATATTTTAACTTGATTTTAACACAGGATGGTTAATACAGGACCGAGGTTACGTTCGGAAAAAAAATCCATATTTCTATTTCAATTATAGGAAATGGTCATTCGTAGTAGAAATGTTTCCGAGAACCCGCGTATCATTTATTGATAGTAACGAGTCGGGAACTGCTCGGAAGATCCCCTTTTCAACAACAAGCCTTTGGAAAAAACTCGCCTCTTAGCATCCGTACATCAGGGGCGCATTAGGGAATGACTTTCCTTATATAAATTGTGGTAGTCTGAGATCCGAAGACGAAATAACTGTGTTTTATTTACATCTGTTTTTTTATATATCTATTTAAACTTTATTGTAAATAAAGGTGGACTTAACAGCTAGGTTAAGGAGAGAGTTCAGCTTATTGTTTATTATTATTTGTTAGTTTTTAGTTTTTTTTTTACAAAGACAAGGTTATTATAATCAATAGAGCAAACCCATCTTTAATAAAAATAAATGTTTACAAAAAATCATTTAGATAATGACAATGCTTTATTTTAGTGTTATACCTTTTTTTAAACTACTAAGTAGGCAAACAAGCATGCGGCCCGTCTGATGGAAAGCGGTCACCGTATCCTGTGGACGCCTGGTAGAACCAAGAGTATCACGAGCGTGTTGCCGACCTTGATCCATAAGGTCAACGCGTTAAAAGATGCGAGATGTGAGAAGCTTACAATTTATTATACTTAATTTATTGTCACTAAAACTGGCAGCAATTATTATAAAAAATACTGGAAATAAATGTAACAATGTTGCAATCGTATCTCGTACTATGATCTATGATATTGATAGAGAATAATTTGCTATGGGTATTTTATGCTATGGGTGGTTTTATTCATAGTTACATACATACATAGAATCACGTCTTTATCCCTTACGGGGTAGACAGAGCCAAGAGTCATGAGACTCGTAGGCCACGCTGAGCTGAATAGTGGGCTCTCTGATAAAATGCAGATTCAGGTATAGTGACTAGTTATTAGTGACTTCCTCCTCCTCCATACTCTTCCATGACTCCCTGTCTCTAGCCTTCCTCATCCAGATGTCCGAAGACGGACAAAACAAGGGCTGCAATGGTGATGATGATGATTAGTGACTACTCATAGCTATTTGATTATTTTCGTATCATTCATATTAAGCAGAAATATATATTTTTTTTAGTTGATTGTAGAAACTGCATGGTAGACAGATATTTCTCCATCTCATTATTATTTTTCACAGTCTCTCATTTAGGGGTTGAAAACTGTCACAATTCGGAAGAGGGGAAATATGTCACGGAAAGATTACAGCCGCATTTCCAAACTCTCGCCCTCAGAGGAATAACTAAAGCATAGAGAGAAGGTTGAACTGTTGACATTTCGGATGCACTCTTTCGTTTTATTGAATTAAACGCTGTGATATAAAGAGATGTTCTCTTGCATCTTTCCGTCCCGCCTTTTTGCGGAGCGTAACGCTCTCTGCAAAGGCCTGCACCACTGTCCACGAAGTTTCACAGCCGACCACACTTTTTACGACAGTCGGCAGTCGGCAGAGAGAGGTCGACCCCTACTATCGCTCGCAAAGTATAGCACAATATGCCGCCCAGGTTGGGCAGTCTTCACGTTTATGGTGGGCGTCTTCGTCCAGAAATCCGAAAGGTTAAGGGCTCTCAGTAAGTGAAAACGGCAATATTGGCTGTTTTCTATAAGCTGCTGTTTAAAGAATTGAAGAGTTTTCGCCCTGAAATTTCTGATATGTATTGTAGAACGTATGTTTAAAGGGAGGACTGTTTCCAAAATACGATGGGAAAAATTTTGCTCGATAGAAAAAAATCCTGAAGTTACCTCTAAAATTTCATATGAATACAGATAACATCCGTGTTTTATAATAAAAAATGTTTTAAAATCACCAACACAAAGGTATTTTACCTTTTCGATTTCGTGACTGATTTAAATTTTTGAAAAACTAAACATTTCTATTAACTTTTTGATAAAAATGTGAATGGCGCGCAACCGGGACGTCCCCCCCCCCCCGACTCAGCCGCTTCATATGAATTTTCGCTGACCGCCTAACCCCCCTTAAAGGCATTAAATTTTTTTATTAAAAATAATGTGTTTTTGCATGGCGGCGTTTAGTTCATAAGACAAAAGTGTGCATCCGACGTGTCCACAGTTTCACTTTGAGCCTTCTCTCTATGCTTTAGTTATTCCTCTGAGCTCTCGCCCCTCATAATTAGGTATACAGATTACGAAGCCGTCTTTGCACAAATGACAGTACATTTATCAAGTGCATTTTAAAAGCTTGATAGTGATGGGGATTAATCATATTTAAAATTTGGTTTTTTAAATACTTTTATTCTTTCATCTGTTTCGTTGTCTGTTAGAAATGAAATATTATAAAGTTAAATTTGATTCACCCTTAGAATATACAGGGTTATTTGTATTGAACCAACTATTGATATTGAACGCAAAACCTTCCTAGGGGTGAAAGTACTCATAAATATGAACATCTTTTTGTATAGGACCGACTCTGAAATCTCAAAAAAAAAAATCAGCTGTTCCATACATTTTGGGCGAGTAGGTATTGAAAATTGTATGGAACAGCTGTTTTTTTTTTGAGATTTTAGATTCGGTCCCATACAAAAAGATGTTCATATTTATGAGTACTTTCACCCCTAGGAAGGTTTTGCGTTTATTACAAATAACCCTGTGTAATCAAAGGATTCACCTTGTTCCGATTTTCTTTTGTTTCCTTTTTTTGATTTTTTTTAAAGTGTGCCTCTCGTGGGAATTGAAAAATACTCTGTCGTAGAATATTATAAAAGCTTATATCTATCAAAAATGTATTTATTTTGAAAATTTTGCTACCTATTTTCCCAAAAAGTTGCTAAAACGATTTTTTTTAAATCCCGATACGAAAACAACAGATAGATATCAGCTTCATAAAAACGAGTAGGGTTTAAAGCAATTAGTTCTCCGTCTCCGTTGTGTTTAATTATTGCTCACATTTATTTCCACATTAGGTTAATGGCAAAAACCAGTCCCTCATTCCAGATAAATGGTGTATCCCGAAGGTTGGGCAGCGGTCGCCACTAATATAAAAGTAAGTGGGAGCAGAACTAAAGTTCTTGTTTGTTTAGACTTTTGTCCCCTCCCCTAAGTCTAATCAATGATGAGTTGGGTTAGGGAGTTACAAAGAGATTGGAGGAGTGGCTTATCACTGTCGGGCTGGCGGTGTTGAATCGGGGCACGGTCAACACGTGCGTGCGTCCGCAGGGCAGCTCAATAGTGGACTTGTCGTTCGCTAGCCCTGCTTTAGCGCGCCGTGTTCAGGGCTGGAGTGTGTTGGAGGACGTGGAGACGCTCTCCGATCACCGCTACGTGCGGTTTGATCTCTCCATGTCCTAGATCGCTCCGAGCGGCCCTAGCCAAACCCCGAACGAGGTTAGCCCACGGTGGCAACTAAAGCGCCACGATAAGGAATTGTTGCAAGAGGCGGCCATTGTGCAAAGCTGGTCCCGTGCGCCGGTTTACGTGGAGGTAGAGGGCGAGACCGTGTGGTTCCGGGGTGCGATGACAGCGGTATGTGACGCGTCAATGCCCCGGGCCAGCACTCGTCCTCCCAAACGATGGGTGTATTGGTGGTCTCCCGAGCTTTCGCAGCTACGCGAAGCGCGCAGCGGCGAGGCGCCATTACGCCCATTATCGAAGAAGACGACGCAGGGACGATGCCGAAGAGGCCGCCCTGTGCGCGGCACTGGTGGAGGCGAAGGGCGCGCTGAAGAATGGGATTGCTGCCGCTAAAGAGGCGGCAAGAGAGGAACTGCTGGCCACACTGGACCGCGATCCATGGGGACGTCCGTACCGGCTGGTCCGGCCGTATGGCGTTCCCCTAACGCAGAGTCTGGAGCCCCAGTTCCTCGATGAGGTAATTGCCGCCCTGTTCCCACAGGAAGTGGTAATTCAGCCCCCCAGTATGGCTCCACCATTGACGGAAGAGGGTGAGGACCGGGAGGAAATCCCCGAAATAACCCGGGACGAGTTTGGCGCTGCTGTTCTGAGATTGCGCGCCTCGAATACCGTCCCGGGTCCTGATGGTGTACCGGGTCGAGTGTTGGTTCTTGCTCTGGATGTCTTGGAGGAGCGACTGAGGGGGCTGTTCAACGCCTGCTTCGAGCAGGGAAAGTTTCCACAGGCGTGGAAGGCAGGACGCTTAGTCCTACTACGGAAGGAGGGACGACCAGCGGATTCCCCGTCTGGCATCGTTGTGCTCGATGAGGCAGGCAAATTGCTGGAAAGAGTCACTGCTGAGCGCCTTGTCGAGCACCTCGAACGAGTTGGCCCGAACCTCGCGGATTGCCAGTACGGGTTCCGCCGGAGGAGGTCAACCGTCCACGCCGTTCTGAAAGTGAAGTCCGTGGCGCAGGATGCGGTCTGCCAGGGTGAGGTGGTCGTGGTGGTGTCTCTTGACATCGCCAAGGCCTTTAATTCCCTCCCCTGGCCTTGCATTATGGAGGCACTCTGCTATCACGGGGTGCCGGCCTACCTGCGTCGGATCATCCAGGACTACCTCTCAGATAGGAGGATAGTCTTCCCTGCTCGAGACGGGTGGCAGGAGCGTGCAATGGCGTGAGGTGTTCCACAGGGCTCTGTATTGGGCCCGCTCTTGTGGAACATCGGTTATGACTGGTTGCTACGGGCGGCTAATCTTCCGGGAGTCTAGATTGTGTGCTATGCCGACGACACACTTGTGACCGCCCGTGGTGCCACTTATCGAGAGGCGTCATTGCTCGCCACTGCGGGAGTAGCGCAAGTGGTCCGCCGAATCCGCCAGTTGGGTCTGGAGGTGGCCCTTCAAAAGTCCGAGGCGTTGTGTTTTCACGGCCCTCGGAGGGGGCCCCCGCCAAATTCCAGCTTGACGGTTGGCGGGGTTCAAATCGCCATCAAGCCGACGATGCGGTACCTAGGCATCGTCCTTGATGGCAGATGGAACCACTTTGCGACGTTGTTGCCGCGCCTGATGGCGGCGGCTGGTGCGCTGGCATGGCTGCTACCAAATTTAGGAGGTCCGGAGGCGTCCTGCTGCTTATACATGGGGGTCGTGCGATCCATGGCCCTGTATGGTGCCCCTATTTGGGCAGAGGCCCTTTCGAACCATAATATCGCCCTCCTGCGACGTCCGCAGAGAGTGATGGCTATAAGGGCCGCCAGGGGATATCGCACGGTCTCCTGTGAGGCAGCGTGCGTGCTAGCCGGCAGTATACCCTGGGATCTGGAAGCCAGGACCCTCGCGTCGCTGTTCACATGGCGTGAGGAGGTACTGTCCCGGGGTGACCGGCTGGCACCTAGAGAGATTGCAGGACGCCGGAATGAGCTGTGTCAGTGCACAATTGAGGAGTGGAGTCTGAGGCTGGAGCAGCCCGCTGCTGGGCATAGGACCGTCGAGGCAGTCCGTCCAGTGCTGGGCCTATGGTTGGCGAGGCAGCACGGCCTACTGACATTCCGCCTGACGCAGATACTCACCGGGCATGGTTGCTTCGGGGGGTATCTGTGTCGCGTGGCGGGTCGGGAGCCGTCTGCCGTTTGCCACCATTGCGACGGATGCCTGGACGAAGATGCTCAGCACACATTAGAAGTCTGCCCAGCCTGGGTGGAGGACCGCGCAGAGTTGTGCGCGGTCGTGGGGAACGACCTCTCACTGTCGACTGTCGTACAATGTATGGTCGACAGTGAGACGTCGTGGACAGCAATGCAGGCCTTTGCGGAGAGCGTTAAGCTCCGCAAAGAGGCGGCGGAGAGGGTGCGTGAGGATACCACAGACCTCGACATCCGCCGCCGGCGCCCGGGTCGCAGAAGGCGGGCTTACGGCCTGCTTCAGTTGCCCCCACATTAACGGCTGGTCGGGCGGCGGAAACGGGATTCCGTCGTCCGGCTTAACGGTCCCGAGTAGAAAGGCGCGGTCGTGTCAAGCGTGCCTTTCCCCTAGCGGATAGAATTGAAGGCTGACGAGTCGTCCCGCTGGCTGCTCCGAGGAGCGGCCGAGCTGAGGCCGCCGTGGTAGCGGCCGCCGCGCCGGGGCTATGGAGCGAGAGTAGCACATGGTCCCGGCATAAATGCGGTAGGCGTTGGCACCGTGTGGTTTTTGTGGGTTCAAGTCCCACACACCTGTCCGGCTTCCCGTGGCCGGATGGACGGGACGAGGGTCTTTCCACACGTAAAAAAAAAGGGAGTTAAAGAGATGGGTTATCGTATATAACTTTTAGAAATAATGTATCCTCTACAGAGGGAAAGCACTGAAGCTCTGTAACACAGGTCCTGCCTTCGATAGGCTCCAGCCTCCTCCAGCCTTTAATTTGACAACTGATGACAGTTTTGTACTATCTGAGAGATCTCACTCGCTAGAGCGCCAACTATTGAACAGATAAATGATAACGCTCATTAATCAATCTTGTTCAATATTTTTTCTGCACTTTTTTTTAGATTCACATTTCATTTAACAAAAAAAGCGAAATTAAAATGTTATATAATAAATACTTAAAGTTTTTCACATTAATTTTACTTTATGTACTGATATATTGAATGAACCAAATAAAATTTTAAAAAGACCCTTAAAAGTTAACACACTGATTTCCTATAAATGCAGATCCTGCTTTTAATTTTATTTCTATAACTATCTTTTGCCTGCAGCTTCGTTCGCGTTAATTCTTTCTTAGCGGATGCCTACGTCATAACATATACCTGCATGCCAAATTACAGCCCGATCCGTCCAGTGGTTTGGGCTGTACGTTGATATATCACTATGTCAGTCAGTCACCTTTTGAGTTATATACATATATAGATATAGATATTATATCTGACTTTCCATTCACTAAAAAAACTCATAATATTTATCCAAAATCCACTTCTGCTTTCACTTTAATTGTTAAAACTAAGCTTTTGTTATATATATCACCACTTGTTTCATTTTGCGACAAAGAATCTCGGCCATTGTGATTATATCTCGTACAAAGTTAATGATAGCTTGGGGATCTTATTGTTCTGTTCACCAATTTGTTAGGTCATTATGGAAAACCGGCATCGCCTCGCGGCTCCGCTCTTGGGAAAATTTTCTGGAAACTGGGATAGCTATAGTTTATCCTCCTCTTTTTAGTCGTACTCCTCATGACCTCCGTGGCCCAATGGTCATCACGCCGGACCATCCCACCGGAGGTCTCGGGTTCGATCCCCGGTCGTCTGGTCAAGATGGAAAATGATCTTTTTAAGATTTTCCTGTGTCTTGGATGTTTATCAATATTGTATTTGTTATAAAATGTAATATTGTTGAGTTAGTATCCCGTAACACAAGTCTCGAACTTACTTTAGGGCTAACTCAATCTGTGTGATTCATCTGTATATAGCTACTTATATATTTATGACTGAGGGACGTGGTCATTAGAAACGATCTTTGGATATTTCCTTCTAGATTACACACCGACTAAATGAGGATCTCTGCCCTCATGTGGAGAGGATAGAATGAAAAAGAGGTAAGGACACGGTCATCATTTTATCGGATAGCCTATACTTTCATCATATTTAACTTAATTCGCGACTTCGCCCGCGTTAATGTCGTTGTCGTCGTCGTTATCTTTTGCAAAGGGTGAAATTTCCGAAATTCCTTTTAATAAAGCCCCTTCCTCTGCAAAGTTTAAAGTTTCTAGATTGAGCATTTTCGGCTCTGCTTTGATATGTCAATCAATCAGCATCCTCTTATATAAATATAGATTTTATCCAATAACAATAAGTACCAAAGCTCAAAATTTCAAATTGCCACAATAAACCTAAGGGTTTAAACCACAACGATTCCCCAGCTTTAATAAACACATGCCGTCCATGTGTCGAGCTCAAACATAAAGTCAAGAAGGCGTGATTAATACCAAGCCCCCAATATCTTAGTTGATTAAATTCCTTAAGTTACAACCGTCCTCAAACGTGCTCAAATGTCGTAAAGTTATATCGATTAGAGCACATAATTTCATTGGTAAGTTGGACGGGACTCCACTTATACAGGGTGACATTGAACCCCTGAGCTATATTCAAGGAAAGTACTCTATGCGCGAAATAAAAAATACATGTTCTCTTACAATTATCTTGTTTCATAATAAAAATCGGAAATAGAAGCGTTTTAAGTTATACCGAAAATTCCCAAACGCAGTGGCACCGAGCGCCATGTGATCGCACGCCCCGCGCGCCCCGCAGACAGCGCTGTAGGGTACCTGCCGCCCGCGCCGCAAGGTTATTGACCTGTCTAGTCATTTACTACTCATAGCACAAATAACAAAAATTCGATCAGACATTACATTACCAATCATAAGTTGCAATTTCCCTTCATACTTTTTCGGGCTTAGGACCGTCAAAATACAGAAATTGTTTAACTCGAGCTTGACAAAAAACAGTAGACATTTTAATTTCCTAGGTACTTAATCGGTAATACTGAGTAATACCTAAATTAGTTTGGATTTTAGAACTTCTGCATTCTCTCTCTCAGCCTAAAGACGTCCACTGCTGGACAAAGGCCTCCCCCAAGGATTTTATCCGTGGGGGGTTTTGCCATAATCACCACGCTTGGCAGGCGGGTTGGCGATCGCAGTGTGATGGCATAGTACGCGAAAAGATGCTGCTGCCCATCCTCCGGTGTTTTTAATCCCTTAGTCGCCTCTTACGACACCCACGGGAAGAGATGGGTTGGTGCTATTCTAGGGTCACACCACAGGCCACCAGGCCAGGCGTATTTAAAAATTGTAATCAACTTATGTACAAATAATTAAAATCAATGTAAAAACAAAATCCAACTGATACTTTAATAATTGTTCAAAATGCATACCGTTTCTCTCTAAGCAGAGTCTGGCACGTTTCACTGCATTCTGTTTTAGTTTTAAAATCGTGGCACGGTCACTTTTCACAGCGTCAAATGCACTTATGATACAGTTTTTTAGTTCTTCACGGCTCTGAGGCTCGTGGGTATAAACAAGCCGCTTTATTTCTCCCATTTGTTATTCCCTGAGCACGAAGGCGAGGAATACTCTGCCTCATACAACCTCCTGGCCTCGTACAAGTTTTCTCCACTCAAAATGTACACTCGTACCATTTCGTAGTATTCTCGCGAAGAATACGACATGGTGTCCGCGCGCAGTCGCTACGTACCTAAGGCAGGCACGAAAAAATGAGTAGATACGCGCACCGTGCTCCCGTGAGAAACGTGCGTGGGCGACTGGCAAGGCGGGATGTGGCCGCGGCGGCTGGCGGGAAGGGTTGCCGGGGGATGGGGAATGCGGGCGCGGGCGGGCGGGGCGGCGGATCGCTTCGCTACTAGCTACTACAAAGGCGCCGCACCGCGCGGCTAGGTCATTGTCAAATAAAATAATAGGTTACCAACTTTTTGCGAATCTGGGAATTTTTTCATACGAAAAAAGTGCATAAAAAAAAAAAAATTTTCTCACGGTTTCGTGTTCTGTTATTGATTCTGATTCCAAGATTTCAATATAGCTCAGGGTATCAAAGTCACCCTGTATATGGTGCTATGTTTCACCCAACTTTGGTATAGTTCGCTTTGATATAAAACGGTTTAGACGGTTTAAGTTTCTTTACTTAGGCATCAAAGTTTTCATTGCCGTCCTTCATATTACACTTATGTAGATATATTATAGGTAAAACCATTGCGTAGCTAGTCAGATCACTAGAAACTGTTTTTTATAACGTATCATACGTTACTGTCGTTCGACGTTGAGGATTTATATGTATATTTTATTTACAAGTTTCCCGCTTGGTCGTCCCTTATACGCTCTTTTAGCTGCGTGATCCTCTCTCATCCTTTCCACGTGGCCGAGCCATCGAAGAACAGAAAGGAATGGAAGCTTCTAGTATCGGAGGCCAGGATCCTCTTTGGGTCGTCGAGCCTTCGAAGTAAGTAAGTAAGTATTTATAAGTAGTTGTTAGTTTCTTAGTATATATATTAATTTATAATCTGAAGAAATGGGGGGAAAAAAGGACAAGACAGCTGATTCTTCAAGTCAAATACCTGAAAGGTGATATTTTTAAAATTCATGACACCGTAAATGAGTAAGACGAGTGATTTCAATTCGATGTCGAATAATTTTCACGCGGCATTGTTGGTGAGACGAATATCGACCTACTCCAATAATTATGGTAGGTCAATCATTTTAAAAATAGCTCTGGGTCAACTCCGGCCGCAATAAAACCATAAATTTATATCTTTAGTTGTCATAAATATTAAATTCAGTACACGACATCAGTCAGGCCGGCGATTCTTTGTGCTGCCATCGAAAACTTATTGGATTTCTCACCGATTCTTACACAAAGGGAAATGAAATCGATATTTTTATTTGACAGTGATTGCGGAGATACGAAGACGCTGCCGGAATAACTATGGCGGTTAGCGTTATTAAATTTTTGCTTTTCTCCTTTCACGGTACACCGAATACAAGAAAGTTGGCTTAGTATTTTTTTAACCGACTTCCCAAAAAAGGAGGAGGTTATATGTTTCGATGTATGTATGTTTTTTTTTATGTATGTTCGCCGATTTCCGAAATTATTTTTTTATTCGAACGAATCTAATCCCAAGTTGGTCCCATTTTAATCACATCAGAATCTGTTCGGTAATTTTAAAGATGCCTAACAAAATATTAAAATACAAACATTGGATTACAGAGCAAAAGCCCGCGACAGCATGCCATTGTTTATTTTATAAAAACTCAAGATTCTCTTCACACAGAAATAGCGATTATTGACTATAAAATTTGCAACATGATTAAGTAATCAGGCAAATAATTTGTAGCAATAGTATTTTAAGTGGTACCTAGCTCAATTTCCTCAAAGTAAAAGTTTTTTTAAAGATTTTATTCCGAATAATATTAGAAATGTTGCCATCCATTGCCAAGCAATTGGTGCAGATATAAACCCCTGCCAGACATTGTAACTTTACTTAATTATAATTATATTTAAAACTTAAAATCATGAAATAATTTAATAGGCAGATTATACAAAAAGAAAAATATATTGGCATGCTACCTACTGAATGAGGTGAAGTCATTCAGTAGGTAACATGCCAATACATTTTGCTTTTTGATTAATCTGTCTATTAAATTATTTCATGATTTAAAGTTTTACAATGGAAGTCGGTTCATTTTTTTTGGAAAAAAAATGTATTTACTACGAAATAGAAGGATAGGATTTTGGAATAGATCACATTGCAAAAATACTTACTTCGTCTATGGTATTTCAGTTTGCAATAGAGTCGTCGTAGGTATTTTCAATGTTATTTTAACAACCAATTTTATGAACTAAAAAAAAATAAAACAAAACTAAAATTAAATATATTTACAAAAATGCCAGCCCGACAGTTCGTTGCCCTGAGGTATAGTGCCCAGAAGGCTGGCAGCATTGCCACGTTGGATTGCAATGCTTATCTATGTGCGAGATAAATATCAGCCCTCTGGTTACGAGAAACCTCAATTAATTTTTGGGAGATGGCGTCATAAAGTTATGTTATTTTATTAATATATTTTTTTAATGTTATTTTTTATATTTTACTAGCTGCATCCCGGGACTCTACTCCTGTGGGAATTTCGGGATAAAAAGTATTCTATGTCCTTCTCAATACTCATAACTATGTATATGAAAAATTTTAGGAAGATCTGTTCAAAACATAAAGCGTGAAGATGTAACAAACGAACTGTTATACGTCCACGTAAATAAGGAACTGACAATAGTTAGTTCCTAAATTAGACGGAATAATGACTTTAAAGGTAAACATAAACCTTATTTCTAACATTAAGTTTAGTCGGGTTACTGTATTTGGTGTAGTGAACAAAAATTACAAAGTAGCTTAGGATAACATTTTAACATAAAAGGCATCACGAAGGGTCTTAGTGATAAATCATGACACCACAATTTACAGTAAAGATCAAAGTGTGAACTGGCAATGTACAGTCGACAGCACAACAACTAACCCAAATTCATTGCAATTTCTGCGCTATTAGTGCAGCATAGAGATTCATAGCTTGACAGCAAAGTGTGAACTGGCAATGTACAGTCGACAGTACAACAAGTAATCCAAATTCATTACAATTTTAGCGCTATTAGTGCAGCATAGAGATTCATAGCTTGACAGGTAGTTGATTGTTGACAGGGATCGTACTTTAATACGACATTCCGCTACAAATTAAAAATTCCTCCCTCAAAAGATAAACATCTTTCTGGCGATATCACAGAAAAGTTTATTTTACTCTCATTTTATTTGAACGTCTTCAATTTCAAGTTTTAATGAGTAAATAACGAGACCGTGATTCCAAGGATTGCTCTTTTTGCGTGTCCTACCTTCTACGGCTTGTTTGAAATTTGTTCGCAATTTCTAAATTTGAGATCAGTGATTCGGCTGCGAATAATTAGATTTTTGAGACCCTGTTGGTTTCTTATTACATCACTAAGCAGTATTAGAATCATCAATTTGGAAGATTTCTATTTTTTACCAATAAAATCTATATTTAAGATATAAGCTCATATCAGTGATATTACTTCCATTCTGTTGTTCCCTATTTCGAACGTCAATTATAATTACAGCATACATAAACTTTACTTACACAAGCCTAATGCATAAAATGAAAAAGAGTTTTTAAAATTAGCTATAAACTGCCAAGCATAATGTATCCAAACAAAAAAAAAAAAAAACACAATAAAATCGGTTGCTGTTTTCAGATTTCTTCACACAGACATGCTTTTTTAACACCTTTCAATTATTTTTTTTTCTCAAATGTTTAATATTAAATTCCAAAATGACTTGTCACGATTATGATTCGAAGCAAAATATTATCACTCTCCAGCTGGGATAGCCTAAAATATCTTCAATGAATTATTCCGACCTTCTAAAAACTAAACGTACGTTTAATAAAGAGTCAGTCATTTGCTCGTCCCACTAAAATCTCGGACCTGGGACGAGTCATCGATTTCAAATTTGTTAATCGTTAACTTGGACCAAGTTTAATTTGCGCTGGGCCGAGTTAGTTACTTACTAATAACGGTGTAGTTTACTTGGACCACATCAAGTTAACTATTTTAAATTTTATAAAAATATAATAGTGAGTGCGTTATTGGCATTACTAGAAATGTAATTTAACGCATTATTTGGTAACTTATTGTTAAGATCTCGAATAAATTACGAGAAAATGATTTTTAATAGAAACAAGATATTTTATACCCATTGAAGTAGGTAAATAGCGTCTGAGAATTGTAAAAAAATGATAAACCAAATAGTCAGCCAGTATGCTGGTTTCCCTACGATGATGTTATCTTTTACCGGAAGCAAGTGGTGGTCTATGAAAACTAACTTAAGCAAACTCATGTGGCACAGGTAAGATTTAAACCTGGGTCCTTTCCGATCTCAAGTGTCGTCCCACTCAACCACCACAGTGTCATACTATAGTATACATATGTATATAATATGTATATAATATGGTTCACTAATGTTTGACCAAAAAACCTTTCACAAACCATAATTTTACAAACATCGTTTAAAAAACCATCCCTTTTAAAAATGTTTCATTGTACAAACTCGTTATTTTAAAAACGTTTCATTTTACAAACATTTATTTTATAAATATGTATTTTACTCTACAAATGTATCGAGTATAAAACTTTTATTTTATAAAGTTTTATTTCATCAAACAACTTTCTTGAACAAAACATCATTTTACAAACCTACTATAGGCCAATTTTTAATTAAGGACGTCAGCCCTTAAGCATCGCCATACGGCTTGGCAATGCACGTTGCTGCTGAGCTACGCTCTTGAGTCATTATTTTTAAGTCTTTCCCTCAAAAGTTCATAAAAAAAACCAGAATCGAATTTATTTTCCGCCCTCAAAATCTTAAGACTCAAGAGCGTAGCTCAGCAGCAACGTGCATTGCCAAGCCGTAAGGCGTTGCTTAAGGGCTGATGTCCTTAATAAAAAATTGGCCTATAGTAGGTTTGTAAAATGATGTTTTGTTCAAGAAAGTTGTTTGATGAAATAAAACTTTATAAAATAAAAGTTTTATACTCGATACATTTGTAGAGTAAAATACATATTTATAAAATAAATGTTTGTAAAATGAAACGTTTTTAAAATAACGAGTTTGTACAATGAAACATTTTTAAAAGGGATGGTTTTTTAAATGATGTTTGTAAAATGATGGTTTGTGAAAGGTTTTTTGGTCAAACATTAGTGAACCATATTATATACATATTATATACATATGTATACTATCTATAGTATGACACTGTGGTGGTCGAGTGGGACGACACCTGAGATCGGAAAGGACCCAGGTTTAAATCCTACCTATGCCACATGAGTTTGCTTAAGTTAGTTTTCATAGACCACCACTTGCTTCCGGTAAAAGATAACATCATCGTAGGGAAACCAGCATACTGGCTGACTATTTGGTTTATCATTTTTTTACAATTCTCAGACGCTATTTACCTACTTCAATGGGTATAAAATATCTTGTTTCTATTAAAAATCATTTTCTCGTAATTTATTCGAGATCTTAACAATAAGTTACCAAATAATGCGTTAAATTACATTTCTAGTAATGCCAATAACGCACTCACTATTATATTTTTATAAAATTTAAAATAGTTAACTTGATGTGGTCCAAGTAAACTACACCGTTATTAGTAAGTAACTAACTCGGCCCAGCGCAAATTAAACTTGGTCCAAGTTAACGATTAACAAATTTGAAATCGATGACTCGTCCCAGGTCCGAGATTTTAGTGGGACGAGCAAATGACTGACTCTTAATAAAGCCCTCGGTGGTATAATTAGAGCAGATCGTAACAATGTATTTGGGCGGGATGAGGAAGCAAGTTCGGGCTAATTAATTACTGCGTAAGATGGATGGAGACAACTCAAAACAAAATATCGGGTGAGGACGATCGTTTATCATTGGTGGAACTTGTCGATAGATCGTAGCTACCTAGTTCAGTAAGTATATTATATCTGTCTTACTACAAAATGTTACCATTATAGTGTATTTTTGGGTACGACCTCTTTTAATTCTACATACATACATACATAGTGTCACGTCTTTTTCCCTTACGGGATAGACAGAGCCCAGGTCCATAAGACTCAAAGGCCACTTTTAATTCTAGCTGTCATTATCTATTTATATGAGAAAGTATAGCCTGTATGGCTTAAGTAAATGTAGCCTAAAGTACGTAGTACTAATATTAATTCTGTGCCTAAAGATATTTGTAGTTTTTTGATTTCTTTAAAGGTTTTTTTTATAAAAGTTTTATGACATGATCCAGTAGGTGCATTTAATTTTGCAAAGAGAAAGGGATTAATCTATACATATAATAAAACAGTAAAAATGTTTTGTCTGTACATTTAGTATTTTTGACTAAAATGGATAGAGGGACACTTAAAAAGAACAATAGAAAGCAAAAAAAAATTTTTGGATTTTCTTGTCTGTCTGTCTGTCTGTCCGTCTGTATGTATGTGTATGTACGCGTTTCACGCAAAAACTACTGGACAGATTTGAATGAAACTTTTTTGTTGTATAGCTATTAAGCCTGGGCAACATATAGACTATAATTCATTTTGAAAACTGGAACACTTGATGAAGAACAGCTAAACTATAAGAAATATGGAAATGGTGCCTTAACAAAAGTCGTTCAACTTGATGAGCATTTTCTGCTGACGTATAAAAATTGAACATCTGGAACATCTGATGAAAAGCTCCAAGAGACCAGCTACACTATAACATATATGGAAATGGCGCCTTAGCAAAAATCGTTCAATCTGATGAGCATTTTCTGCTGACGTATAAAAATTGAAGATCTGGAACATCTGATGAAAAGCTCCAAGAGACCAGCTACACTATAACATATATGGAAATGGCGCCTTAGCAAAAACTGTTTGACCTGATGAGCATTTTCTGCTGACGTATAAAAATTAAAGATCTGGAACATCTGATGAATAACTTCAAGAGACCAGCTACACTATAACATTATACGGAATAAAGGCGCCTTAGCAAAACTTGGTAAATCTGATGAGCATTTTCTGTAGACGTATAAAAATCGAAGATTGGAACACAGGAAACAGTTTGGAACACAAAAAGACTTTTCATCTAAGCCAAAGTCACGCGGGCGAAGCCGCGGGCAACAGCTAGTTGCTTATAAAAACTTTCACTACATACGATTATTTCAGGGATTGGGAAAGGCTAAGATCCAGTAACAAATTCCTACGGAGTGTAGGGAAAATTAGCTACGTATGCGCAGAACTCTTTGGGCTAGCGCTAATGGTATTTCAAATATGACTTGTTTGAATATTATATACTCTTTCTTATATCTATTATAATCTTTTGTACAATTACACATCCTATCCGTCTAAGAAATTACAAACACAAACACTTGGTTGACTGGAAGAAATCCCTTTTTGGGATAAGTCCGCCATTTTATGTACGCCTCTCTTTTTGTTTCACTATCTTCTATATTTTTCTTGTGTATATGTACAATAAAGAGTTTACAAACAAACCAACAAACACACAAAAACCATTGAAATAATTGAGGAAACAAATTAGCTCAAGTAGGTACTTATACAGTTTTACAATAGTGCTGCACGTGTACAGTACAATTGTTTGATATTGATCGGGCCAAGTCGAATTTGTAAAAGGTTGCAGGCGACATTCAGTGGCCTGAATTATTGAGTTAGATCAGTCTGGGACATCGTGTCTTCAATATGTTTCTAGAATTTTATACGACACTAGTTTTAGCCTGTGAGTGAATACCTACGCGTATATGAAAAGTTGAAATATTTTTGGAATGTAGGTACATTTATCTGTTTGCTGTAGGTATCTGCATATGCTATTTACAATGTATTGAGGTTTGAATTCCTTACTACTAGAGTTATAATACAGGCCAAATCCAATTTTTTTTGCTTGAGCAGAAAATTCATAAACAAGTGATTGGCACAGCCGACACTAGCACATAAATATATCATAATCAATATATTCATTTCAAAGTCAAAGTCAATTTTTTTTATTAAAACTTGGCCTTCAAAGAAGGCTCTTTTTCAAGTCGATAACTAATTATTTAATCATAATATAATATATAATTTAAATGTGGACTTTATTTGTTACATGTAAATAGTTTAAAGTATTGTATAAAGTTCATAACACAAAATAAATGCAAATAGGCCTCAAATAATTTATTTATTCTATATTTTATTATAATCGAAATTAAATACTTTAAAAAAAAGCATGATTAATGATTGAAAAGTTTACATGTCACATCACTATCGAATTTAACTGTCAAAAGATGCACACCGACGTGTCACGATTTGCGAATCATAGGTCGGTATAGACCGAACCTAGACTATGGAATCGTTCCCTAGTATAGACTAGGGAACGATTCCATAGTCTAGGCAATGTACCTAATAACTTAAAATCAGGATAGACTCTAACTAAAATATTATGCAGTTGAGTAAAGACATGTCAGAACATGAGTAAATTCCAGCAATAGTTCTTAAAAAGCTTGAACAAAATGCTAAACAGTGCAAGACAGATATCCTGATAAGGAGCCACGTTTCGTACGCACTTGGCAATTCCGCGAGAAATGTGCAATTTTAGTTTTGGCTGCGTTTTTATCTAAGCGAGACAAATCACATTTGTCTGTCCAGCTCGCTGGTCTCACGCAAATCTATTTCAACATTAGCTGGGCTTGAGCGAGCTGGATTATAAATGTGAAAGTCAGTTATTTATTTGATTTTGTATATTAGTCCACATACACAGTCATTTAATTGTAAGACATATGTTGTAAAGTGACGTCTTTGGAGAAAATGCAGCAGTGGAGTTTGTTGCGTCGCCTCTTCTCCACTTGCGCTTTGGAGGCGGTGGTAACCTTAGCTTTAAGTAATTTTATGACGTCAACTAACTAAAAACAAGAATGTGACGATTTATAAGTGCTATTTTTAAGCCTATATAAATACAAATAATTGACTTTGGCTCTGACTTTGACTTTGATTGTTACCTCTTCACGTGGTATCAAGTGGCAGTAGGTACACACTAGTAAACTAATCAATCAGCCAATGTGCAGGTTTCCTCACGAAGTTTTCCTACCACACATGAGTTAGATTGGTCTACAAACTCAAGTGACACAGGTAGGTTTTGATCCCGGGTCCTACCCGACCTCAGGCGGGTGTCATTACCACTTGGCCACTACCGCTTCCAACATAGTACTGAGAAGGATATAACCTATCATCCTGGGAAAAAGCACAGTTCCCACGGGAAATTCACACGGGCGAAGACGCGGCCAAAAGCTAGTTTAAATGTTAAATTTAATTAATTTAGTTAATGTTAGTTTTAATGTTTTCGTGTACATTTATTGTTATGTACGTGATTAGATTGTATGCAGATCGCAGTGCATCTAGTTAAACCTTCGTGGTTTTGGATAGCATATAAATTATTGTTATTTTAAGTTTTGATTTAATAAATTAAAAAAAAAATTACTTGCCACTAAGTATAATAATATTACATTGACGAATTTTTGTGATCGAAAGAATTTTATACTCTATCTACGTCCCACTGCTCGGTTAAATATTTCAATTAATTTGAATAATTGAGTAGTAACCAAAAGCTGAATTTTACGCCACCTATTGGCATTTATTTGAAACCACAAATGATCAGCAACAGGCCAATGAATGTAATTACTTTATTCAGCTACCTACCTAATTTCGTCAAAAGTGGCCTAACGGTTATCACGCCAGACTGCCACACCGGAGGTCCCGGGTTCGATTCCCGGTCAGGATGGAAAATGATCTTTTTCAGATTGACCTTGGTCTTGGATGTTTATCTATATATGTATTTGTCATAAAATATATTATCGTTGAGTTACTCGGCTGATACGCGGAACTCAAGCGAGAACTCAAGTAAGATTTATAAATTAGCACCGCGACTCAAGTGCGCTTTCAAGATCGAGCTAAGCCTTGAGTGTCATTTATTAATACGGGCCTTAGTATCCCATAACACAAGTCCCGAACTTACTTTGGGGCTAACTCAATCTGTGTGATTTGTCCGTATATATTTATTTATTTGGGATAACATAAATAAAAGTACCAGTCTGAAGTAAGTCTTTTATAAAGTCAAAGTCAAATTTTTTTATTGAAACTTGGCCTTCAAATGAGGCTCTTTTTCACGTCTAAAACTAATTATTTATCATTATGTATTATGTCTCAATGCTACAAACTACTAGCTATTTGGAACGACCACTGCTGAGAAGAAATGCCGAAAGAAACTCATGAAACAGTCTTGGTCGCCTAACATGCCAGACGAGCTATTTATTAACTCTATGTTACATACACTAGATTGTGTACTGTCAAAAATAAAATAAAATATAAGAAACAAATATAAATACATAATAAAACATGTTATGTTTGTGATCGAGTAACCACAATGAAATGCTTAAGAACAAAAAATAAAAATAAAAGTTGTATCAGAATCGAGCAGACCAGTTCCCCCTGGCAACACCCGTTCACGAGTTGACGCGAGGGTCAAGCCATCGCAATATATGAGAATAATATAATTACAGGACCTATTTTCAGCCCTTATTCAATTCGTCGGTATTGAAGAGGCGATTAAGCGTAATAAGGGCTCAAAAGTTTTTGCAAGGGATCTGTCTGTTGGTCAAAGTCAACTGACCAAGCTGAAGACTGAGGAAGGCAAAATCATTTCGTCGAAGCCGGAGCTGTTGGAAGAGGTTGAGAAGTTCTACGGACAATTATACGCGAGCGTACGCGCACCTGTCATAAATCTGGCCAAAGATCCAAGAGCCAGATTGACCCGACACTACACCGAAGATATCCCAGACGTCAGCCTATACGAGATTAGAATGGCTCTCAAACAGTTAAAAAACAATAAGGCACCGGGTGACGATGGAATCACGGCTGAGCTTCTGAAAGCAGGTGGAACGCCGGTATTAAAAGCTCTTCAGAAGCTATTTGATTCCGTCATACTCGAGGGACGAACGCCTACGGCATGGCACAGAAGTGTGGTGGTACTTTTCTTCAAAAAAGGGGACAAAACCTTATTGAAGAATTATAGGCCTATCTCACTTCTGAGCCATGTCTACAAACTGTTTTCGAGAGTCATTACGAATCGTCTCGCTCGCAGGTTTGACGACTTCCAGCCTCCCGAACAAGCCGGTTTCCGAAAAGGCTTTAGTACCGTGGACCACTTACATACGCTGCGGCAGATTATACAGAAGACTGAGGAGTATAATCAGCCATTATGCTTGGCGTTTGTGGACTACGAGAAAGCCTTCGATTCGATCGAGACCTGGGCTGTGCTACAGTCTCTCCAACGGTGCCAAATTGACTATCGATATATCGAAGCGCTGAAGTGTTTGTACGAAAACGCCACCATGTCGGTCCGTCTCCAGGATCAAGGCTCAAAACCTATCCAGTCGAAGCGAGGGGTGAGACAGGGAGACGTTATATCTCCAAAACTGTTCACCGCCGCCCTGGAAGATGTTTTCAAGCTTCTGGACTGGAGCGGACTCGGCATCAATATCAACGGCGAGTACCTCACTCACCTTCGATTCGCTGACGATATCGTAGTCATGGCTGAGACCTTGGAAGACCTAGGCACAATGCTCGATGGCCTCTGTAGAGCCTCTCAACAAGTGGGTCTAAAAATGAACATGGACAAGACGAAAATCATGTCTAATATCCGTGTCGCACCCACTCCTCTAAAGGTTGGAGACTCTACACTCGAAGTTGTTGACAATTATGTATACCTGGGACAAACAGTTCAGTTAGGTAAGTCCAACTTCGAGAAAGAGGTCAACCGTCGAATCCAACTCGGCTGGGCAGCGTTCGGGAAGCTTCGCGATATCTTCTCGTCCAAAATACCGCAGTGTCTCAAGACTAAGGTCTTTGACCAGTGTGTGTTGCCAGTAATGACATACGGAACAGAGACGTGGTCGCTTACTATGGGCCTCATAAGAAGGCTCAAGGTCACCCAAAGGGCGATGGAGCGCGCTATGCTCGGAGTTTCCCTGCGTGATCGAATCAGAAATGAGGAGATCCGTAGGAGAACTAAAGTAACCGACATAGCCCGTAGAATTGCCAAACTTAAGTGGCAGTGGGCGGGGCACATAGCTCGCAGAACAGATAGCCGTTGGGGCAGAAAAGTTCTCGAGTGGCGACCACGAACCGGAAAACGTAGTGTTGGCAGGCCTCCCACTCGGTGGACCGACCACCTGGTGAAGGTCGCGGGTTGCGCATGGATGCGGGCAGCGCAGGACCGGTCGTTGTGGAAATCCTTGGGTGAGGCCTTTGTCCAGCAGTGGACGTCTTTCGGCTGAGAGAGATTCAATTCGTAAAGTGCGGTTCTCATATCATATAACTCCCAAACCAAATATATAACTTCAGTGTTCGTAGGTCTGTATGACGTAGGATTATAGACTAATGTAACTTCTAGAATTGTCTAGAATAGTGGACATTTGATTCTATTGAGTGAGTAATCCTCAGGTAATCCTAATGAGGCTTATGTCTGGCTGCGGCAAAAATCTTGTCTATGACCCATAGAACATAGACATAGAAAAAAAAATCATAAAAATTTTTTTTGCTAGCTCTATGCTATGACCCTTCAAATTTGTCTATTTCAAACTTGTAGGAACGGTCTACCAGGATGTGATGGCAAAATGCCATATGAAAATCGCTATCTTTAAATTTTTTTTTGGCATCATATCCTGGTAGACCTTATACTCTGAAATAATAAAAACGTTTGTTTTCTTTTCACAAAAAATGCACTTAGAGCTAATGTATAATATAAAACAATTAGGATACATTTGTAGACTTTGCGAAGAGACTAGTTCCTGAAATAGGTCTCCAAAGAGACTGTGCTACAGGTGAAATACAACAAAGATTAATGATATTATGTAGTTTTATTTTACCGTCTAAGCTCCCAAAGGACTCTATAATTCCGCGGCGGGAATGCCCATAGCTCAAGGAAAGGGATGGCTACCTTTCCACTATATACGATCCACCTGGAGGTGTTTACGGTTTTTGCTATCCTCAGAGTGCGTATCAAATAAATTGCCCTTGGAATACGTTACTTTTAGGGACTCTCGTCTTAGTTATGTACAGTCACGAGCATTAATATGTTAACACATGTCATCGGTTCTAAAGACAATGTGATAAGATCTAAAATTGTGATCTAAAGAGGTCTCCGTATGAGATCGAAACAAATCGGGACAACCGACGTAATTCACGTGAGTCACCTGTAATGTTAATTACTTAGGTAGAAAAGGAAAGTTAAACAAACCAGAGAGTTGAGGTAATTATTATATTTCTATAGATCCTTGCCTTTACCCGAGTTAAATGAATCGGATCATCCTATTCGCACCGGAATTTTAATCAAATAATCGGAATTTTAATCGAATTAAATAAATTCCGAATTCTTTCAGAGTTGCGATACTTTGATGGCAAAATGCCCTTTTCATTAGCGTCATTTTTATTAAAATATGAATATGAAGTACTTGAATAGCGTATAAAAAGATAGGATAGGACTATATGTTTAGTCTGATTGCACAAAACTACTTTTGATGAAAATTATCTAAAGTCAAAGCATTAAAATTATATAGGTATTTAATTAAATATAGTAAAAGCTCTGTCGTGGGAAAGGAGTTCTAAAACTTTTAAATTTATATCTTTTTTAAACGTTAAAGTTAATTTTTTTAGAATACATTTTTACCAAGATATTCAGTTGTTTACTCGATACCTTAAATACTCCTAGAATATTGCACGGATTTTTTAAAAGAAAATCGACTGCGTGAAACGTTAAAGTATTCAGAGCAAATCGTGAAGAAAAGCGCCATTAAGAGTAACTCAATTGGTAAGAAATGGATTGGGTGAAAGGGAGACTAATGGAATTTTCTCCACATGTCTTCCCGGGGACGGGAGGCATTAAATATTCACAAAATATCTTGACAATAATATGCGAAAAGTCAGTTTTACATTGATATTTTTTTTCTGATCCGTGTGGATTGTTGATTGTGTTCATTATTTGAGGAGACTTTCAAAAACTTGAGTCTAGAAATATTTTTTTATTCAACGTATGTCGGAACACAATTACAGAGGAATGATTTTGAAAGGAAGTTCTTGTTATTATAGGGAGATTCATATAAATATTTATTTCAGTCGCCATTTTAAATAAAACATATTATTTTTTAATCATAACAACAATTAGGTATTTAAATTCAATGGAGGAAGCAATTTTATTTATGTAAGTAGTCTTTCTTCATATGATTCATTTTAAAATGTACAAAAGCATTAAAAATCAAATGATTTTTAATGCTTTTGTACATTTTAAAATCAAATCTTCATATGAAGAAAGACTACTTACATAAATAAAATTGTTCACAACCACTTTGAAGTAAGAATCAAAGAGAGTTTGAAATACAAGTCTGAATTTCTCGAGTTGCCGTCTAGACAGGATCTAGACTGTAATATGACATGACATCAAAGCCTACGTGACTTCTGATATTAATAGACCGAAAATATTCTATAAAATTTATCATTTGTAATAGTAGATATATTTTATTTAAGAGTACTTAGATAAAATATAGGTATCTACTCTTATAAAACATATTATTTAAACATTTATGTTCCAAAATATCATTGAATTATCTGTTTTTGTGAAAGGACTAAGATTTTTCTCATACGCTGCATTAATATTTTAAGCATACTGTGAAACATTAGAATAACGAATATCTACAGTACCAGTAGGTACCCCTTCAGTAATTAAATCTCAAAATACCAAGTCACAAGGTATCGCAATTCGGTAGCCAGATTCTATGAAGACTTTCTATTGTTATTTGTGAATGGTTCTCGTTAGGTTGCGGACAACCACAGATAAACATTAAATCAGATGAAGAAAGATGACTACATTTTTAGGGTGGAAACGATGGGTTCATGGGGTCCATCCATCAGCTCATTGACTTTTTAAACTTATTAAAAGACTGATCGGACCAGAGGGTTGGAAACTTCTTTGACCAAAGGCTTTGACATTTATATTGGCAATGTGGCCAGCTTATTGGACATATTTGCCATACGCTTTTATTAAACTTTCTTATTTTAGCATTAAGTTAATTTTTATTTTTATTATTGTAAGTAATTGTGTCTCATGTACATGTAGTAATTATGTCACCTTTATGTTGGTAGCCAGACTAGTGTATGATAAAATTTTATTGAAACTTTTTGCTCATAATCTTGTGAGATTGTAAGTAAGTAGGTATATATTTTTACCTAAATAATCCTGGGCACCCATGAATTTAATTAATAATCATCTGTCGTAAAAATAAACTTTCACGATATATTTGGTAAAATAAGGTAAGATTTTCATCTATTATCTTTTATTATTTTCTGTGTTTAGTCATCTAGTTCAAATTAGATCTACGCCCCGTCCGAGTTACAAAGCCTATCCCTTTGTTAGTAAACGACCCCTTGATCGATTTTCCAACAATAGGCCAACTCTAATGTCAGGTTCACGTATTTATATACATAACATACTACGTAGGTAATTTATGGCATGACCGCTATGACCGGACTTCAAATTACAGAGCAGATATGCTTTAGGGCCATAACCAAACATCTACGTCTACATGTTATTTGTGTGTGGGGGTTGTTACATATTCATCATATGAAGAGGAATCCATTAAAAAATAATACATACATAGTGTCACGTCTTTTTCCCTTACGGGATAGACAGAGCCCAGGTCCATAAGACTCAAAGGCCACGCTTAGCATTTTGATGTAAATAATGAGGAGGATAAGAATCCTCCTCAACATCTTTTTTCCTTACTGAACTTGTTTCTCAACACAAAACCATTATTATGTAACTTTCATGGGATATTCCGATTTGAGGTCAATGTTTCTGGTTTACAAAAGCAAAAGTAATAAGCACAAATAAGTAGAATTACTGTATTCTCTTACACGATATATCGTCAAGCCTAAATTGGCCTGCAATTATCACAATGAAGCGGCGATCAGGCCCAGATGTGGTGTAATTAGCGTGTGGTCTAGTTAGCATGACAAACGACCAGCCCGTTGTCCATTCACCTACTATATGAGGTGTTTTATGAAGGCAACTGTGGGGACACGAATAATTACGAGAACGTAATCGTATCATCACGTCAAAAAATTATACGAAAAATGATCAGCGCGTCTATCGTACGTAAAAGTAACTATTCATCTATATATATAACTCAAAAGTGACTGATTGACTGATGACTGACTGACTGACATAGTGATCTATCAACGCACAGCCCAAATCACTGGACGGATCGGGCTGAAATTTGGCATCCAGGTAGATGTTATGACGTAGGCATCCGCTAAGAAAGGATTAACGCGAGCGAAGCTGCGGGCAAAAGCTAGTTTTTCATATAAATTTTGGACGTGCCGATACGCACTGACCACGTTTCTAATTTCTCCTGTAAGTGTTGAAAAGATAAATCAGCCATAAATGAAGATTAACAAGATTGCTTCGTTTAGACTTTTATCACAATTAACAAATTGATTTGATACTATTATGTTGTATACGAAAAAAAATTACTTTCAGTGATAGCACGGTACTATATCCGATCCCAGGCCTTATACTTATATTATTAGTACCTACCTGATGAAATTTACCCCTTCCCCCTAGATCTCATACTTATCTTGTGAAATTTCCGGAATGGATAGTCTTCAATGTGTTGAATAGTGCATGCGTACTTGCTAGCTGTGGCTAGGCGGCTCGTTTCCAGGTAGAAGGTAGGAAAATACACTAAAAAGCTCTGTAGCATTACTAGTGCTAGCTTGACATCGCTATATACCTGTATATTATTCCTGGGCGTAAGGGGAACACGCATGATTGGTGATCCGTGAAAATGGAAATTATTCAATTTCCTCACACTCACGCCCTACATTACTGGTAACGGAGCAAGCGTAGGTGTGAGAGGCTCATTATGGCTGAACTTCTGACGTTAACTTTTAATTTTACGCAAATAAGTCAACTTCATTTTATTTTCTTGTATTTCCTTGGATGGAAATTGAATTTAATTTCATAGTTGAAATGACAAAGAAATAAATGACATTTATACCTGAAAATCTTAACTAAGACCATCAGTGTGTCACACACAAATAAGTGAAAAAATTTAGATTAACAAATTCCTAAAAAAAAACCTAATACATTGACTTGTGTAACTATGCAGTTATATGATCTAAAACTTTACCAAGTAAGGTTCTGAGTTGTCTGGACTTCTAAGCGATTCTATGCCTAAATTTAAAACTAAGTAAATAAGTACCTATATTTAGGCCCCAATCTATCTAAATCGAGTTAGTGAGTCTATCTCTGATTTCGCTTCAAACAGCCAACTAAAAATTAGTGGTAACGTAAATTTAGGCAGCCTAATTGTTTTACATCCACTTTCCGTCTGAGTTCAGAAGCTTATACTTAGATTTTAGTTTGTATCTACGTTGAATTTCCATTTAAATCAATGTTCTCTAGGAACTATACAAGTGGACTAAACTTTTTTTCGATTTCAGTATTCATTAAGAGGGGTCACTTTCTCGTCCGCTTTATCAAAGTGGAGTGAAATAAATGATAGAATACTCACATGAAGCAAGTTATAAAGGGCCTCAAAAAATTATAGCCCAGGGAGAGTACGTGTCTTCTGAATTTTGGCGCCAGATGTACGAATTCCGAACGAGCGAGCCCTCTGCTATAAATTGAAGAGCACAACAGATACAACAATAGATTTAGAATGCTAACTATTATTAATCTTTGGATTCGACACTATTCGGCAATGTGATTTACCATTTTCTAAATATATGGTAGACTAGCTTTTGCCCGCGGCTTCGCCCGCGTGAATTTCCCACAGGAACAATGCTTTTTCCCGGGATGAAAGGTACCCTATGTCCTTCCCCGTACTTCTAACTATGTGTATGCAAAATTTCAGGAAGATTAGTTCAGTAGATGAAGCGTGAAGAGGTAACAAACAAACAAACAAACTCACTTTCGCATTTATAATATTAGTTAGGATAACTACTAAATAAAAACAAACACCGAGAGACTATACGAGTGATATTTTGAATCCATTAACTTTGATAGTAAGAAGTAACTAATTATTTTTTTTGATTTATAAAATTGAAATTTATGTCTGAAAAACTTATAATTACATCACTGAATTACTAAAAGACATGTTGTTATTTTGCAGTGAACAACGGGGTGGCTAGGTATACTTCTGCACAGTGCTTTGTGACAAAACAACCTCTAGGACAAAAAGCGGAAACTTTTTTCATAGAACCATCAACACGTTTCCAGCCTGTACCCGTGAGCGTTGAGCGAAAATTGGCCTTATTGGTTCGATGTTTGCCGATTTAAAAAAAAACAAGTAGTAGTTAATATTGAAGTTTTTTTTTTAATATTTTGGTTTTATTATCAACTGACTAGCTTGTTATAAATATGCTAATGGAAACACTAACTTCTTTTTTGTTAGACAATTTTATACTGTTATAACGAAGAGAATTTTAGAAAACAAGGTTCTAAGTAGGAACTTTCACATTGCAGATTTCTGTGATGCTGACGATGCGATATTCGAAAGCAATCAGATCTTTGAAAAAGCTTTGCTATGCAATAAATTTTCGAATAATTCCAACTAGTTGGACCGGCGGCGGCGGATATGTCAACAAAACGTGATGGCGGTACCAATCACTCTCCTGGTTTTTATATTCGACGCTCTCGACAAAATGCATTTTAATCTACGACTGTAGTGGCCATAGACCCATATTTTATTTGGTACAAGTTTTCTTATTTTTATACCTAGCTAAAATATTTAAAAAAATGTTACTAATTTACAGTAGGGACGTTCTCTACCTAATGAATGGTGCATAAAATAGAATAGTTTACAATATTTTTAGTATTGATACTTACATTAATTTAATTGGTACATGTTAAATTTTCCAGTATTCAATAATCTTCTTACGTAATTTCTGATTACAATTTCTCTAGCATTCCCCTTTAGATCTAAGGAAATAGTATTCTCAAAAACCAAAAATAGAACTAATCCATAAATTACTATAATCGGGCCGAAACCTAAACTCCCGTATGACAGGTGTCATCAGGCCCATGAAGTTTTTGATTTTTAAATCTATGCGCGGAAATGTAGTACTTGAACTTCCGGCTTGCCCGTTTAGAAAATTCCGGCTACAATAAATCGATAGTGATAATATAAAAAATCGCGATACATTGTTTAATTTTTCGATTTATTTAATAAGGTTTGTTATTGATTTTTAAATGCTGAATATAACAATAATTATTGCACCTTAAAGTTTTAAAAAAATAACAATGCATATAATGTTTTAAAATAATAACAAATAACATGCAATACAAAAAAAAAAAAATTAGAAAGAGGGACAATTTCACGCAATCATATCGAATCGTAACATCACAATAGATAATATTATTCACTATGAATTTATTATCCGTGTTACTGACAATGACAGCTACTTTGATGGTTCAGACTTCTGATTAATAAAAATAATTATTTTATTTGGATTTTTTTTTACTCGTGTTTAGGTACATTACTATTATTGTCAAACTGACATACGTCATACGGGAGTTTAGGTTTGGGCCCGATTATAAACGTAAATAGCATTTCATTTGAAAATGCTGATTTAAAATTGGAAAACCAATTGAAATATAAAATGATGAAAAATAAATTTGCCCAAAGAAATCGTACCTAGTATTCAAAAGAAAAATCGGTCTGTTGATAGCTCCTATCGTGAAAAAATATGGTTAACTTAATCTTACGTCTTCTGAGCCTATTTCTTTTCATCATAAATTTCGGGACAAATACCTATACATATAATGAGTACATATAGTATAGAAGTTCATAAATGATTGTGGGCATGGTCACCCTCTCCCAATTGCACTTCGCACGATTGGTAAATCCTTATCAAACGATGCGTGGACGAACATACATGTGTTAATCAACGGATTTGAGAACATTTTGTAACAGTTTGTGGACGAAAATAAAAGTCCTTGTAATGGCTGCCAATCAATTTACGATTTTCAAAAAGGAATAAAACGTGTTTTTGATAAAAGCATTTTTTTAGTAAGCGTATGTTTAAATACGTCATTAAAATCCTCTAGTGAGATTCTGAGTCATGGTTACATAAATAAAAAACTTTTCATTCATTCTTTTTGGAGTGGCAATCGTATAAATAGATTGACTCCCTTTTTATGCGGGATGTAGGACCTGAAGATATACCTAGGCTCGGAGGAGACCTCGGTTAAACGGCCTATATGTGTATATTTAAAAGGGAAGATTTCAACAATTCGGCAATTCGACAGGGGGCTCGATAATCGCTTACCTTGCTCGCTTGCTGAAGGCTTCTCCTGGTGATCACCAGATTTCTTCTGAACACAAGTGGTTCCTTCGGAATATCCTGGAAGGTTCTGCGGTGAATCTCGAACGGCGCGCGCGCACGGCACTGGACGCGGAAACACGCACTATCTCAATGATATACGGAGCGAGACTAAATTGTGATAATCGGCGATGCTTTCGGGAAGGGCAAGTAGATTCCATCTCGCTCCCTCATTTGCCCGCTAAAAGGGACAGCGATATCAAGTTGCCTTGTCACCGAATTGTTGAGAAAAAAAGGAAAGTATAAAAAAAATTGGAGGCTGATGGCCTCAACATAGCTCCCCGCCTTGAAAGGTCCAGAGCTTTCAAATTAAAATATAGACAAGAAGCTAGGTGGATAGATTAGATAAGATAAGATAGATTAAGCTAGGAGGGTAGATTAGAGGTAATAGCGGTCTGAGAATATCAGCGAATCGATATCTACGGTAGAAATTATGATTAAATAAGCGGTTTAATTAAATTGCGGTTTGATTAAATTGCGGTTTGATTAAGTTGCGGTTTGAATATTTTCAACAGCGTTACGACCACTCAATCTTTTTGTGAATTTGAGAATATATAGAAATACGTGTAATAATTTGTTCCATGAACACACGCGGCTGACTAAGGTGTCCATAATATGTGGTTCCGCACGGGAAGCCTCAACAACAAAGGTTTTAGATTTCAGTTCCGGTAATGTCTCATATTCCGTCGGAACAAATTTCAATGGCCATTCATTTATAGGCTGACGAAGCCAGGACGGGCCGTTATAATATAAGGAATGTACAATTAACTCTGAAGGCAGCATGCCACGTGAAAGACAATCGCTAGGATTCTCTTTCCCTGATACGTGATTAAAACAAGCGGCAGGTAAATTTTCCTGAATTTTTGCAATACGGTTGCTAACAAATATAGACCACCTATGAGGGGCAGAATGGATCCACGAGAGCGCAATAGTGGAATCCGAAAACGCATAAGTACCGGCAATCGGAATGCGGGCAGAAAGCTTCTCTCTGACAACCTTAACAAGCTTAGACAGCAACAAAGCAGCAACGAGTTCTAATCGAGCTAGTGTTGTTACTTTAGCGGGGGAAACCTTGGATTTCGCACAAAGAAGGCGGACCGTTATATTACCTTGAGTATCAGAAATGTGTAAATATACACAGCAACCATAACCACTAAAGCTAGCATCACAAAAGGCTACAATGTTTACGACAGATTCTGCAAAAACTCCAACATGACGTGGAATTTTAAGAGCCGATAGTGCGGGAAAATCCCGTGCTAAAGCAGTGAAGCGGTCTATGATTGGCTGCGGAGGTACATCATCCCAATCTATCTTGGCTAACCAAAGTTCTTTAATAAGTATTTTAGCGTACAAAACGACCGGCGCTACAAGGCCAAGTACGTCGAATAAGCGAGCAATTAATGATAAAATGGTGCGTTTTGTACATTTACTGTCCACTGGGCTGGTTGTCAAAGAAAAAGTATCTTCAGCGGGCTCCCAGGTTAAACCAAGGATTTTAAAATTGTTAATATTGTTATCCATACTAGAAAAATTAACTGATAAGCGGTGAGACGCAGGGAGGGTCTCTAACAAAGCGGGTGAATTGCTGGCCCATTTGACAAGGTCGAAGGAACCTAATTTAAATAAATCAATTAAGTTGTGTGACAACTTTATAGCGGTTTGTTCATCAGGAACAGAATAAACATAATCATCCATATAAAACTGGGTTTCTACCAATTTGGATGCGTCCGGAAAGCGGTCGCTATGCTCACACGCCAGATGGCGTAGTGTGCGCATGGCTAAGTAAGGGCTAGACGCCAACCCAAAAGGCACGCGGTTGAAATTAAAGGTGCGAATAGGCTCATTCTTATTGAAGCGGAATAAAATTCGCAAGTATTCGCGGTGATGCGGATTAACACCGATTCTTAAAAACATCTGTTTAATATCTGCGGTCATAGCTATGGGAAACGTACGAAAATCAAGTAATAACAAAAATAAGTCGGCCTGTAAATTCGGCCCGACATGTAAAATGTCATTGAGTGACAACCCTGAGTGCGTCTTAGCGCTGGCGTCCAAAACCACACGAATACTATCTTTGTCTGGCCTAATGACCGCGTGGTGTGGTATGTAATAGCCCTGTTCTGTTAATTCAGAATCAGGTACTTCCGATAAATAACCCTGAGATATATAGTCGGTGATGGTTTTATTATAATTTTCGCGTAGGGTTAGTACGTGCGCAAATTTACGCTCGAGGGCCAACAGGCGGCGGTGGGCGACTGCACGAGAATTGCCCAACTCAGAGGGGTTCCGCGAAAAAGGTAGGTCAACAAAATACCTACTGTCCTTAAACGTGACGGAAGAATAAAAAATGTCTTCGCACTCTTTTTCGGATGGACTAATAAGCCGTGAAAATGGTACTTCCTCCAATTCAAAGAACTTCTGTAAACCCGACTCAATGTCAGTATTAGTCAGCGCGGTAAACGAGGAAGATTGAGAAAACGAGTCACAATGACCTGCCGCACCTCCCATCAGTACATACCCGAAGCTAGTCAAGACAGCTGGGGGGGCGCGACCGCCCGACTCAATCATATTACCTAAATAAATATATGGAAAAAGTTGCGCGCCGAGAATAATGTCAATATTTCCCGGCACATTCCAAGTTAAATCGGCTAGTGGTAATTTATTTATATATGACATGTCGTCATTTAATTCAATATAATTCGCGGGTAGCTTACCTGTGATGCAATCTACCACTAACGCATGAATATAATATTTATCTTCGGGATTAACGCGCGATTCTATTTTTATATGTATATAGCCATGCACTGACTGCGTGGACATTCCAACACCCTGTAACGAGGAGTTATGTAGCTTAACTATAGGTAAGTTCAAACGCTTACAACAATTCAAAGTTATTAAATTATTCTGAGACGCACTATCTATCAAACACCTGACCACAATTTTGTCATGACCATTGTTGTGAGTCGCATACACTTGAGCCGTAGACAATAAAACATAATTTGAATTTCGCATTCCTGAGTTTAACGTCACAGACGTTGTATTTTCTACTGGCGGCGGGGCTGGGTGCGCGCAGACTGCGTGGCGTCTGCTAGATAACAAACCGGTTTGCTGTCGCCTGGCGCTGAGTCCGGCTTATTGTTCTCAGAGAAATGCAACAATGAATGGTGCTGTTTTTTACAAAACTTGCATGTCGAACGCGACTTACATTTATTCAATGTGTGGGTTAGGCTTAAGCAGTTAATACAGGCACGCTTTGACTTAATAAAATCGAAACGAATTTGCGGTGTACTCATATTTTTAAATTGCTCACACCTAAACAATGGGTGTTTTTCGCCTGCGCATATTGGGCAGGGCGTTTCTATTTCACACCGTGGCGCGCTATTTGATATGAAAGTTTTTGAAGTATTAGTGGAATTTGTCACTCGCGTTTCAAACCGCGAACAATTATTAGTATGTGATCTTTCGCGTGCCTTTATATGATCTTGTATAAAAGATATAAATTCTGTATAAGATGGCAATTCCTTTCCACTAATATGCGTTTCGAATAGCTGGGCTGTTTGAGAGTCAACCTTTCGTAAACCACAATGTAATAAAATAAAATCCAATAATTTAGGTATCTTTAGCTGCTTGAGCGCTGCAATAGACGCCGAATATTTTTCAATAAAAGTGTTTAAGCTAGCGGTATTATTGACACAATTTTTAATGTCCAAAATGTTGTTTAAATAATGAATACCTAAAGTGCGATTATCCTGGTACTTCTTAACGAGAGAATCCCAAATTGTATTATAAGTTTCTCCCGTGGGAACAATACCTGCAGTTAATTTTAAAGCACTGTGGGTAAGTTTGCCCATGAGATATTGGACACGCTGCGAGTCAGTCAGATCAGCGTTTTCGTGAATATTACTACGAAATATTTCGTAAAATATCGGCCAATTTTCAATTTTACCATCAAAGGAAGGTATCTGGATAGGTGGTAATTTTATAGGGCCTTTCTTAAGTGACACGCCAACGTTAGTCTTATCTCTGGCTAAAATTAGATTACGTTTGTATTTAATCGCTGAATATAATTCTTCGAACGAGTTTAAAGCCGCGTAATCAGGTGGGGTTTCTTTCAGTTCAAAGTTCAACTCATTAATATGTTCTATGATTACTTCAAATTTGTCATAAAGTTCGCTGATAGTCTCAGATTGGGCTAGAAATGGCTCATTCGAACGATAATCGTAATTGGAAATGCCTTTGCTTATATGGTATAAACGATTAATTCGTTCATAAATAGCTTCTTTTTTGGCAATGAGTTGTTTTAATTTGGCTTCGAGTTTGTTAGAAGCCATTATTGGAAATTACTATAAAGAAAGTATATGGAAGGTGAATTAGCAAAAAAATGCAATTAACAAGATGGCGGTTCGTAGCACTAGCGCCGAAGCGAAAGTACATAATATTAAAAGCTGGACAAATCCGCTCGTAAAGGACCAAATTATGGAGTGGCAATCGTATAAATAGATTGACTCCCTTTTTATGCGGGATGTAGGACCTGAAGATATACCTAGGCTCGGAGGAGACCTCGGTTAAACGGCCTATATGTGTATATTTAAAAGGGAAGATTTCAACAATTCGGCAATTCGACAGGGGGCTCGATAATCGCTTACCTTGCTCGCTTGCTGAAGGCTTCTCCTGGTGATCACCAGATTTCTTCTGAACACAAGTGGTTCCTTCGGAATATCCTGGAAGGTTCTGCGGTGAATCTCGAACGGCGCGCGCGCACGGCACTGGACGCGGAAACACGCACTATCTCAATGATATACGGAGCGAGACTAAATTGTGATAATCGGCGATGCTTTCGGGAAGGGCAAGTAGATTCCATCTCGCTCCCTCATTTGCCCGCTAAAAGGGACAGCGATATCAAGTTGCCTTGTCACCGAATTGTTGAGAAAAAAAGGAAAGTATAAAAAAAATTGGAGGCTGATGGCCTCAACACTTTTCTTATCCAGAAGTTCTCATACGTACTTACGTTTTTCTAGTATTTTCCGACACTCTTCTCTTCTTCTCTCAGCCGAAAGACGTCCACTGTTGGACAAAGGCCTCCCCCAAGGATTTCATCCATGGAGGGTTTTGCCGTAATCGCCACGCTTGGCAGGCGGGTTGGCGATCGCAGTGTGATGGCATAGTACGCGGAAAGATGCTGCTGCCCATCCTCCGGTGTTTTAAATCCCTTAGTCGCCTCTTACGACACCCACGGGAAGAGATGGGTTGGTGCTATTCTAGGGCCACACCACAGGCCATTTTTTTCCGACACTCTACAGACTCATAAATGTAAACTTATCCTGATGGTAGTTTTTTGGAAATTCCGAATGTTCATCATCATCATCATCATCCACAGCCTTCCGTAACCTACTGCTGGGTATAGGCCTCCTTCTGTCTACGCCAACCTTTCCGGTCCTGGGCTATCCTACTCCAGTTGTTGCCAGCAATATTCTTAACATCAATTCAATTCCGAATGTTAGTATCTAGTAGCTGTAGGTACTTGGTAATCTAATGTGCAGTTTGGTCTTGATACTTCCTTGTTTTCTTGGCCTCTTGCAAAGTTCACGATCACGACTTTATTAAACTATATGTTTTGTTGATCTTGTAACGCGATAACGCGTTAATCCTCTTTGGATCTTATTAGACCCTGAGGTTTATTAT
The DNA here is from genome assembly GCA_018467065.1 of Ephestia elutella. Classification (NCBI taxonomy): domain Eukaryota; kingdom Metazoa; phylum Arthropoda; class Insecta; order Lepidoptera; family Pyralidae; genus Ephestia; species Ephestia elutella. The sequence goes on along the minus strand of CM031571.1, from coordinate 12,633,836 downwards.
TATTTAGAGCACTCACGGTCTAATCTTAGTCATAAAATTATGGTTTTTACTAGTCAAGAACAGTCAAGAAGAGTCAAGCACCCCCAACGCAGCAGTGGAGTCCCCAAGCACTCAACAAAATTATAAGGGAAAAATCTAATTATCTGCGCAATAGGGCACAATCTATTGATTGAAAAAACTTAAGCGTCTTACATGTAATGTGGGTGAACAAAGAAGTCCCCTTGTTAGGGATTGAGCTCCATTCCTGATTAGTTAGGGATTGAGTGTAATTTTATTCCACAATATTTCTCAGGAAGATATTGGAGTTTCTTTCTTCGTCGGTTATAATTGGGGTGACTCGTCTTTTCATTTGTAATACTGAATTAAATATGAGTCCTCTTACTAAGTACTTAAGTACATACAATTTTCGGAAGAAAAAACTAAATAAAATGAAATATAATTTCTATAGAAATAAATAGTACCTTTGTGCTTAGTTTTCCTATGTTTTATGTTTCCTTTGTACGTGACGAACCGTACACCGGTGCGCTGGGTGTCGAACCTACTGACAGGGTATGGATTCCCAAAAATACTTTAATGGCACAGAAATAAATCGAGATAGAACGGTGACGCGAGTTCATTGCAAAGAAATCGGTCGTGTCAACTTTTGCACAAGCCACGCCCCAAATGTTCCGCCATTACTAATAAATTAGTGATGTGACCCGCACCGAAATAAATCGAAATGCACAGTAACACGAATCGGTATTTTACCCAGTCAGTTGATGTTAGTACTAGGTGTGTAGTATTTATTATTTAATTTTATTGAATACGTTTTAAATAAAACAACAACAGAATTATAATGACAATACTATTTATTATGATTAATTGCAAAAACAACATTAAAATCAAAAACTTTCATTCGAAAATAGCCTTCGCAGGAAAATATGTTAAATAACGCTTATTTATTTTTATTTTGTATCCATCCACCTTTAAAATAGTGTTAAATAACGCTTATTTATTTTTATTTTGTATCCATCCACCTAAGGACACTTTCAGTTTGTTGGTGCATGTTTGTAATAAAATCTATGTTGTTTTGTCCGTTCGCCGCCGTAATATTCTAGCGCGTGCGGTAGTTTCATATTAGTAGCGTCGTCGCCCGCTCGGCCGGCGTCGGCAGTCGCGAGCGACCATTTTGAATTCAGTATTGTTTGGACATCGCGCGGGGAGGCCGCGCCGCATGAAATTGCTCGCGTGAATGGCATGGCGGACGGCCGCCATTTGTCCTGTGCGATATCGGTTTGATTTTTAATACGCGAGAGGTCCCGCGTCCTTTGATTGTTAATTAGTTTGAGTTATATTTGTGAATTTCCTGTTTGTTAAATAACTATTGAACGTTTGTGTTTGTGAAACCTTTTACTTTGACTGTTTCTTGTGAGATGCGAAACGTGGCTGCCTGGGGACGCCGAAATCTGTTGCCGAGTGGAACTGCTAGACGGATCAGGTATTTTTTCTGGGGATTGAGATCTCATGGGGTAGGTTGGGTGATTTAGGGAAAAACCCCCTCCTCTTCCGAAGACACTCAAGATTGGATCCGAAGAGCAGAAGATTAAGTTTGGTAAGTGACCCTTGGGTTTGTGGGTGGTTGTAGCTATTAAGTTAGGTTTAATATACAGGGTTCTGTAGTTCCCGTTGTAAACTACAGTGGTAGCAGACTGCGTATAGGTTAGGTTAGGCTAGTCGGACAAGCGTGGTGCCGCGTGGAGATTTTTTCCCGGTACTTATTTTTACCGGTGGGTTTTTTCCCGGTAAAGTTCCGGTACAGAATTCTTCCCGCTACTTCGTTTGTCCGGATTCTCTGCGTACATTTTCTGGTAGCAGAGCGTAGTTGTTCTGCACATTTTCTGGTAGCAGAGCGTAGTTTATCTACCCTCTATTTGTTCGTTTGTAAAAAATAATTAATTGTTTGTAAAAATTATTAGATTTTTCTTAGTTTTTTTGTATAAGAATATTTGTGACCTTTTTGTATTTGTTTGCGGTTTGTACCGTGCGCTCCGGGTTTGTGCCATTCTCATACCTACCGCGGTTTTTCGTGTTGTTGCTTGATTTTGTTCTTTATTTACCTTTTTTATCTTTTCTTATTTGTTTGTTTGTTTGTGACTTGACGCGATGGCGAAGGTCTCCAATGCTAAGGCGACACTCGCCAACGAACTGAGATGGTTTGTGACGGCCGGAGGACTCCTGTCCCGGAAGGACAGGGAGGGCGCCACACTGCTAAGAGCGGATCACCTCCACTCACGATTGAGTAGCGCGGAAGCGGCCATGGCGGTGCTTACCGAAGCCGAACTTGCCGCGGAGGTCTACGCAGGTCACATGGCGGACATGGACCAGATCCTGAGTCTGCACGATGATATCGCGGAGGCGGCGACCGCAATAAGGGCGAGACAGGCTGGCGGACCAGCCCCTCGCACACCTGTTAGACAGGAAGGACCAGCAGTTACTGGTCGGCTCCCCACCCTTCAGCTGTCCCACTTTGGGGGTAGGATGGAGGAGTGGGTAGCATATAAAAATATGTTTGAGTCCCTGGTCGTAGCACGACAGGATTTGTCGAGGGCCCAGAAGATGGCCTACCTCCTCTCCACTCTTGAGGATGAAGCGCGGTCGCTCATCCAGCACCTCCGGGTGGAGGACGACCAGTACGATACGGCTTGGGAGTTATTGAACTCCCGCTACCAAAACTTACGTTTGTTAGCGGATGCGCACGCCGCACAGTTGATGGCCCTGCCCAAGGTGGCCAACAGGGCACAGTTGCGCCTGCAGTTGCTCACGCCCGTTACAGTGGCCTGTAACGCGCTCCGCACACTGGGGCTGCCGGTGGACCAATGGTCTTTTTTGTTGGTGCACATTGTATTGGGCAAATTGCCCAATGACATCCGCTCGCGGTTTGAGCGCGAAAATGCGGAGCGGGATAGCACCACCCTACCAACATTCACTGACTTGGTGAAGTTTTTGGAGTTTGAGGCACGGGCGGCTGAGAATACCATGACGGACTCAGCGCCATCCAGAGCGCCTGAACGAAGGCCCCAACAGGGACGGCAACCGCCACCGCGTGGAGCTGGTGTGCGGGTTGCACACACGGCAGCAGTCGCGGGGGACGCGGACTGCCTGCAATGTGGCCGGATGGGCCACAGCCTGCTGCAATGCAGGGACTGGCAGAGACTGCCAGTACAAGATCGGCGCCGCATGGCAAGGCGGCATGAACTTTGCTTTTACTGTTTGGGCAGTCACTATGCACGTGACTGTCCCAGAGCCATACCATGCAGTGCATGCCGTGGGCTGCACCACGTGATGCTCTGCATGAACCGGAACGGGGATGGCCCCCGGTTGTTGAGGCAGGGGTCCCCTATGGGCGGGGGCGCTCCTGCGCGAAGCCCTCCACCATCGGACGGAGGACGCGGCTTCGCTCGTCGCACCCCCCTCGGGAGGGGTCGCGTACCGGCGCGGGTCTTGGCGGACCGGGACCACGCGCCCCAAGGTCGTGGCCAGTATGTGGCTGGCCAGGCCCCGGATAGGGCCCCCATGGGCGGGGGCCCTAGATCGGACGTGAGAGTGGGGACACCCCCCTCCACGCGGGTTACCAATGCCCAACACATGCAGCCGCAGCGGTTTTCTCCGCCGCTGCACGAGTACCCACGGCTGGAGTACCACCCGCCGTACTATAGGTATGGCCGGGCCGCGGGTTATGCCCCCCCTCAGATGGGGATGTGCACTCGCCCGCCATATTATCCGGGTCAGTGGCGCGCCCCTGGTTTGGAGAGAGTGGGGAGCCCGTAACTAGCTTGCTCCCTTGCTGGGACAGAGCCGCGGACGGTTCTGCTCCCCACCGCGGTGGTCCGCGTATGGGGTCGTAGGGGGGAAGCCATTAATTTGAGAGCTCTGTTGGACTCAGGGGCTCAAAGCAGTTTGGTTACCACTCGAGTGGCACGCCAGTTAGGTTTAGTCGTTGAAGACTCGCCTGTGCCACTTCTTGGAGTTGGTGGCATACAAGTGAAGTGTCTGACGGGCCAGACACTTGTCACCTTTTCTTCGCTGAAGTCCTCCACAATGAGGATCACGACTTCGGCTATGGTAATGGATACCATTGCGGGTTGGCACCCCTCGACAGACATACCGCCGGGTGTGTTGTCTTTGGTTTCGGAGTCTGGATTTGGCCGACCCCTTTGTCTTTCATCCCGGCCCAGTGGACTTGCTCCTGGGCTCGGACGTATTGGGTTGGATTTTGTTGGGTACACAGAAGGCTCTGGGTTCGTCTTCACTGATGGCAGTGTCTACTATCTTTGGTTTCGCCCTGATGGGCCCTGTGTTTGATAATAGCACCGTGGAGGAGCCACCGGTCGTCGCATCAGCGTCCTTGGCCAAGACCATGCAAAGGTTTTGGGAGGTGGAGGAGCCACCTATGAGTTCCAGGATGGATCCGGAACACGCTGAGTGCGAAGCCCTTTTTCGATCGACCACGGAGAGGTTGCCCTCCGGTCGGTTTGTAACTAGGTTACCCTTTGTTGCCTCTCGTCCTAGCCTAGGGCAAAGTAGGGCGCTTGCGGAGAAACGACTGCTGTCCATGGAGCGACGCATGCAGCGTGACCACGTACTTCGCGATAAATATATTGAATTTATGCGCGAGTACGAGGATTTGGGTCACATGTCTCCGGCTCGAGTTGATTGGAGCTCAACTGAGCATTATTTTTTGCCCCACCACGCGGTGGTGAAGGCCTCAACAGGCAAATTGAGGACCGTCTTCGATGGGTCCGCACCCACTTCGAACGGGGTTTCGTTGAATCTGTGTTTGCATTCGGGTCCCAAATTGCATAGGGACATAATTGACATCATCTTGAACTTTAGAAGACATCAAGTGGTTTTTGGTGCGGACATCCGGATGATGTTCCGCCAGACAGTCATACATCCTGAGGACAGGCGATTCCAGTTGATACTCTGGCGTGAGCGCCCTGAGGATCCTGTGACGGTGTATGAACTCAACACAAACACGTATGGTTTGAAATCTAGTCCCTATATCGCCATCAGATCATTGCTTGAATTGGCAGAGCGGGAACGGATCCGCTTTCCCCGAGGGGCTTCCGTGCTGTCACGTGACTTGTATGTTGATGACGTGTGCACCGGAGCCCAAAGTATTGAGGAGGCCCTCCTACTGCGGGATGAATTGATTGAAATATTGAAGACAGGTGGCTACGAGCTACGTAAGTGGTTGTCTAATGAGCCTAAAGTTCTAGAAGGGATCCCGGAGGATCACCAACAGAACCCTCACCTGTTTGAGGATGTGGATGATCCCAACAGGATAGCGGTGCTGGGCATGCAGTACCAGCCGCTAACCGATATTTTTACATTCCAAGTGGACTTGGAAATACCAAAGGTCTGGACTAAGAGAACGGTGTTGTCCGTAATAGCCCGTATGTTTGATCCAAGCGGTTGGATCAGTCCAGTGATATTCTCTGCAAAGTGTCTTCTTCAGAGACTTTGGACTTTGGGCGTCTCGTGGGACGAGCCGCTGTTTGGCTCTCCATTGGATGATTGGCTCGAGTTGTTTTCATCGATTAAGGAAGTCAATCGGATTGCCTTGCCTCGTCGAATATTGCCCCCCGGGAAATATCGAGCCAGCCTGCATGGCTTTTGTGACGCGTCGGAGCGAGGCTACGCCGCGTCAGTCTATATGCGGACAGTTGACGCCGATGGCCGGGTCAATGTCTCGCTTTTGTTAGGGAAGAGCAAGGTCGCCCCCATCAGGACTAGGCTGACTATTCCCAAGCTTGAGTTGAGTGGAGCTCACCTTCTCTCTAAATTGTTGCATCACGTTGCCAGTGAGCTGGCGGCCACGGTCGAGATACGAGACATCTTCGCCTGGTCGGATAGCCAGGTCGCGCTTGCATGGTTGCGCGCGGCCCCACATACCTTGGAGGTTTTTGTGGGAAATCGGGTTTCCCAAATCCAGAATATCGGAATTGATATAACATGGAGACATGTGCCGGGAGAGCTTAACCCAGCGGACTGTGCCTCCCGAGGTTGTACGGCACCAGAATTGGTGTCACACCCGCTCTGGTGGGGTCCAGAGTGGCTGATGGGATCAGAAACTTCTTGGCCTGTCTGTCAGACAGATGTTACTTCTTTGAGTTTGACTGGGCTCCGTGTACATGCTGTAGTCGCTGAGACGACGTCGGAGCCGGATTGGCTACTTGCTCGGTATAGCAGCTTGGATAAGCTTCTGGGTGTCACCAGTTGGATTAAGCGTTTCATACATAATTGTAGAAACCCACAGGCAAAGCGGTTGGAGCCGATTGCAGGTGCAGAAGAGCGCCGGAGCGCATTGTTGCATTGGGTCCGTGTCGTGCAGACCGGACGGTTTGAGTCAGAGCTTCGTATTTTGCGCGACGGACGCGCTAAGTTGAAGGGCGCGGTCGCTCGTTTGAACCCGTACATCGACTCGGATGGGCTTCTTCGGGTTGGAGGCAGGCTCCGGAAGGCGGATCTTCCATATGAGACTCGCCATCCTCTGTTGTTGCCCAAGGGCGGACCCTTGGTGCAGCTTTTGGTGTCTGATCGACACATTCGTAACGCCCATGCTGGGTGCAATGCTTTGTTGGCTATTTTGCAACGCGAATTTTGGATTTTGTCTGCCTGAAGAGCAATCCGTAGTGTCCTGTTTCGATGCATTGCATGTTATAGGTTGAAGGCATCCACGATGCAGCCACAGATGGGTGATTTGCCCGCTGATCGAATCCGACCTTCGAGGCCGTTTGACGGCGTTGGAACCGATTTTGCCGGCCCCTTTTCGATCAAGGCTTCTCCCTTTCGTAATGCCCGTATTGTGAAGGGCTATTTGTGTGTATTTGTTTGTTTGGCCACCAAGGCTGTCCATTTGGAGGTGGTATCGGCTCTGACTACGGAGGCCTTCGTCGCCGCGTTGGATCGCTTTGTTTCGCGTCGAGGTCTACCTTCCCTTATTAGGTCTGATAATGGCACAAACTATAAGGGAACTGTAAATTATCTTAAGGATGTTTCTGTGTTTATTGATAAAAATTGTACTAGTTTAAGTCAAATTGCTGCCCAAAGGGGAATAACCTGGAAGTTTAGTCCCCCAAGTTGCCCCCATTGGGGAGGGATTTTTGAAGCGGCTGTGAAATCCGCAAAGACCCACCTCCGCCGCATTATCGGAGAAACGGCTCTAACTTTTGAAGAGCTGGCCACAGTGTTTTGTAAAGTTGAGGCGGTCCTCAACTCTCGTCCTCTCTGTCCGCTATCTCCAGATCCAAATGACTTGGAAGCTCTCACCCCTGGTCATTTTTTGGTGGGAGGGCCGTTGAATGCCCTGCCCGAATACCCGTGGAAGGATGAACGCGTATATCGGTTGTCGCGTTTTCAAATGTTGCAGCAAATGAGCCAGGACTTTTGGCGTCGCTGGTCGCTTGAATATTTGCATTTGCTGCAGCAAAGAGTGAAGTGGACAGACAAGGACTGAGCCTCCCAGGGAGGGTGATTTAGTATTGTTAAAAGAGGCAAATTTGCCCTCATTGCTTTGGCGACGAGCTCGCATATTACGTTTGATTCTTGGCGGAGATGGCACTCCGCGTGTGGCTGAGGTGTTGGTCGACGGTTCGATTTTGAGGAGAGCTGTGACCTCTCTCGCCCGCCTTCCCGTAGAGTAAGCTAGCGGTCTGCTTCCCAGACCGGGACGGGGGGATGTTTGTAATAAAATCTATGTTGTTTTGTCCGTTCGCCGCCGTAATATTCTAGCGCGTGCGGTAGTTTCATATTAGTAGCGTCGTCGCCCGCTCGGCCGGCGTCGGCAGTCGCGAGCGACCATTTTGAATTCAGTATTGTTTGGACATCGCGCGGGAGGCCGCGCCGCATGAAATTGCTCGCGTGAATGGCATGGCGGACGGCCGCCATTTGTCCTGTGCGATATCGGTTTGATTTTTAATACGCGAGAGGTCCCGCGTCCTTTGATTGTTAATTAGTTTGAGTTATATTTGTGAATTTCCTGTTTGTTAAATAACTATTGAACGTTTGTGTTTGTGAAACCTTTTACTTTGACTGTTTCTTGTGAGATGCGAAACGTGGCTGCCTGGGGACGCCGAAATCTGTTGCCGAGTGGAACTGCTAGACGGATCAGGTATTTTTTCTGGGGATTGAGATCTCATGGGGTAGGTTGGGTGATTTAGGGAACAACCCCCTCCTCTTCCGAAGACACTCAAGATTGGATCCGAAGAGCAGAAGATTAAGTTTGGTAAGTGACCCTTGGGTTTGTGGGTGGTTGTAGCTATTAAGTTAGGTTTAATATACAGGGTTCTGTAGTTCCTGTTGTAAACTACAGTGGTAGCAGACTGCGTATAGGTTAGGTTAGGCTAGTCGGACAAGCGTGGTGCCGCGTGGAGATTTTTTCCCGGTACTTATTTTTACCGGTGGGTTTTTTCCCGGTAAAGTTCCGGTACAGAATTCTTCCCGCTACTTCGTTTGTCCGGATTCTCTGCGTACATTTTCTGGTAGCAGAGCGTAGTTGTTCTGCACAGTGCATATGTACCAACACACAAAAAGTGACCACACTTAGTGGTGACCCCGCAAAGTATACGAAATTTCGGATGATATCTTTCATACATGTTTACCAACACGTGATGACTAATTAACTAAGTCTTTTATTACATACATTCACACGGGAGCAAACTAAAAAGTCGCACTAAAATAACTGGTACTGATAATGTTAATTTAAATTTCCTCATTTGAACTATCGGTAAATACCGATAATCTTTGTTCGAGTGCAACGTTGCAGCACTAGTGAAGCGTTCCTAATTAACATTTTATTCACATTGCGCGTTCTCTTTGAAATGACGTTTACAACATGTTTTGAAACGCTTAATGGATATGATTATGTCGTATTGTCGTTTTACATTGAAAATCAAGTTACTTTTTTTATTTTCATTATTTTTGTCATTTAATCACGATTTTAGTTAAAACAAAATACTTACACATGGAAAGAAATACCTCCTTTTGAACGATTCACACTGCTGTTTTTACAATTGGAAATAGCACAATAAGGCATTTTTGCTCCTGTGTATCGACGCCGACTCCTGCGCGCTGACTGAATGACCGATGAACGAATCTTGTGGCATACGACAAGATTGAGGCACGCGTGTACCGCCCACTTTTCCGTTCTATCTCGATTTATTTCTGTGTTTAATGGTTTAGAAAGCATAAATTTAAACGATCCTTTTTTTTTGGTTTGTTAGCCTTCTAAGAATCATGAGTAAAGAAATAAAGAAGTGTTGTCTTAGAAATGAAACTAATTTATTGACGGCCCGACTGTTTGTAGAATTGTTAAACTCACATCTGTTAACCATTGTAATCTTGTGTTAAAGGACATAGACGCAAAAAAACATTGTAAGTTATTACGTAAAATTCCAGAATTGGACAATAAGGATAACTATTCTCTGTTCCTTTCACACATTGCTAAAACAAATATGTTTTGTTTCATGGTTATGAGAGATACGCCCCGGATGACTACAGAGCCAATGAGAAAGACAGAGCACGGACGCACACGCACCACCGAGGGATGAATGCGGGGGTGAAAAATCATGCGATGGAAAAAGAAGAGAGGACATTCATCGTATCGCAGTGTGTTCGTTTAGACGTGTTTGCAGTGAGACGTAATAATTACTTTTTGTGGGAGATTTAAATATTTTGCTTTTGTTGGGTCGATATGAGCTTAGAATTGAATTGGGGTAGGAGTGTGCTGTATATTGGCAAGTCCTAGAAAATAAGTTTTCAGTTTTGTCAAGGTTTGGCTGTAAATATAAAAAGACAATAAGTAAATTACAAACCTTTACGAAACACTTAATTTTACCGAACTAAAACTGATCTTGAAGGCTTTGCCTGATTCATGTAAATAATATCCTCAGTTTTAGTTCCATTTTCCCTTTTATTGTTTTGATTTCCTGAAAGCTTTTAAGCTAATTAAAGTATAACTAAAAATATGTGTCTGGTAGGGACTGAATATTCATTCTGAATATTCGGCAGCCCGAGGTCTAAGGGTCCTATTTCAATAGAAATTCGACATTTACACCAATCTTAAATTCGGATATCTAATGAAATATAGTGGCGGAGACACAATTAAAACCATAATAATGCTGTGATTTTATTTCAGCTAGAATTAAGATTGTCTGTGTGTATATTTATTGTTTAAGATCTGTTTAGTATTTTCTTTAATTGTGTGTGAGAATCAGAATATAAACACCATTTATTTTCTCTTGAGTCTTTTAAATCACCATCCCTCTAATTAGGACATTTTTACTATTTAATTGATCACTCAACATTTCCTTTCATATTATAAATGCTATCATCATCCTAAGTCATAAGGTATGAAATAGTTTCTAATTAGTTCAAAATAGGTTAAGACCCTGATAATTATTAAACTAGTATCCTAAATTAAACTCTTTGCTATTACTCAAATTTAATTGTTTTTACTTGTCCATTCAGGACTTAAAGAAATATAATATTAAATCTATTTCTCAGGGCAGAGTTCTACACCGAAAAGGTGAGGATTCTACAAAGAATTTATTTAATTTGCCAATAACATCAATATTTGTATACGGCTCAAACAAAAGAATAATAAAGGTATCAGCCCAAAAGACTAGCTAGCAACCGCTCCATACAATGGAACGTATATACATTATTGAATACCAACGGTGCGCACCTTCTAATTTCAAATAATACAAAAAAATAATAATTATCATAAAGTTGGTATTCAGAGATTATATTATCTCAAAGATCACATATGAATGGGCGGGGCACTATCTGCAGATAAGTGGCCCCATATCATACCTGTTATTCTATCGAGTACAATTTATATGGTCTGAAAACAGTACCAATCAATAGGCTTACAAGCCTTTATTTGAACCTGATTCATTGACAATCCTAACTTCATTATTAGTTCACAATATTACTATTTATCAGATTATTGAGATATTTAAATGTATGAGCAACAGACGTGTCAATCAAAGATAGTCTATTGTCATACGATAAAAGGCTGTGTCAATTAATCAGTTGTTCTAGAGCAATATATGAGCATTTATGTTATTGAAGAGGGCTTTGATGTAATTATTTCTGTAACGTCTCCAGTACGGGGTTTGGCCAAGCCCCAGGAACATGAGGCTACGTGTTCAAACACCCTAGCTTTGCGAGAAAGTATTATCATACCTATTTGGCAAAATAGCATTTTTTTTTTTAAATAAAATACGGACCCCAGGGGTAACCGTTACACGTGGTGACGTGGCCCAGGATTCAGTATCTGCTACTTCTTTGAATTAGCAACTGGATAAAATTATTTGGTTTACTACTTAGATATTATGTTATAAAAAAAAAAAAAACACAACGTAGATATTTTTATTTTCAAATTATTAGTCAGACGATCACAACAGATGAATAATACTCAGATTAATCAAACGTATTAACTGAGCTTAAGCTTAATATATTAATAAATTTATTGATGATAAATATATTTTCCTTATTAGTAGGAAATAGATATAATTTGATTTATATATTACAGTATTCTAACAATTTGAATTCAACAGAATACAAGTAAAGTCCTAATAAACTAGGAGGGATCTTAGTCTTCAATATTAGAATAAATTATAATTGGTGTTTTTATTTGCATTCTCATACAAATACGTCAACATGTCCCAAAACACAAGATCACGAGGTCGTAAACGGCGCATTAATGAAAATTTAACAAATCAAGGTCAACCACAAGATGTAGATTTACAGAATTCTATTGTTGATACGATTAAGCAGGTATTCCGCGAAAATCTAGATGACTTTGCTAGAATTTTATTAGCTGAGACAAATAGGCAACGTTCCTTAAGTAATTCACCTTTATTAGCAGATAACGGGTTAGGCCAAAGTGATTCAGTAGGGCGAACCACTCCAGACACTGGTAGTCTAGGTAATGGAAGCGTAACCGGCGGAAATATAATTGTTCTCAAGCCTGAGATAGAAAAGCCTCTTTTCAAGGGCAATAATGGGGCTAGCACAAACCCTATGCGTTTTCTATGTAAGTTGAAAAAGTACATACGAAATATTCGTGGAGAAGATAGAGCTTGCGATATAGCTTTAGATTGTATTAAAGGGTCTGCATATAATTCCATAGAAATCTATAGCGATAATTGGAAATCATTTGAAGATTTTGAAAAGGACTTTATTAGGATTTTCTGGAGTCATAACGAAGTACTTTCTTATCTTAGCCGGCAAAGTTCAGGTAGAGACACACGTGTTACTTTTAAGAAGTTGCTTAGGTCAGTTATTGTTTATACTTAGGTTAGATTTTTTTTTTGAACGAATGAAAGACGTTATTACTTCTGGAAAAAAAAAATAAAGATGAATAAAAAGAGGTAAACATTCAGATTAAAATTAATTTGATTAAATATAACGATGAGTTGAGACAGGCAATTAGTTGTTTGATAAGGCATAATATTGCAAGCGAAATACAAGAATGTTTACAGTCGATAAATAATTATAATGATAATAAAGTTTTGTTATTCTCAATTTTATGAGATATAAGACAGTATTTTATCATAGCACCCATCCCATTTAACACCCATTTGTACTATGTTTCAAGTGAATAAATATATTTAATTTCATTTCATTAGCTATTATTTTCGTAAATTTATAGGTAGGAACGGCGAATAAACTAAGTCTTTGTGTCAACTTTTAATAAACAAGACTTATACAGACAAGACAAACAGATAGATAATATAATTGATGGTTAAACAAACTTACCTTAATGAAGTTTGACCATAATTATACAAGACGTTGCTTCCGAAGATATTTATTCAATCAATTCACTATGCAGCTCGCTCTGCTATGTACTAGGCATGACACAATTTTTAGGACCTAGGGATAAAATAAAATAAAATAAGTCCAAAATTTACATCCGACTCTCGTCCCACCCTTACCTGTCACCGGCGGAGGCGCCATACTTCATTCCTTTAGAACAAAATTTCGAAATGTGGCGCTTGGGATATCGCGTAATATGTATTTAACATATTGATTGGGACGGGCGGGTTATAAATATCTTCGGAAGCAACGTCTTGTATAATTATGGTCAAACTTCATTAAGGTAAGTTTGTTTAACCATCAATTATACTACGACGTTGCTTCCTCGATATTTATTTAATCAATTCACTATGCAGATGTTTAGAACCATTGCGAAATTTGCAAGATTTTTATTTTTATATCATTATAATAATATTAATTATTATTATTCTTTAATGTGAGCTATTAAAAGTGGATCCTTAGATACTTTGATATAGGATGGTTAATTACATGAATAAATACAAATGTAGTTGCATCTACGATTATCTTCCAAAAAGATATTAGTAATAAACAAAAAAAAAAAAAAATACGAAATTTGAGAAAAAAATTCTTCGAGTAGGCTATGTGATGCAATGCCATTACGGTTTTTTCATTTTGTAATGCAAAATGGTGAAAAATATTAAAGCTTATCAAATACAATGTTTAAGTTCTGTAGGATACAGACTTTGGTTGCTAGCCTTGATATTTTGGGAGAAAAAGAAGTTAACAAGAAACAGATTAAAAGTTCTATGAGTATACCTTATGGGACAATAATTAACATAACCAAATTAACACTATCATAGTTATTTCCTGTGAGACAGGATATTTTAACAGGCTTATTTGGGAATAAGATATGTTAACTTTAAAACGTAAATATTTACTAAGAGAGATGTGATGAATGAACATTTTTTAGTCTGCAATAGCAAACTCAACGCAGGCAGAGGTGCTTGCTCAGAGTTAATTTTACGAATAGCGACTAGAATTTTGACTACCTAATGTTAGAAATCTTTATTGTATTGATTATGAACATACACTTCTAGATGGTTAATGTGTCGAGTTGAAAGGACACTATACTAATTTAGGATTCTTTCTATAAGTACTCGAGGAATATCTTCACCTGACAAATATACCTATATTAGTTTGCAAGAGAAAAACATGAATATGCAAATTTGAGGTCGGTACATTTCTGCTGAAATATACTGTTTATATAAACTACACTGTTTTTATAGACTGTACTTAGCCGAATATATAGGTGAATTGGCTACAGTCATAGAGTATAAACTATAGGTAGTATTAGGTACCTACCCACAGTACGATGATTTTAATATAACTTTTGTTATGAGTACGTACTCGTATGCACGAGCCTTTAGTTAGAACTATTAACGAAATACTGAATTCAACAAACGAAATTCAAGTGTACTTTCTGTACAAGCTTATTATGTTTCCAGTAACAAATACATATTATAAAGAAAATAGTTATGATGCTTAGTTTTCCAACAGAAGAATCTAAAAGTTCTGTAACGTATATGCAAAGGCCGTGTAATGACAAGAGAGTCTTTAATTGTGATTAGATTCTCGATAATAGATTACTTCCTTGTTCCAAATGGTAACTTACTCGCGCAAGTCGTTGCAGATGACCTTGGCTAGGAGTTATTTGTAATAAATACAGAGTAGCTGTAGAAAGAAAAGGTCCATATTATACTACTTTACGTCTTCTTTTTTTTTTTTTTTTTTTTATTTATCAAAAAATTTGCATCCAAATCACTAAGATAGATATCTATAATTATGCATCCAGTTGTTGAATTAAATTTGCGGGAGGAAATTGAATTATTAATAGAATGATGGGGATATTAGTTCCAAAGATTCGAGTTTACGTAGAGTATTCAACACATTTACGATCAGAAAAAAATCCATTGCCATATTGGCTATTTGAATAAATCCCCATAGACAGAAACTAAAAAACAACATACTGAGTATCTAATATTGTTCAGTACTTGCTTGCTCAAGCTAGAGCTAAGGGCTAATGTCTAGTTCTTAAGAAACAAGTGCTTTGTTATCTTACTTTAATTTGCCCAAAAAAGAAAGCACTGCTCTTACTGGCTTAAGGCACTTATATTCCATTTATAATGTGCTTTAGAGCGTTGCTGTTGTACAACTATAGTGAGCGTAGAAGCCGGTTAATTGGATTGATAAGCTTGATCATATGTAAGTATTGAAATAAAGTATGTAATAATAAGTAAGTACATAATCTCAGTTTGTATTAGGTATCATTACTTTGGATGGATTGGATGCAATCTGCAAAAAAATCAGTCAAGAAGCTGAATCTTTATGTATTATAATCTTTATGTATAAAACTTTATGTAGGTATGTGTTCTTTATGTATAAAGATACATGGGCAACTGTCAGTGAAGCGAGTTGCTAATTATAAAAAGATAAAGAGACCGGTATCGGATATTGACCCGATATTGGGTGGTTCCGGAGTCACCCGGACTGACAATGAAAATATTTCATTATACAAACTTTTAGGAGAAAATTGATCGCCGGAACAGTTTATTTAAAATACTGTCAAATTTGACGCCATACTCAATAGTGACATAGAATACATGTTTAATATATATGAAATATAAAGGCAATAACTGATTGATCGATTGATCAGTCGATTTATTAAAAGTATTGAATAAATGTACCAGACGTGTATATTGTAAATTATCTAAATTATGTATATTTGGCGAATAATCATCTCGATTGATGAGTGGATTTCCTTTCCTCAGTTTACCGAACTCCGTTTCCCAGCTTTCTCTTGGGCTCTATCTGCTCCCCAATGTTTAGATATTTGGTATGATGACCTGTTATGATGACCAGCAATGGTCAGCGATTTTCATCAGTCCTGATGTTCAAACATTTATAACAACAGATACATACAGATAATCTGTCACTACCAAGAGTTGAGACTCGAAGTCCGTGTTTAGCTGAAATGAACAGAGCTGAGTTAATACTGACAGTGCATGGTTATAACATCATTATAGTTCCAAGAACTTACGCAGCCAGAAAAAATAATACTTGACTGTATCAGTCTAGTAAAGTTTTAATAAGTATGAGATACTTAAAGGGTGTTCGAAATGTATAGTAAGATACACACTTTTGTTACATGGTTATCATCTGATAATATTACTATTTGCATAGTTATACTTCGGATAATAGTTTATCTACGATAGCTTGGGAGTTCTATTGCGTATATCTGGCTGATAATGTGTATATTTGGCCACAATCGCATTGTAGTTCTGTTTATGCTAATAAAAGTGTGTATAAAATAAGTAAGTAAGTAAAAATACTTATAAACCAGACTACGATCGCGTCGTAGTTCTAATGGGTAATAATGTGTATACCTGACTACAATCGCGTTGTAGTTACATAAGGTAATAATCATCATCATCATCTCGAGTCGAAATGGCAAAAATTAGACTTATTAAAATTACATGTGCACACGCGACTACAATCGCATTGTAATTCTGTATGTGCTTGACTATAGTGTAAAACCCTGATTACAATCGCATTGTAATTCTAAGGGTAAATGTGTATCCCTGACTACAATCGCATTGTAGTTCTATTGGGCAGTGCACACGCGACTACAATCGCATTGTAGTTCTATATGTGCTGTTATATAGGTGTAGTATATAAACTAGACTACGATTATATCGTAGTCATATTGGGTAATACTTTACTTTGCGCGAAGATTTTGTAGTTAGGCCTCTTGATTGGGCCCATTTTGCGTAAGGAAACTGGGCAGCTGCATATCTTCTGCGTTGTTGTTGTTCTTCTATCGGACTTTATGTGCTTGACTATAGTCGCTCTGATTACAATCGCATTGTAATTCTAACCCCGTCTACAATCGCATTGTAGATCTATTGGGTCGGAGCACACGTGACTACAATCGCATTGTAATTCTGTATGTGCTTGACTATAGTGTAAAACCCTGATTACAATCGCATTGTAATTCTAACCCCGTCTACAATCGCATTGTAGATCTATTGGGTCGGAGCACACGTGACTACAATCGCATTGTAATTCTGTATGTGCTTAGCACAGTCCACACGTAGATCACTCGTAGTCCGCCCGTAGATCACTCGTAGTCCACCCGTAGTCCACCCGTAGAGTACCCGTAGATCGCCTGTAGACTCCTCGTTGACTACCCGTAGACCAACCGCCATCATCATAGCTATTTTAATGTCCCCAATATTGGGGCACTGTCCTTCCCATGGATGGGTAAGGAGGATTAGGCACCAAGTGGGCCCAATGGGGTTTGATGGGTTTTTAAGACTGTGAATACAGCTGAGACAGACCCATCCAGTCACTAACGAAGTAACGTTAAAATCGAAAAAAATCGAATGCGTACAAAATAGGTACGTACATTTTTATCACAATAAACAATTAAGCAATTGACGTAACGGATAAAAGTTTAATTTTAAATGTTGCAATGATGACAGCTTATGCTTGGCTAAAATCTTGTTTACACAATTATTCCAGGGTCTTCAGTATAGAATTGGACCCAGACTTATTCTGAACATACTTGTTATATCGTAGTTCAATATGATTAATCTTTCATCAACAAATAACCCAATTGGGCCTTGCGTTTAACTTTTAACGACGGTCAGAACAATCAAGGAATAAGAAGAAAATTATCAATACATATGTAGATTCGTGTTTTGCCACGAAAAAATGTTTTTACAAATGTAAGACTTAAACATGTGACGCATATTATGGTTACGATTCATGTAAAATCGCAACTCAGGACGCGAGATACTATTCGCGATATTGTATTATGCAACATCATGCACAGACAATTCCTAGATAAAAAGGAAGGTAGGTGCATAGTTGGGTCAGCGGAGAAAAATAAAATTCAATTGGTCTAACGACCGTTGTTTGTTGAGTTTATGATTAAATGTTATCAAAAGTACCCGCAGGGGCACACAGGTGTGATGTAAAATCACGATTACGTACGAGTAATAGTAGCCAATGCAACATAAATACGTAGTTATCTAACATTTTGTTAGGCATTATAACTTTTTCAAAGTATCGTTAATATTCAAACCAGATATTCAGGTAATGAAAAAATACTTACATTTTTTGTTGTTTACGAGTGAAATGAATTTAAAGTACGTCATTTTCCACTGACACTGAGGTTATAAATTAATTTAATTTAAAGATATTCCAGATACTTGGAATATAAAGAAAATAAAAATATTGTTGTAGTGTGTGTGTTGCCATGCCCGCACACAAAAAGCGAATGAAGTATGGCGCCTCCGCCGGTGACAGGTAAGGGTGGGACGAGAGTCGGATGTAAATTTTGGACTTATTTTATTTTATTTTATCCCTAGGTCCTAAAAATTGTGTCATGCCTAGTACATAGCAGAGCGAGCTGCATAGTGAATTGATTAAATAAATATCGAGGAAGCAACGTCGTAGTATAATGTATAATGTAATCGGGTTTGGTAATAAGTAAATAATATCGGAGCAGGAATTGTGGGCCATTATTTTTTACAATCTGTCTAAATTCTAAGCGTATGGAGATAGAAAGTCGTAATTGGCACCGATCTTATGAGTCTTATCTTTTAATATTCATGGAATCTTTTCACTCCGAAGGGTACACTATTTTGGACGGTTTGAATATCAGGTACATCACGTAAAAGAGACAGACAATGCCATATCTGATGTTTTATCTCGCAACATAAAGGAGTTAATGTCTTTATTATTTCAAAGGTGGCTTGCCGACAATTACAATTGTTTGAGGCAATAAAAAAGGCGGTTGTTTGAAAACAATTTTTAGAAAATTATGAGAATTGCAGATAGACGATAACAGTCTTCGCTCAATCATAAAATGTTTGCTCGGTCAAGGAGGGACGAATAATAATGAAAACGAAATAAGTTCATAGTTTATTATCGAGTTGGAGCAGTTACGCACAATAATGTTTGTACTTAGTGGACTTAGACGGTTATGCGGTTATGCTTATGTGGTTCAATTAGCACGTTACTATGGATGAAAATTAGATAATTAACGAGAATTTGTAAATAAACGCAGTTAGTTGTATGAGGTACAATAGTTCGTAATTAGTTTAGATATAAGTTGTTTTAGAAAGAAATAGGGTTATCACTGGGTTCGTAGACGGCGTTAGGTTATTAGACAGTGTTAGGTTAAATGAGTTAGGCGATTAATTAATTAGGTTATCAGCTTTTAATAGGGTTAGGAAGTTAATTCGTGATAGGTTTAATTAAATAGACAGTTTAATTTAATAGTAAACTAGAAAGAAAAAAAGTAGGTAGGTATATATATATACAAATAGGTTACCTTTAAGGTTCTCTATCGTAATTGTTATGTTAAAATAAGGTTCCCAGCTCACATATTATTGGCATTCTATATGAGCCGGAAAAGGAGGGAAATGACAGGGTATGGATTCCCAAAAATACTTTAATGGTTTAGAAAGCATAAATTTAAACGATCCTTTTTTTTTGGTTTGTTAGCCTTCTAAGAATCATGAGTAAAGAAATAAAGAAGTGTTGTCTTAGAAATGAAACTAATTTATTGACGGCCCGACTGTTTGTAGAATTGTTAAACTCACATCTGTTAACCATTGTAATCTTGTGTTAAAGGACATAGACGCAAAAAAACATTGTAAGTTATTACGTAAAATTCCAGAATTGGACAATAAGGATAACTATTCTCTGTTCCTTTCACACATTGCTAAAACAAATATGTTTTGTTTCATGGTTATGAGAGATACGCCCCGGATGACTACAGAAAAGAACATGAAGTATTATCATACCTATTTGGCAAAATAGCATTTTTTAGAAAATAAAGTACGGACCCCAGGGGTAACCGTTACACTACGTCCCTCTGTTCCACACCTGGGCTCAGAGAAAACGCGGCGCGGTAGGCGCTCGAGACTGTACCACAAAGAAACAGGATAGAATGAACGGACGGTCAAAGAAACAAAATATTCGGTCGGTTGTATTGCCCAGCGGTACAGTCGAGCGTGGACGAAACGAACGTACGGACAGAGCACTATTCTATTCACTATGAGCCCAGCACTATTCTTCAGGCTTCTTTCTTCTTTTGCTTCTGTCTTCTGTTTCTTCTTTCTTCTTGATCACTGGAGAACTGGAGCGAACTGTAGCGAACTGTAGCGAACTGTAGACGCGATGGTGCTGTGCGTATATTTATTCAAAAATGGCGAGCGGCGCACTCTGTATACGTATGCGCGAGCCAGTTGAGCCAATAGGAACGCGGCGTTGACCTACCCCCCGCGCGCCCCTCTGTCCATCCGTCGCCCATGCTCTATGTAAATGAGCCATTTTTTACTATAAACACTGTTATTACATATGTAACTATCACTATTAATCTATATCTATCATAAACTATCTATATATCTTATTAAGAAATCTATTTACATAAAAAATCTTTAGAAAACTGTTATCTCGATACCTCCTACGTAAAGTATCTTAACCTACAATTTGCGGTTTTTTACTTTTCTTCATTTTCGTACTTCTATACATAAGAATTATCGTCTGCAAAAATAAAAAATGTGATATTTTTATTAGAAGGTCTAGATATTCAGACTACAAAATATCGTATACTAAATGTTGTCCGTGTATAAAATCGTATACTATACTACCAATAGAATATGCGGGGGTGCGGGTACGCACGGCACGCGAGGGCATATCGTATATATCAGTTACCATAGAGAACGCGGGGGGGAGCGCAGCAGAGAGAAATGAAGGTATGTAATGGTTCTGTTTCTAGTTATGTAATTTTGTGTATTTTTAAATAAAATTAAAAAAAATATTTTTGCCGATGTAAAATATAATATATCATACTTACTATATTTTACGTCGTTTTTACTTAGAAAATAAATATCGTATGTATAAAATAAGATATTTT
This sequence comes from Ephestia elutella, assembly GCA_018467065.1. NCBI lineage: Eukaryota > Metazoa > Arthropoda > Insecta > Lepidoptera > Pyralidae > Ephestia > Ephestia elutella. The sequence goes on along the minus strand of CM031571.1, from coordinate 12,613,021 downwards.
ACACCGTAAAATAAAAAAATATATATATCGGAACATGTACATACGATGTTTTACGTCGGCGTTTAATTTTGTTTTTTTATCGTATGTACTACTTCCTATAGATTACTTCGGTAAGTTATGTAACTTACCACATTATACGTGTCATAAAATCGTCAAATTTAACAGATATTTTTGTTTTTTTTTTAGAATCACGTTTGCTTTTAAATATTAATTTAGATGCCATTGAGCAGATGATTAGTTTTTGTTCCGATTCAGAGATAGAGATAGAAAACAACGTCCAAGATCGTAGTATTACTACATCGCGGAATAGTAAGTTTTATTTCTTTAAACAAACTGATTTTTGGTATACTTATTATTTTTTACTATTTTCTTGCGGTTCGTGAACTGTTCTTAGAATATATAACGAAGATTTTTATTAAGTTATTTATTTTTAGGTCCGATATCGGAAATCAATGAAAATTTTGATGCAAACCCTGACGATGCACTTAATTTTATTAATTTAGAAGCAAATGGTACACAAGAAGGTGAACTATTGATGGTTAAACAAACTTACCTTAATGAAGTTTGACCATAATTATACAAGACGTTGCTTCCGAAGATATTTATTCAATCAATTCACTATGCAGCTCGCTCTGCTATGTACTAGGCATGACACAATTTTTTAGGACCTAGGGATAAAATAAAATAAAATAAGTCCAAAATTTACATCCGACTCTCGTCCCACCCTTACCTGTCACCGGCGGAGGCGCCATACTTCATTCCTTTAGAACAAAATTTCGAAATGTGGCGCTTGGGATATCGCGTAATATGTATTTAACATATTGATTGGGACGGGCGGGTTATAAATATCTTCGGAAGCAACGTCTTGTATAATTATGGTCAAACTTCATTAAGGTAAGTTTGTTTAACCATCAATTATACTACGACGTTGCTTCCTCGATATTTATTTAATCAATTCACTATGCAGATGTTTAGAACCATTGCGAAATTTGCAAGATTTTTATTTTTATATCATTATAATAATATTAATTATTATTATTCTTTAATGTGAGCTATTAAAAGTGGATCCTTAGATACTTTGATATAGGATGGTTAATTACATGAATAAATACAAATGTAGTTGCATCTACGATTATCTTCCAAAAAGATATTAGTAATAAACAAAAAAAAAAAAAATACGAAATTTGAGAAAAAAATTCTTCGAGTAGGATATGTGATGCAATGCCATTACGGTTTTTTCATTTTGTAATGCAAAATGGTGAAAAATATTAAAGCTTATCAAATACAATGTTTAAGTTCTGTAGGATACAGACTTTGGTTGCTAGCCTTGATATTTTGGGAGAAAAAGAAGTTAACAAGAAACAGGATTAAAAGTTCTATGAGTATACCTTATGGGACAATAATTAACATAACCAAATTAACACTATCATAGTTATTTCCTGTGAGACAGGATATTTTAACAGGCTTATTTGGGAATAAGATATGTTAACTTTAAAACGTAAATATTTACTAAGAGAGATGTGATGAATGAACATTTTTTAGTCTGCAATAGCAAACTCAACGCAGGCAGAGGTGCTTGCTCAGAGTTAATTTTACGAATAGCGACTAGAATTTTGACTACCTAATGTTAGAAATCTTTATTGTATTGATTATGAACATACACTTCTAGATGGTTAATGTGTCGAGTTGAAAGGACACTATACTAATTTAGGATTCTTTCTATAAGTACTCGAGGAATATCTTCACCTGACAAATATACCTATATTAGTTTGCAAGAGAAAACATGAATATGCAAATTTGAGGTCGGTACATTTCTGCTGAAATATACTGTTTATATAAACTACACTGTTTTTATAGACTGTACTTAGCCGAATATATAGGTGAATTGGCTACAGTCATAGAGTATAAACTATAGGTAGTATTAGGTACCTACCCACAGTACGATGATTTTAATATAACTTTTGTTATGAGTACGTACTCGTATGCACGAGCCTTTAGTTAGAACTATTAACGAAATACTGAATTCAACAAACGAAATTCAAGTGTACTTTCTGTACAAGCTTATTATGTTTCCAGTAACAAATACATATTATAAAGAAAATAGTTATGATGCTTAGTTTTCCAACAGAAGAATCTAAAAGTTCTGTAACGTATATGCAAAGGCCGTGTAATGACAAGAGAGTCTTTAATTGTGATTAGATTCTCGATAATAGATTACTTCCTTGTTCCAAATGGTAACTTACTCGCGCAAGTCGTTGCAGATGACCTTGGCTAGGAGTTATTTGTAATAAATACAGAGTAGCTGTAGAAAGAAAAGGTCCATATTATACTACTTTACGTCTTCTTTTTTTTTTTTTTTTTTTTTATTGATCAAAAAATTTGCATCCAAATCACTAAGATAGATATCTATAATTATGCATCCAGTTGTTGAATTAAATTTGCGGAGGAAATTGAATTATTAATAGAATGATGGGGATATTAGTTCCAAAGATTCGAGTTTACGTAGAGTATTCAACACATTTACGATCAGAAAAAAATCCATTGCCATATTGGCTATTTGGAATAAATCCCCATAGACAGAAACTAAAAAACAACATACTGAGTATCTAATATTGTTCAGTACTTGCTTGCTCAAGCTAGAGCTAAGGGCTAATGTCTAGTTCTTAAGAAACAAGTGCTTTGTTATCTTACTTTAATTTGCCCAAAAAAGAAAGCACTGCTCTTACTGGCTTAAGGCACTTATATTCCATTTATAATGTGCTTTAGAGCGTTGCTGTTGTACAACTATAGTGAGCGTAGAAGCCGGTTAATTGGATTGATAAGCTTGATCATATGTAAGTATTGAAATAAAGTATGTAATAATAAGTAAGTACATAATCTCAGTTTGTATTAGGTATCATTACTTTGGATGGATTGGATGCAATCTGCAAAAAAATCAGTCAAGAAGCTGAATCTTTATGTATTATAATCTTTATGTATAAAACTTTATGTAGGTATGTGTTCTTTATGTATAAAGATACATGGGCAACTGTCAGTGAAGCGAGTTGCTAATTATAAAAAGATAAAGAGACCGGTATCGGATATTGACCCGATATTGGGTGGTTCCGGAGTCACCCGGACTGACAATGAAAATATTTCATTATACAAACTTTTAGGAGAAAATTGATCGCCGGAACAGTTTATTTAAAATACTGTCAAATTTGACGCCATACTCAATAGTGACATAGAATACATGTTTAATATATATGAAATATAAAGGCAATAACTGATTGATCGATTGATCAGTCGATTTATTAAAAGTATTGAATAAATGTACCAGACGTGTATATTGTAAATTATCTAAATTATGTATATTTGGCGAATAATCATCTCGATTGATGAGTGGATTTCCTTTCCTCAGTTTACCGAACTCCGTTTCCCAGCTTTCTCTTGGGCTCTATCTGCTCCCCAATGTTTAGATATTTGGTATGATGACTCTGTTATGATGACCAGCAATGGTCAGCGATTTTCATCAGTCCTGATGTTCAAACATTTATAACAACAGATACATACAGATAATCTGTCACTACCAAGAGTTGAGACTCGAAGTCCGTGTTTAGCTGAAATGAACAGAGCTGAGTTAATACTGACAGTGCATGGTTATAACATCATTATAGTTCCAAGAACTTACGCAGCCAGAAAAAATAATACTTGACTGTATCAGTCTAGTAAAGTTTTAATAAGTATGAGATACTTAAAGGGTGTTCGAAATGTATAGTAAGATACACACTTTTGTTACATGGTTATCATCTGATAATATTACTATTTGCATAGTTATACTTCGGATAATAGTTTATCTACGATAGCTTGGGAGTTCTATTGCGTATATCTGGCTGATAATGTGTATATTTGGCCACAATCGCATTGTAGTTCTGTTTAGTGCTAATAAAAGTGTGTATAAAATAAGTAAGTAAGTAAAAATACTTATAAACCAGACTACGATCGCGTCGTAGTTCTAATGGGTAATAATGTGTATACCTGACTACAATCGCGTTGTAGTTACATAAGGTAATAATCATCATCATCATCTCGAGTCGAAATGGCAAAAATTAGACTTATTAAAAATTACATGTGCACACGCGACTACAATCGCATTGTAATTCTGTATGTGCTTGACTATAGTGTAAAACCCTGATTACAATCGCATTGTAATTCTAAGGGTAAATGTGTATCCCTGACTACAATCGCATTGTAGTTCTATTGGGCAGTGCACACGCGACTACAATCGCATTGTAGTTCTATATGTGCTGTTATATAGGTGTAGTATATAAACTAGACTACGATTATATCGTAGTCATATTGGGTAATACTTTACTTTGCGCGAAGATTTTGTAGTTAGGCCTCTTGATTGGGCCCATTTTGCGTAAGGAAACTGGGCAGCTGCATATCTTCTGCGTTGTTGTTGTTCTTCTATCGGACTTTATGTGCTTGACTATAGTCGCTCTGATTACAATCGCATTGTAATTTCTAACCCCGTCTACAATCGCATTGTAGATCTATTGGGTCGGAGCACACGTGACTACAATCGCATTGTAATTCTGTATGTGCTTGACTATAGTGTAAAACCCTGATTACAATCGCATTGTAATTCTAACCCCGTCTACAATCGCATTGTAGATCTATTGGGTCGGAGCACACGTGACTACAATCGCATTGTAATTCTGTATGTGCTTAGCACAGTCCACACGTAGATCACTCGTAGTCCGCCCGTAGATCACTCGTAGTCCACCCGTAGTCCACCCGTAGAGTACCCGTAGATCGCCTGTAGACTCCTCGTTGACTACCCGTAGACCAACCGCCATCATCATAGCTATTTTAATGTCCCCAATATTGGGGCACTGTCCTTCCCATGGATGGGTAAGGAGGATTAGGGCACCAAGTGGGCCCAATGGGGTTTGATGGGTTTTTAAGACTGTGAATACAGCTGAGACAGACCCATCCAGTCACTAACGAAGTAACGTTAAAATCGAAAAAAATCGAATGCGTACAAAATAGGTACGTACATTTTTATCACAATAAACAATTAAGCAATTGACGTAACGGATAAAAGTTTAATTTTAAATGTTGCAATGATGACAGCTTATGCTTGGCTAAAATCTTGTTTACACAATTATTCCAGGGTCTTCAGTATAGAATTGGACCCAGACTTATTCTGAACATACTTGTTATATCGTAGTTCAATATGATTAATCTTTCATCAACAAATAACCCAATTGGGCCTTGCGTTTAACTTTTTAACGACGGTCAGAACAATCAAGGAATAAGAAGAAAATTATCAATACATATGTAGATTCGTGTTTTGCCACGAAAAAATGTTTTTACAAATGTAAGACTTAAACATGTGACGCATATTATGGTTACGATTCATGTAAAATCGCAACTCAGGACGCGAGATACTATTCGCGATATTGTATTATGCAACATCATGCACAGACAATTCCTAGATAAAAGGAAGGTAGGTGCATAGTTGGGTCAGCGGAGAAAAAATAAAATTCAATTGGTCTAACGACCGTTGTTTGTTGAGTTTATGATTAAATGTTATCAAAGTACCCGCAGGGGCACACAGGTGTGATGTAAAATCACGATTACGTACGAGTAATAGTAGCCAATGCAACATAAATACGTAGTTATCTAACATTTTGTTAGGCATTATAACTTTTTCAAAGTATCGTTAATATTCAAACCAGATATTCAGGTAATGAAAAAATACTTACATTTTTTGTTGTTTACGAGTGAAATGAATTTAAAGTACGTCATTTTCCACTGACACTGAGGTTATAAATTAATTTAATTTAAAGATATTCCAGATACTTGGAATATAAAGAAAATAAAAATATTGTTGTAGTGTGTGTGTTGCCATGCCCGCACACAAAAAGCGAATGAAGTATGGCGCCTCCGCCGGTGACAGGTAAGGGTGGGACGAGAGTCGGATGTAAATTTTGGACTTATTTTATTTTATTTTATTTTATCCCTAGGTCCTAAAAATTGTGTCATGCCTAGTACATAGCAGAGCGAGCTGCATAGTGAATTGATTGAATAAATATCGAGGAAGCAACGTCGTAGTATAATGTCAATTTCTTGGTAATGCATAGTAAATTATATTATTCATGTACATAATATTAATTTAACAATTTATTGTTATAGAATCATCCGAGAATAATACCAACCGGTCATATGAACATAGTAATATTACATCTATACCTTCCCCAAAGTGTGATACAAACCATTTAGACTACGATTGTGAAAATTACTTCTGACCTTGGTATATTGAGAAAGCTTTACAGGAACCGTTATCAGTCATTTCATCCACTACCGATCTACTAACAACACCACAAGCAAACACTCCGTTAAATCAATGCCAAGTTGTGCTAGAAAAAGAAAGAATATTTTGCGAAAGGATGTCAGTATGTTGCAGATTGGATTGATAATAAGAAGAAGACGCTTAAAAATTTAGGCCAAGAATATAAGAATCGAGATGGTACCACTAGAACAATAAAACCGATGTGTTTGAAGAAGTGTAGGCAGACAAACATGTTCTTCGAAAATTAGTAACGATGAAAGAATTGCCGTTTTTAATAAATTTTGGAGAGGTAACAGAGAAAAACAATGGACTTATGTAGCTTATTTAGTGCAGAAACAGAATTAAACATAGGGTTTTCATGGATACAACATCAAGGCATAATTTTACTTTAATTTATAGACTTGTTAATGAAATGATTAATATGTTCTATCGGTAAAAAAAATTACAACGCGACAAATTTCAACAAAATTTGTTGAAATTTGTCGCGTTGTACATTTTTAATAAAGAATTTAATTCTTTATTATCAGTTGAATCGTGGTACCCAAGTAAGCTTCCAATTGCAAGAGCCAAAAAGACGATTTAATTAATATGTGTGTGTAATTCTGGAATTATTCCCATTGGTTGTCATGATTTTTTTATAAATCTCCAATCAGTTGGATCATGATCTCCCTAGATAAGGAACTTCAGTTCCCCTGGTGTTGCAGTAGTCCATGGGCAGCGGTGATCGCTTACCATCAGGTGACCCGCTTGCTCGTTTGCCGCCCTATGTTATAAAAAAAAACATACTTATTGATGAGATTTACTAATTATTTTTTTAATTTTAATTTTACTGTTTTTTATAAATTTGTGCCATCATGAGTTAGTTCGTTATGTTGTTCACATCTGTAATGTTATTTTAAACTTACGATTATGAGTAATAATACAAGGTTTAAGAAAACCAATGATAATGTTTTTCCTACATCTTAAAGAATTTACTGATTGGTACTTGCCTATTTCCTAACTCAAATGTATAAGTCTGATTGTTATTATTTTTGTCTGTTGTTATTATTTTTGTCCCAAGAAGGGATTTTTTTGTTTTTTTTTTAAGTTTATAATTAGTTATGTTTAAGGATCACAAAGTAAGAGATTACCAAAATTACTAATATAAGTAAGAAAAACAATGATAATGATTTTCCTGCATCTTAAAAATTTACTACTTATTAGGTAGGTACTTGCCTACTTCCTAACTCAAATGTATAAGACTGATTCATATTAGTTGTTATTATTTTTGTCCCAAGAAGGGATTTATTTCGTTTTTTCAAAGTTTATAATTAAGTTCAATCAAAGTGATTTAAAACAAGTTATGTTGAATCTAATTTTATAGTACTTTTGTTATCTAATTTTATAGTAGGTACTTTAGGTACCTACTAAAATTATTATGATACACATGATAAAAAATCATGGTAGTAACAATAAAAATTTTGATTTCATCATTTTTTTATTATTTTCCTATTATTGCAATGAAATTGCTAAATTTAAGATACTAGTAGTTCGCCGCGAACTTAGACCTCGCGATTATTACTCGCGTTTTTATTGATTTACTCTTATGTATGTATGTATCAGTGGCGAAGCCTCCTTAGAACACGATTCCTACCGGCTTCCCTTAGCAGATTCAAATATATGTACAAATATTATTTTTACTCTTGCACAAAAATCTATACCCATATACCTATATGACACTGTCTTACTATAAGACGAGGATCGCCGCCATTACACATTAAGGTAATTTTATATGAGAGCGTGATTAATTAAGCGCACATAATTACATTGCGCGCTTTGAAAATATATTATTCAATATGCTGGACACAAAATACGCAATGTATTTGAAACCCCACAAACGCACACATACACGATTTCACTATCGTAGGACGCAAGCCGCGGTATCGCGGCGGGAACCCGCTCATAATATTGGGAATTCGAATTTTGAAATGTATGCAATTCACGCACACATACACATTACTACTACATACAACCACACGTCGATATGTCAGCGATTTTAAGCCGATCTCAGATAGCTTACCAAAAGTTTTCGTCCAATCAGAGCAATTTATTCGCGCTGCCGATTGCCTCTGTCAGGTCAGTCACCCTACCTTGCTATCGTTTCGCGCGCATTCGTATTCTAATTTATAATTGTGATAAGTGATTAGCTTGATTGTGGTATATTACTTATATTGTTTGGTGTTTGTTTGATTCATGTCGTCACGTAGGCTGTTAGGTGAGAAATTGCGGCATTATTACAAATAGGTTGTAGTCTACCTACACACTTAATTTATGGTAGGTATGTAATAAATAAATAAATAAATAAACCATATATTTGTTCTAATCCACAATACAATTACAAATATTATTATAGCTAACACAGTACTAAAATTAACTTATCAATTAGGTAACTAAAATTGGTAAATAATAGCAAAAATTGAGTGATTGTGCATGTTTTTTTACACGTTACAAATTAAGATAGATATGACCCGGCTTTACCTTTATTTTTATTCACCCTACGCCACTGGTATGTATGTATGATTGAAGAGTGCTGATGAGCAGGGTAAAATCACAGTTAAAGAAATAGTATAATTTACAATATAAAAAAAATGGAAGACCTCTTAATAGCCCAGGCGCTAAAATAGTATCAATCAATCATCAAAATATATAAAATCTTGCGTTAGGGAGTGACTGACTGAGCTGACTGGACTTACAGACAATGCAGAGCCGAAAACGACTGGGCATACGAAGCTGAATTATTATTTAACTGTAACACGACTTGTATTTTCTTTAATGTAAATTGTACATATAAATTATTTTTACCAAACGACTAACGAGACGAACGACCAAACCAAACAAACAAACAACAATATGAATTAGAACGTTTTTTCAACCCTCAAAGTCTTTCCGGGTGGTCATAAAAAAAATAACCTAAACCTAACTTCTTCTCCGCCCTCAAAGTCTTTCCGGGTGGTTATAAAAAAAACTTGAACCTAACTTCTTTTCCGCCCTCAGTCTTTCTGGGTTATCATAAAAAAATAACCTAAACCTAACTCCTTCTCCGCCCTCAAAGTCTTTCCGGGTAGTTATAAAAAAAAACCTGTACCTAACTTCTTTTCCGCCTCTCAGTCTTTCTAGGTGGTCATAAAAAAAAATAACCTGAACCTAACTTCTTTTCCGCCCTCAAAGGGGCTTTCCGGGTGGTCATAAAAAAAATAACCTGAACCTAACTTCTTTTCCGCCCTCAAAGTATTTCTGGGTGATCATAAAAAAAATAACTTAAACCTAACTTCTTCTCCCCTCTGCAAGTCTTTCCGGGTGGTCATAAAAAAAATTACCTGAACCTAACTTTTTTCCGCCGTCAAAGTCTATTCGGGTGGTCATAAAAATAACTTAAACCTAACTTCTTCTTCACCCTCAAAGTCTTTCCGGGTGGTCATAAAAAAATAACCCGAACCTAACTTCTTTTCCGCCCTCAAAGTCTTTCGGGTGGTCATAAAAAATAACCTGGACCTAACTTTTTCCGCCCTCCCTCAAAGTCTTTTCCAAAAGGTGGTTTCTTTTCCAAATAAAAAAATAACCTGGACCTAACTTCTTTTCCGCCCTCAAAGTCTTTTCCAAATGTGGTAAAAAAAAATAACCCGAACCCAACTTATTTTCTGTCCTCAAGTCTTTCCGGGTAGTCATAAAAAAATAACCTGAACCTAACTTACAGCTCAGATCGTTTGGAGACAAACTTTCTTTTTTTTATAAAAAAAATAAAAATAGTTTATTTACTCCACAACAAATGGCCTTGGACTACATTACATAGGTATGTGATAAACATTAATTAAATTGAATACCATAAAGGACAGTATCGTTGTGAAGATCTGGTGCCCGCGCTAGGTATCAAGGATCCTGTGATGCAGGTTACCAGGTCCCCCACCCGGTGTGACACGATAAAAGGTATTAGCAAGTTGATATCATGTCACAATACGATTTGTGAGTTAATTTACAAATAAAAGACGAGTAATGACTTCTGTACCTAACCCTACGATGAAAATCTTGGGATCAGTAAGTTTAAACTTGAAACTTCATATCTTCTAGTTTTGGTAAATAATATGTATCAAACGATGTATTTGCCATAAGATATTTTGTCTAACGTTGTTTTACCAATTGAAAATTTAGTTAAATAATTTGTTTGTAAAATGATAATTTGAAAAAAAAAAACAATATTTGTCTAGTAAGTATGTAAAATGATTACATTTTTAAATGGATGAGTTTGTCAAAGCATATGTTTTTCAAATGTATAGTTTTATAAGCGTTGTTTATAAAATGATTGTTTTTTAAATAATAATTTGTAATATGAGGGTGTACCTTACAAATCATCTACAAGTCTACAACCGCTGCTTAGATCTGATTTCGACTTTTCTAACTAATTCAGTTCCCTAAGTAAAATGTAGATGGCGCTATCCAAAGTTAGAACACGCTATGGTTTCGTTTGCTACGTAATCGCGGACATTTTTATTAATATTTCAAAAACTACTGAACCGATTTTGATGCCCAACGAACTTAAAAATTCTATTGATATTTTCTACATGTCTACCAAATTTCATCAAAATTGGACCATCGGTTGGGCAGTTATCGCGGTACAAACATACATACATACATACATACAAACAATGTGTTTCGCCCCCAACTCGATTTAGAGACCTTCGCTCGCTTCGCTCGCTCGGTCAATTATTATTTACAGATTAAACGGAGTAGAATATATTATCTATTACTTACAATATTTTATTACTAATTTTTACTACGTAGAATATAGTATCTATGACATAAGTTAAATAGTTTTGTTAACTGTCCAAAGTAAATCATGGTAAGTACGACATACTATACTTTACTTCATAGGATTATCCACGTAAAATATCTTAAATGACTTTTCTCAAAAACTAGAACAAATATTATTTAACCTAGTACACTTGATTATTACGTACCTATTTCTTAATTAATTTGCAAATTTGCAAAAATTTAGGGATTTTATTTTTCAGAATAATCATCAATAAACTAGAAGCGGAACTTTAAACGGCTGTGCTGTAAAGTTGACGAAATGCAATTACGATACTTTACGTAGGAGGTATCGATCTGTTTACACAACAATGTCTTATCATAAGCTAAGTTGTATTTCTCTGTATACTATGTTCGGGGAAATAAAAGTCACACAAGACTATCTCTTTATTTAGCGACTTATTTAACTATAATCTATACTAACTTAACCTATTTACTATAGCTAAGGGGAATAAAAGACGAACTATACGATATTTTATTTACAACTTAGCCTATGTTATTCTAACTATATACTATTCTAAACTATCGCTTGTCGGCTGTCACGAACATCCTTTGTATGTTTTTGTTGTGTACAAAAATTAATCTATACATATAATAAAACACTAAAAATATTTTGTCTGTACATTTAATATTTTCGACTGAAATGGATAGAGGGACACTTAAAAAGAATTACTGAACGAAAAAAATTTTTTTTTTAATTTCTGGTCTGTCTGTCTGTCTGTCTGTATGTATGATCACGCTAATCTCCGAAAGTACTGAACAGATTTGAATGAAACTTTTTTTGTTGTAAAGCTATTAAGCCTGGGCAACATTTAGGCTATAATTTATTTTAAAAACTGGAACACCTGATGAAGAACCTTAACAGAACAGCTAAACTATAAGAAATATGGAAATGGTGCCTTAACAAAAGTCGTTCAACCTGATGAGCATTTTCTGATGACGTATAAAAATTGATGATTATGGAACATCTGATGAAGAACTCCAAGAGACCAGCTACTCTATAAAATAAATGGAAGTGGGGCCTTAGCAAAAGTCCTTCAACCTGATTTGCATTTTCTTCTGACATATAAATAGACAGAACACGGGATAGAACAAACAGGGATTACAGGTAGGAGTAGTGGTACACGGGAAATTGTAGATAACGAGCAGATGAAGATCGTTTATTGAATGAAATATCTCTTTTGATTCATTTTAACACCGCGACTGTACTACGAGTACCTAATATATTCCCGCGGGACACGGGATAACCAAATGGCTGAAATTTTGAGTACTGGAGTTTTAGTTACTACAGTTTGGAACACGAAAAGATTTTTCATCTAAGCGAAACTTACGCGGGCGAAGCCGCAGGCAACAGCTAGTAAATAAATAATTAAGATGGCTTTCCGAGTTTTTTACAACAGGTCACAAATGTATTGATATATTTTTAAAGTATAAGTAATTTCGCTTGACCGAATCTACGAGTATAGCTTATTCAATTTTTGTATAGATTGATCAAAGTTCTTCTGGAGCTTATATTTATATTGCATATAAACATAAGATTCATTAAGACCAGATGCTCCCTGGGGCCGGGCCCTGTCTCCGCGGGAAATTCGGGATAAAATTATATGTGGCAGTCCAGGATTTACCTACTCTACTCGTACTTATACCAAAATCAAAATCCGTTTAGCAGCTGAGGTGTGATCAAGTAACAAACGTACACACACATTCACTCATAGGCGATGGGCTAGCAACTTGTTACTGTACCTGAATCTCCTTTCCATCAGAGAGCCCAATGTGAATATACAACAATGTGAAATTATATCAAATAATGTACTGTATGTACTGTTTAGTAATGTATGTGTAGTAATGTACTGTTTCTGCACAACCACGACCACTCTGACAAGCTTAGTGTACGACTTAGAAGAAGAAGAAGAATGTACTGTATGTTTTTCAATTACTTCAACCACTCATGCAACATAGATAAATATGGTTTGGTTTTATTACACAAAGCATTAAATTATCAAATTACAATGTATCTACCTACTTACTATACATAATAATATGTAATAATCTAATGAACATACATTATAACCGCTGATATTTCCTGGTTAGATATGACATAACAATTAGGTATTATCTTTAAATTATGATTGGTCTATTTTTTACGTGAAACACATTTTACTATGCTTACTAAAACAGTCTAATAAATTGGAATTTTTGTTTTGTTATGTCTATCAATTTTTTTTTAATAGATGGATTTGCTCTTGACCACTATCTTGCCCAAGGACAACTATTACAATTTGTATTAATTTTTAAATTAACTTATCGCTCTGTTTTTTACGTGAAACTAAGACATTCTACTATATAAGTAAAATACTTTATTACATCGGATTTTTGGTGTGTTTGTTCCAAAAAAGATTTTAGGGTTAGTGTTGTGTGTTATATGTATTGAAAATAATAATGACATGACGATAACTATTACATAATTATATATTTAAAACTTTAACAATCCGCTTGCCGTTCCACTCTTTTTAATTGTAATGCCCAAAGTTTGTTTGTTTGTTTGTTTGTTTGTAGTATCTTTATTGTACTCTCTCTCTCTCTCTCAGCCGAAAGATATCCACTGCTGGACAAAGGCCTCCCCCTATTGTACTAAGGATACATAATTCATAGTAACATAAATAGGAAGGTAAATATACAATGGCGGACTTATCCCATGAAAGGATCTCTTCCAGTCAACCAGCGATAGATTGAGACGAATATTTACTCAATAAAAGGGTAGAAGTAAGTACGTACAAACGGAAGAAAAGGGTAAAGAGAAATAATACATATATAATACTAGCTGTCGCCCGCGGCTTCGCCCGCGTGAGTTTCGCTAAGATGAAAAATCTCTCTTGGAGCTTTTCATCAGATGTTCCAGATCTTCAATTTTTATACGTCAGCAGAAAATGCTCATCAGGTTGAACGATTTTTGCTAAGGCGCCATTTCCATATATGTTATAGTGTAGCTGGTCTCTTGGAGCTTTTCATCAGATGTTCCAGATCTTCAATTTTTATACGTCGGCAGAAAATGCTCATCAGGTTGAACGATTTTTGTTAAGGCACCATTTCCATATTACTTATAGTTTAGCTGATCCGTTATGGTTCTTCATCAGGTGTTCCAGTTTTCAAAATGAATTATAGCCTATATGTTGCCCAGGCTTAATAGCTATACAACAAAAAAGTTTCATTCAAATCCGTCCAGTAGTTTTTGCGTGAAACGCGTACATACATACAGACAGACAGACAGACAGACAGACAGACAGACAGACAAGAAATTCCAAAAAAATTTTTTTGCTTTCTATTGTTCTTTTTAGGTCTCCCTCTATCCATTTCAGTCAAAAATATTAAATGTACAGACAAAATATTTTTACTGTTTTATTATATGTATAGATAATAAAACATATAATATTTACTAGCTGTTGCCCGCGGCTTCGCCCGCGTGTGTTTAGCGTAGATGAAAACTCTTTTTGTGTTCCAAACTGTAGTAAGCTCTCCTAACTCCAGTACTCAAAATTTCAGCAATTTATCCCGTGTCCCGCGGGAATATAATAGGTATTCGGGTTTATTCCCGATGAGTCATACCAAGATTAGTAACACTGAGACTCAAAGGGAAAAAAAAGTATCAATGAGTCACACTCTTACTCATCGGCATCTGTATTCCCGTTGAGTAACACTGTTACTAAACGAGACACTGTATTCCCGCTGAGTATCAGAAATTAAATTCGTTCAATCATCGATAAAATATTACAAGTAATATTTTATCGATGGTTCCTCAACGCTTTGGTGGACAGGTGGGACTCTCCAATGCTGGGGCACTGGATTCGCTTGCGTACAACGTAAGCGGATGCCGGTGTCTCGGCGTTTGGGTAGATTTAATTATTATTAAAACTTATTGCTAAATTTAAAATTTATAATTTAATTTTTAATTTATTAATTTAATTTATTGTCATTTTATATATTATTTTTATTATGAATTATTTATTTGGTATATAATTGTAATAATTTAAATGTAATTTGTAACTCAAATATGGATGTATTTTCCGAAATAAAATGATATTATTATTAATACTGTTTGTTTAGATTAAAAAGTTGACCTCAACAGCTCCCATAATAATCAGACTAGGCCCGTATTAATAAATGACACTCCAAGGCTTAGGTCGATCTTGAAAGCGCACTTGAGTCGCGGTGCTAATTTATAAACCTTACTTGAGTTCTCGCTTGAGTTCCTTGTATCAGCCGAGTGAAGACGTATTAATAAACAAATATCAGCACTCAAGATGCTACTCGAAAGCGTATTTGCTGATGACAGTACAACCATGACTTGAGAGTGACTTGTGACAGTAGTTAGACCAGACTCAGTAAAAAATAATAGACCCGGCTTAACAATCTATATCCAAACAGTACTTATGCGGCCGGTTTCCATGTTTTGTCACTATTTTTAGTACTTTGTGCCAAATCCTTTGCCGGCGCCGGGTTTAGGTATGCACGGCACAAAGTACTTTTCAAAACATGGAAACCGGCCGCATAAATACTGTTTGGATAAAGATTGTTAAGCCGGGTCTATTATTTTTTACTAAGTCTATGGTTTGACACCATACGCCATGTCAAAATTCTCAGCTTGTCAGTTTGAAGTTGTGTGTGTTCTGAGATCTCAAGTGATACGCCGTTGGATATAGGTTTATTAATTAGCGACGATCTTAAGTGCGTGAACATAACTTGAGTGCAAATCGGCTGAGTTTGCACTTGACAGCTGTCTTGAGCTTGGTTTATAAATACCGGCCTAAATGTGCTTTTTAAAATATTTTCAGTATATTTCTTTATAATTAAGAAAGTAAAAACATCTGTTACATTTTTCCTTATTATCTTACATAAATAATATATCTATTGAAAACAACAGTTCCAATTTGTTTTTCGAATTTTATTACATTGCTTCCTATTCTGTAAAATATAATCATATGTGTGTGGGTTTATTACATTACAATATACAATAATTTAATATTTTGAATTGTTTTATTTAATTTCTGATGCTCAGCGGGAATACAGTGTCTCGTTTAGTAACAGTGTTACTCAACGGGTATACAGAGTGCCGATGAGTAAGAGTGTGACTCATTTGGAAAAACATCAGTTGCAATGAGTAAGACTGTGACTCATTGATACTTTTTTTCCCTTTGAGTCTCAGTGTTACGGTGTTAATCTTGGTATGACTCATCGGGAATAAACCGGTATTCGTAATACAGTCGCGGTATTAAAATGAATCAAAAGTGATATTTCACTCAAAAAACGATCTTCCTCTGCTCGTTATCTACAATTTCTAGTGTACCACCACTCCCACCCCGAGTCCCTCTTTGTCCTATCCCGTGTCCTGTTTATTTATACATACGTCAGTTGAAAATGCTCATTAGATTAAACGACTTTTGCTAAGGCCCTATTTCCATTTATTTTTTAGAGTAGCTGGTCTCTTGGAGTTCTTCATCAGATGTTCCATAATCTTCAATTTTTATACGTCAGCAGAAAATGCTCATCAGGTTGAACGACTTTTACCAAGGCGCCATTTCCATATATGTAATAGTGTAGCTGGTCTCTTGGAGTTCTTCATCAGACGATCCTGATCTTCGATTTTTATACGTCAATAGAAAATGCTCGTCAGATTGATATACTTTTGCAAAGGGACCATTTCCATATTTCTTCTAGTTTAGCTGTTCTGTTAGGGTTCTTCATCAGGTGTTCCGGTTTTCAAAATCAATTATAGCCTATATGTTGCCCAGGCTTAATAGCTATACAACAAAAAAAGTTTCATTCAAATCCGTCCAGTAGTTTTTGCGTGAAACGCGTACATACAGACAGACAGACAGACAGACAGATAAGAAATTCCAAAAAATGTTTTTTGCTTTCTATTATTCTTTTTAAGTGTCCCTCTCTACCCATTTTAGTCAAAAATACTAAATGTACAGACAAAATATTTTTACTGTTTTATTATATGTATAGATAATACAATACATATGACTACTTAAGGGAAATTTAGAAAGAGAACAAATAAAAAGACAAGCTTAAATGTAAGAAGTAATATGAGAAGATTTTAAAAGTTTAGATTTGAAAGAAGATAGGAAGGAGCCATTTTAATATCTTTATTAAGTGTATTCCACAGCTTAGCTGCCAAAAACTGCAAACGATTTTGAATACGTCTGGCATGAACTAGGAGGAATATTCAACATAGGGCCATTGGAGTTACGTAACCGATTATCAATTGGCAAAAAGGAGAATTAAAAGTTTACATTGTATCTGAAATTCGTAATGACATCTTACCTTTATGTACTGTACAATGTCAAAAGCAATCAATTATTTGAATTGAATTTACCATTGAACATAGTAAGAATGAAAACCTTATTTGTCAAATATCGTCTTGATTTTATATAAACTCATAATTTTTTTTTGTTCAAATGTTGATAATGTACATAAGATTAGCTTCCAAAGGAGAAACTCCTCAAATTTTTTTGTCACGTAGTAAAGATTTCACTGACGACAATAAACTATTTTTTAGAAAATTACTTTTCATCGATATCCTAATCATATCATATCCAAAACTATTCAAATAACATTTATAGACACGTCACTAGCATGCATTAATCTGCAGGTGTAGGTATGCACATCTCCCTTGTATTGTAATAATGCACAGATGCATTGTATTATATTCAAGCCAGTGGCCATCAAAGACAAGCAATCTGCTAATATATTAAACGAGGAATATGTCTAGATTTGGACCTTGTAATAATTTAATGTGGTTTATATGCGACTAGGTTTTGCCCACGGCTTCTCGCTTCTGCGTGAATTTCCCACGGGAACAGTTCTTTTTCCCGGGATTAAAGGTACTCTATGTCCTTCTCAGTACGTCTAACTATGTGTATGCAAAATTTCAGAAAGATTGGTTCAGTAGATAAAGCGTGAAGAGGTAACAAACAAACAAACTCACTTTCGCATATGCATCACTACATAGTATAAAACAAAGTCGCTTTCTCTGTCCCTATGTCCCTTTGTATGCTTAAATCTTTGAAACTACGCAACGGATTTTGATGCGGTTTTTTTAAATACATAGAGTGATTCAAGAGGAAGGTTTATATCCCGTGCGAAGCCGGGGCGGGTCGCTAGTATAATATAAGTTATGATTAGGATTATGATGTACAATTTGACAAGCAGTTTACATTGTTTGACGAACATAAGATATTCCCATAAGATGTTCAAAAGAAATGTTATAAAGGTTGTGATTAAGTAATAAAAATTCTGGTATACATTCGAATAAATGGTGTCCGTCAAGATGGAGGGACTTAGCCTGGGATGTTTGACGTACTAAATGATTAGACTATAAATCTACTATTTACTACAGCCTGATGATGCACCCAGGATTGGCTCTCCACAAGAGAACTCTTCAACGGTTAATAACGGGTAAATAGTCTTCAACGGTTAACTGCACGGACATGAAATTTTTATCAAGCATTTAATGTCCCTAGTGACCATAAAAGCTTATATGATAAATTATAAAAAAATGACTTAATATCACAAAAACGATTTCTAAACCTATTGGCAGCTACTACAGAAGCCTACAATCACGTGCCTCATATAATAGTCATAAAGATCGCTACACTACAATTATAGTCCGATAACCCTCGGTGGTTTAACTTATAATTTCAAGAAATTGAATTCCGGCTAATATGCCAATCTGCATAGTAATAAGCGATTAAAGTTCTGCTCGCAACTTGCGCTTTTAAATTGAGATTAATATGTAAGATAGAGAGGCTTTTGAGGCGTATATGTGCTTGTAAATTATCTCGTCGAAATGAATTCTGAAAAAAACAATTGAGATCTGTTTGATGTGATTTCAATGAAAAGTGAAACCAAAAATATTTGCCTTTTACAGTAGTAGATCTTTTGTCTACTAATTGTTATTTACTAGCGATGCCCTGGGGTTCCGCTCCCGTGAGAATTTTAAGACAAAAAGTACCTTATGTCCTATTATGTTATTCAGTAAAATTTGCGTGATTTTGTAAAAAAAAAATCAGGGTTATTTTGAAACCATTGGCCAAATTGTCGCACCAGATTTGGTTGATGAAATTGAGCAGGTTTCCAAAACAATCTATGTTAGAAAATGATTTTTTTTTTGCTTCCCATACAAATTGTTCGATCAGCTGATTTATGGAACGTTGTATGGAACGGACTTAGTATGGAAAGTTGAAATTTTATGTTATTTTACTATAAATTTCTTACGGACGTAGTTGTATTTCCAATTACGGAGCATATTGTAAAAATTTGGCCAGTAGAAAAAAAATCGCCAAACTTAAGTGGCAGTGGGCGGGGCACATAGCTCGCAGAACAGATAGCCGTTGGGGCAGAAAAGTTCTCGAGTGGCGACCACGAACCGGAAAACGTAGGTAGTGTTGGCAGGCCTCCCACTCGGTGGACCGACGACCTGGTGAAGGTCGCGGGTTGCGCATGGATGCCGGGCAGCGCAGGACCGGTCGTTGTGGAAATCCTTGGGGGAGGCCTTTGTCCAGCAGTGGACGTCTTTCGGCTGAAAGAGAGAGAAAAAAAATAACCGAGTCAAACTATCGCATTTATTAGTATTAATTTGCTAGGTAACTTACTGCAAAAGGCAAACTTATTATGTAACGCGTTTTCAGCCTGTGTCAGTCACACACTAATACGCTACGGGACAGTACGTCACATAGCAGTCATATAGACTTCTTTTGTATTATTACGTCATTCAAAATATGAGTTTATTCGAAGTTACGAGTACCATGGAAGTAATAGGTAGTACATATGTAGTTACATCCCGGAAAAAGCAATATTACTTCCATTGTTTATTCACTAGCGCCCGCGGCTTAAGAATAAAGCAATGGAAGTTATATATTACTTCCATTATGATCCCACGGGAATATTGCTTTTTTCCGGGATGTACCCTATGTCCTTCTCAGTACTTCGAATTATGTGTTTGCGACATTTCAGGAAAATTGGTTCAGTAGATAAAGCGTGAAGAGGTAACAAACATACAAATAAACAAACTCACATTCGCATTTATAATAATAGTTAGAATTAGTATACACTATACATATTTATAATAGGTAGGTACCTACTTAAAATGTTAAAGGACCCTTAAAACCTTCTCCATACAATCTCGAATTTCGAAATCCAAAATCGAAATCAAACAATTAGATGAAAAATCTGTTTGTGTGAACTCAAAATTTCAGCCATTTGGTTATCCCGTGTCCCGCGGGAATATATTAGGTACTCGTAGTACAGTCGCGCTGTTAAAATGAATTAAAAGTGATATTTCATTCAATTAACAACAGAAAATGTTCATCAATATAAAATGCTCATCAGGTTGAACGACTTTTGCTAAGGCCTCATTTCCATTTATTTTATAGAGTGGCGTTCTCTTGGAGTTCTTCATCAGATGTTTCATAATCTTCAATTTTTATACGTCAGCAGAAAATGCTCATCAGGTTAAACGACTTTTGCTAAGGAGCCATTTTCAAATATGTAATAGTGTAGCTGGTCTCCTGAAATTCTTCATCAGATGATCCTGATTTTTGATTCTTATAAGTCCACAGAAAATGCTCGTCAGATTGATAAATTTTTGCAAAGGGACCATTTCCATATTTCTTATAGTTAAGCTGTTAAGGTTCTTCATCAGGTGTTCCAGTTTTCAAAATCAATTATAGCCTATAATATGCTCAGCCTGTTGCCCAGGTTTAATAGCTATACAACAAAACAAGTTTCATTAAAATTCGTCCAGTACTTTTTGCGTGAAACGTGTACATACATACAGACAGACGGAAAGACAGACAAAAAATTCCAAAAAAATTTTTTGCTTTCTATTATTTTTTGTAAGTGTCCCTCTATCTATTTCAGTCAAAAATACTATAAATACAGACAAAGTATTTTTACTGTTTTATTATATGTATATATGTCGTAAGATCTATCAAAGAAAAAATAAATAGGTAAATAATTATACCTCGATCATATACAGAGTAAAACACAAAAAAATATACTGCCAGAACATTTCGTCGCTTTTTGTCTGAGATACAAAGTTTTAAGTAGTCTGTGGTACAAATGAAATCGAATTTAGTATAAGTTTAAATGATTACATGTGATTATTATCAACTGGGCATTTTATAAATTACTTCCCTATTCTGAGTGCGTATAGTTGCTTTTAATAATATAAAATGTATCATAATTTTTTATACTGTATTCAATAAGTACAGTTCACTGCTTGTCAAGTGTGCCCTGCATAGACCTTATATATACGTATAATATAGTTATGATAATTTTACAGTACATTGTTTACATTAAATATTAAATTACATTGCATTACATCATGTTTACATGATGTAGACAATGTAGTTTTCACAAAAGCACAGAATTAATATAAGTACTACGTAACAAAAGCTAAGGCTAAATTATTTGAAAGATAATATCATAGAAATAGTTAACTCTAGTGGTTTTTTGCACCACTTGGAAAAAAGAGTTGTAATGAGTCTTTTTTGTATAATAACTTTAATAACGTATAGATATACATACATATAATATACGTGAATAAATTATTTTATAGAAAAATATTGTGAAATATTGTTGGGTTCAATAATAATTTTATAATTATTTACATGGAACAACAATTGATCTGAGAAATATGTAGAAGGGACATAGACGAGTTATTTTGCTGCTGCATATTTCCTTCGGTCACTCGCACACACTCATTCATCAAATTTCTGTTCGAATTTGTATTTTTAATAGTAGACTCTCCACCACGATGTATGTATAGAGAGGAGGTGCGCATAGGCATTTTAACATTGGGAGGGGAGCGCGGGACGTATACTTATCGTAGACAGAAATTAAAAAATGGACCCACACAGAGCGAGCAGCTTCACGAGGCTTGATGTGCGAGGCTGCTAGCTTAAATGTTTCGCACTTAAATGTTGTTACCGGCTTCCAGGAAGGCCGCGGCGAAGATGGCGGGATGACTTAGATTCACACTCTGCAGAATGGATTTCAACAGCTCAGGATAGAGATAAATGGAGGGAGGAGGGAAGCCTTTGCCCAGCAGTGGGATCTAAACGGCTGAATAAAGAAAAATGTTGATCAGTGCTCTGAGAGGAGCACCTGGGTGATATTTCTTGAAACAGGAGCAATTTGAATTCACGTTCTGAGAGAATACCTTGGAAATAGAGGCATATAGAAAGTAAGACGTGCAGACCATACTAATATAATAACGAGGAAGTGTTTGTAAGTTTATGTATTTGTTTGTAGTGGGTAATCTTCTGAATCTTAGATAAATGGTATGATGTAAGTAAGAAGATGAAAGTGTGGAACTCTGATGGATGGTGGTGTTAAGAGTCTTAAGATCTATTTGGCAACAGGGCCTATGATTCTATCTAGTTGGGTCTCAAGTTGAGACAACCTCAAATAGTAATAGAGTTAGCCAGTACCTTAAAGTCCTTTGGTAGCTAAGCCAATGCTAGTATGTGATAAACTTTCATAAGAAGGCGACATTTAGCGTAGAAGCACAGGGAAGGCGCTTCATAGAGACGAAGCGTCCTATATACCTCTACTACTACAAATAAAACTGTACATCCGTCAACACGTCAGTAACACGTCAATGTGTGCGTTTTCATAGTCATAGCGTCCCGATCCGCAAAAGAACGGGGAAGTAGTGCGGGGGTGCCATATTGCGGGAGGGGCAGAGGGAGTTTCTTTTCTGTACGTAGTACATACTTATATTCATTCTGTGGTAGAAGTTCAACTCTACTTGGGGCTTCCATTCCACGTGAATGTTATAGGTTTCCACACCTTCGTCTTCGTAGTATAATACGAAGTAACTATTTAGTAATCTGTGGTATAACCACTGCCTACCTCACTCTAGGACAGTAAAAGGAGGATCTAGGATGAAAAACCTAGTATTTTTAATCTGTAGCTTATTTGGTTTAATCTCCAGGAACCATGAGCTTCAGGAAAGCGCCTGTAGTGTGCCTACAGAAAGAGTGATTTGTAAAACACCAGAAATCTTTCTAGGGATGAAAATATTCATGAATATGAGCAACTTTTTCTATGGGGCCGACTATGAAATATCAAAATAAAGAAACAGCTGTTTCATACATTCTACTATTTACTAGAGCAAAATGTATGGAACAGCTGACTTAGTTTTTTTGAGATTTCAAAGTCGGTCCCGAGTACTTTCACTCCTAGATAGATTACTGGTGTATTCTGATTTTACTGTTCATGAGTCTGCACTATTTTGAAGAACAGTGCTCCAGTGGGGACATCACATGGCTGATGATGTAGTAAGTACCTGAAGGAGGTATAGGATAAATAGTTTTTAAGTAATATATAAATAAAACAAACATGATAAAAAGTAAAACCTTTTTATCATGTTTGTTGTATCAGGACCTGTGTAGGTCCTGCCACGAGACCGTAGAATGTAAGTTAGTACATCATAATCTTATTTTCTACGCCTTCCTGGCGGCTACTTTAGGTAGGTTTATGATGTATCTATTACTTACAAGAATGTAGGTACCAAGACAGAAATAGTGTATTAAGCTTTTTTATCATTTATGAAAAACATGTACTTATTTTCTCAGAAGATAGTCTCTGACTTGGACGATGTCATATAATAACCCTGGTACACATGCTTTCGCACTTTTGTCAACAAGCTGGGCTATACTAGCCATTACAGAGCTCATATAAGGAGCACCCCAAGCAATTAAGGGAAATAGTCGCCGAGGCCGTAACCGGCCAGGAACACATCATCATCATAACCCTGGTGAAAAATATAAGTTAATATAGCGTTTAAGATTTGAGAAGACAGGTTATTTGTTAGTAAGTTAGTGCACATTCGAAAGAACCAATTAATTTAAAGTCATTACTTTCGAAATAAGTCATAAGGCCTAATAATTGATTATTTCTAATATTCACAAATACAAATTAATATTTCGTACAAAGCAATTAATCACAAAAGTGTAACACATAACTATTTCTGTTATAATAATTTCTGATAATTATTACAAAGTATTTAAATCTAATAGGGGGACTAAAATTAAACATTGATAGATTTGTGTTTGAAAAATGTCGAGAAGTAAAAGAAAGTTTTATTGGGCGTGTGAACTAAAACGCATGCAAGCAAGTCTGCAGTTTGCAATCAAGCATGCAGCATGCAAGTATTTCTGGGTGGCTCCGCCAGAAGACTCGCTCCGTCGGCCCTTCGATTCATTCGTGCACTCGAACTCGTGCCCTCATTTCTCTCAGGACCTCCTTCGCGAGCTTCTGGTTCCGCGCGAAGGAATCACACTCTAGTTTGGGCAAACTTGAGCCACGTGGAGTCGGGGTGCTCTAAGTCAGATCTCTGACTTATGGAGACTTTTAGGTATTATTATTAGTAGTGCATTACTAACAACATTCTGAAAATGATTGACGACAGACTAGACTGTCCTTATCTCCGGCACTGCTGTGATAGATATGTCACAGTACCCATGCCGGTGAGAAGGTACTTATAGTAATAATTAAATTTACTTATATAATAATTCAATTAGATATAATTATAAAAAGAGATTATTATAGTAAGTAATAATTGTCTCAAACAAATTTATACGAGGATAATGTTACGGGTAAAAAATTAAAAGCCAAACGATTTTAGAACATCTAATAATAGAGACTCAAAAATTGCATCTAATAATTATTAGGCTAAATTATTATTGTGCAAAATCATCAATTAGGCGAGATAATAATTGTGCTTAACAAGTTTAGGCCAATTAGGTTCGGCGAAGTGAAATTAGGGACAAAAATTTTAAGCGAAACAAAGGGTACCCAAAAAGACTATATGTAAATAATAAACAGTTTATTTCCTCATAATTCTACTTGAATCTATAATTTTCTATTTATTGGCCTTTGAATTCCTCGTCCATCAAATGCAAGATCAAGTATAGGTTCTTTTGTTTTAGTCATAAAGGCTCTGATGTTTACTCTTCCTCGGACGTCCATTGCTTCATAGGTGAAGGGCATCCGGACGGGGAGGTTTTCCATGTGTATCAAGATTTTGGAAAATGCATAAAAGCCCTGCAAAATAAAAAATAAAATTTAATAATTTTCACAAATATTAAGTTAGATTTTGCAAAAACTTGATATTTAAATTTAAGAATAAAATCAACCCTTTCGAATGCGAATGAACTTTGCTTAGTTTTTTTCTTGCTTATATATTTAAATTAAATATAATCTTACTTCATAAGAAATTGTTTGAGCAACAGCCCGTAACCCCCCTAATAATGAATAATTTGAAGATCAACTTGCATTATTTACAGGGTGTTTGGTAGTTCGATACAAAGCCTTAAAGCGAAGCTAGTATAGACCATTTAGATTCATTTAAGAGAAAAATTCTCTTCCTATTTTTACACGACTGACCAAAAAAGGAGTGTTATGTTTTTCAAAATATCTTCTGATCCTTCAAGCAACAAGGACCTCGGTGCGGTAAGGAGTCCGTGTTGTTTTATGCTTCTGATCACACCAATAAAAATAAAATCAGTGTCTGAGTGACTGACACACAACACTCAGCCAAAACTACTGGGCGTAGGAAGCAGAAATTTGTACTAAAAAAGGATTTCCTGAAATTCCCCCGGGAACAACGTCCCGGGCCGATGCTAGTTTTGTAATATATATCTTTTAGTATAATAGGTAAATATTTAGTTCATACAAACTAGATAAAAAAAAAAAATTGCACAATAGACGTATGATTTTTGGGCCTTTTACTTTTACAAGTTGCGAATAATAAATAGCGTTTTTCTTACTGGAGGAATAG
Organism: Ephestia elutella; assembly: GCA_018467065.1. NCBI lineage: Eukaryota > Metazoa > Arthropoda > Insecta > Lepidoptera > Pyralidae > Ephestia > Ephestia elutella. Next base: position 12,586,988 of record CM031571.1, on the reverse strand, counting down.
GACACGTGCTCAAATTCTGCGGCAGCTGCTGTACTATCATCTTTCCAATAACAGGTTCATTGTAGAATTTACACAATTGATACTCCATTTTGAAGAGCAGCGGTATATAATGACCTTGTACATATTCGTTAGTGTCAAAAGAAACCTAAAAGATAGTAATCATCCATTGTATATGTACAAGTATCATATCTAAAGGTTCCGCCACAAGACCGTGGAATATACTTTAGGTAGGTATAGGTGTTTTTTTGGATTTTGTGCCTCTCAGATGCAATAATACTAAAGTATACTCATATAGAAATTAGATATGGTGAAAAAATTCCATGCGAGCAGGACTTGGACCCGCGACCAGGTCTTTATAAGACCTCGCTCTTCCAACTGAGCTATCGTCCCTAAAAACTTGAAAAAACATAAAAGCCGTATTTTTAAATCACTCGTCTAGCAATGTTGCCAGTGATATGAAAATAATGCGAGAAATAATATCTGCTCCATTCTACGCAACGAAAACCGAATCGGTAACGAATCGTTAAAAAAATGTTCGTAAATTTTTAATCAAAGAGAAAGTAAGCGTTAAACGGAACGCAAAAATAAAAATTCTGATAGACGCCATCTATATCCGTAACCGATACGTCTATGTCATTCAAGATTTTGATGTAAAAAACGTTCGACTACCAAATCATACGAAAACGAGTGGTCTAGACCACTTGTTGCGAATTAATTGACATAGAAAATTCAAAAATACGGAATAATTGACATCGAATGAAAAATCATTCGGCTCACGCTTTTATGGTGAGTCAAATTTCAAAAAAATAGGGCCCCTGGTCGCAGGTTCAAGTCCTGCTCGCATGGATTTTTTTCACCATAACTAATTTTTATAAGAAAGTACTTAGGATGTACCTATTACTTACTACTTACTTAGTGTAGGTACCAAGAGAGAAAAATACTAATTATTATTGGATGTATAAAATCAATAAACTTTTATAACATGTATGATAAACATGTATAATAAACATTATTTATTACGGTCTCGTGGATATAGGCCCTTATAATTTTTTTCTAAAGAACTAATGACAAAATTGGAAACAAAAATGAATGAAAATTCAGTTTTGTTCAGAGGTTTGAAGCATGTCTTCTTTTCAACCGACTTCCCGAAAAAGGAGGAGGTTATATGTTTCGATGTATGTATGTATATTTTATGTATGTTCGTCGATTTCTCGCCTATTCTCGCAACATTTACGGTAATAACTCCTGATCGCGTTGACGTATAATTTTGATTATTTTTTTTGCTGAAAGAGACCGTGGATCCAAGTAATCGATATTAATTTAAATTTAATACTACCTTTAAGCGTTCCTGAGAAAAAAATGTTTGACAGACAGTCGGACAACAAAGTGATCTTATAAGGGTTCCGTTTTTGCCTTTTGAGATATGGAACCCTAAAAACAAATATATTGCCCACCCGAGCGAAGCCGGGGCGGGCCGCTAGTAACATATACTTACTGTTACGTTGTCGCCGGCTTCATATATTAACTCTAAGTAAACATTTATATAGTAAGGGCTTCTTCTGCCTTCTCTTTTAACGTTTGCCACCACATTTTTTACAAATTTCGGGTTTTGGTACACAATCTCAGATTTTGAAGGAATCACTTCTAGGCACTAAAATAAAAATAATGTTTTTAATAATACTGGAAAAAAAGGTACCTTAATATTATTTTGATCAAAACACATAATTCATTTACAAAGAACATCGTTTTTATCGGTGAAGTTATTTAAATGTCTAACTATTTTCGGCCATCCATTTGACCTCCTTGTAGATACGCCCCCATCTCCTTAATTTGGTCTACATAAGCCACAGATAACCCCCAATAGATTCCGCTTGTATGGGCGTCCGCAGTCACCGCACTTACATGCTTTTGCACGTATAAATGAAATTGCTTCATTACTATCTACTAACTCAGACCTGTGAGATTGTTTCGCGAAAATTTCTGAAAAAATCTATTAGGTCCGTTGAGTGTGTAAAAATGAGTACATGTTGCATAAAATGGTGCAGAAAATCATCAAGGATATCAAATCTCCAAAAGGATGGTATAACTTTCCACAGATAAGTTTATTAATTAATTTAATATAATTACGTGCAGAGTTCCTATAAAATGGTCGAACTATGTGAAACAGTGCGAACTAGAGTACCAAAATGGGGTGACGTTAATGTTTTTTGCAAGCATCTCTTTCTTTTCCAAGTATCAAGTATATGTCCTTTTCTCGTTGACGTCAGCTACCGCTCCCGACCCCCGCGTATTTCCTCTAAGTTTGGTGACTTTCGAGGCGAACAGGCATTGAATGATACTCAATCTATTGGGGGTTATCTGTGGCATAAGCCAAATTATGAAGCGCCAGTGTATGGTTGCGAGTCCCAGGTTCAAATCTTGCCCGTGCTACATGAGTTTGTATACCAATCTGAATCATGTACTTAATTTTCATCGACCACCACTTGCTTTCGGTGAAGGAAAATATCATGACGAAACCTGCACTTTAGTTGATGATTATCAGCTAGTGTGTGAAATGGAGGAGGCAATGGCAAACCAACCCACTAACATTGCCAAGATAGTCGTTGTAGGAAGCCAAATTATAAAAAAAGATTCACTATATACCTCCGCCACACATAAAATAATGCACAGAATAAAATACACTGCAATCATTGTGTTGCGTCTTGCATAGAGTGACTAAAATTTCAATGATATGACCGATTATTTAATTAAAAAATTTGCCATTTAATATAATTTTCCATCCCATTTACTAAATCGTGGTATAGTTTAACAACACAATGTTATGTATTATAATTTAGTGCTGCACTGAATTAATTTTACTATATATGAAATAAAAGGCAGGCTTTCATAGTATTATTGCTCTCAACGCATAATTTGTGTTAGCATATTATTATATCAGGTAAAAATAAACTATGACTGTTGACTTAGATCCAGATAAACGAGTCCAAAAACCAAGACTTTTATTAGTTATATAATCAATCTAATGAAGCAAATCCGGTTATTATTTTTTAATAAAATAAAACTATGGTGATTTTCACAAATCAGTGAATATATTTTAGCTTTAATTTTCAGAACAATCCAGAATGAAATCACAAGAGCCACAATGAAATTGGATTAAGCGGTCTATTGTTGCAAAACGATAAATTTTCTATTCTGGCCCCGTAATCCCGGTATCGCGATGTTTTACACTGAACACCCGGCATTGCAGGGTTAACAGTTCAGCTCTGTGCGTATTGTTTCACCAAGCCCTCTTTTTTCAATTCAAGCTCAAAAGGCTAGCGTTGTGTTTTAAGTGTACGAATCTTGAAAGCACTTGTGTGTGTAAAGGCCCCGCCACAAGACCGTAAAATATAAGTACGTCATGATCTTATTTTCTACGTCTTCCTGGCAGCTACTTTAGATAGGTATATGATTTGTTCCTATATCCTACTAGCTGTCGCGCGCGGCTTCGCCCGCGTGAGTTTTGCTTAGATGAAAAATCTCTCTTAGAGCTTTTCATCAGATGTTCCAGATCTTCAATTTTTATACGTCAGCAGAAAATGCACAACAGGTTGAACGACTTTTAATAAGGCGCCATTTCAATATATGTTATAGTGTAGCTGGTCTCTTGCAGTTCTTCATCAGATGTTCCAAATCTTCAATTTTTATACGTCATCAGAAAATGCTCAACAGGTTGAACGACTTTTGTTAGGGCACTATTTCCATATTTCTTATAGTTTAGCTGCTCTGTTATGGTTCTTCATCAGGGGTTCCAGTTTTCAAAATAAATTATAGCCTATATGTTGCCCAGGCTTAATAGCTAAACAACAAAAAAAGTTTCATTCAAATCCGTCCAGTAGTTTTTGCGTGAAACGCGTACATACATACATACAGACAGACAGACAAGAAATTCCAAAAAATGTTTTTTGCTTTCTATTATTCTTTTTAAGTGTCCCTCTATCCATTTCAGTCAAAAATACTAAATGTACAGACAAAATATTTTTACTGTTTTATTGTATGTATAGATATAGTTTACTTACATGTGTGTAGGTACCATGAAAGAAAAATACGACTTCTTATTGAATGTATAAAATCAAAAACTTTTACATCATGTATGAAAAACATGTAAGTACTTATTGTCTACGATCTTGGATTTAGTTTTGGCTGCGAGTTTATGCCCTCTATGAAATCGAGGGTTTACACCTAAGATGATTTAAGTTACAATGTAGGTATCCTAACTAATATTATAAATGCGAAAGTGAGTTTGTTTGTTTGTTCACGCTTCATTTACTGAACCAATCTTCCTGAAATTTTGCATAAACATACTTAGAAGTACGGAGAAGGACATAGGGTACCTTTCATCCCGGGAAAAAGCACTGTACCCGTGGGAAATTCACGCGGGCGAAGCCGCGGGCAAAAGCTAGTTCTTTTATAATTTCTTATGATCTACTTCCTTTAGTCGTATTCCTCGTACTAAGAGTCGTGGTCATTATGTCGAATGAAACACAACGACTATCTTGGCAATATTAATGGAGTGGTTTGCCATCGCCTTCTCCATTTCACACACTATAATAGCTGATAGATAACCATCAACTGAGTGCGGGTTTCCTCACGATGTTTTCCTTTACCGAAAGCAAGTGGTGGTCAAATTGATCTATAAATTCTGGGCAGGATTCGAACCTACCATTCCAACCACAGGTAGGCACTCTGACCACTCGGCCACCACCGCTATAATCTATACATATAATAAAACAGTAAAAATATTTTGTCTGTACATTTAGTATTTTTGACTAAAATGGATAGAGGGACACTTAAAAAGAACAATAGAAAGCAAAAAAATTTTTTTGGAATTTCTTGTCTGTCTGTCTGTCTGTCTGTCTGTCTGTCTGTCTGTCTGTCTGTCTGTCTGTATGTATGTACGCGTTTCACACAAAAACTACTGGACGGATTTGAATGAAACTTTTTTTGTTGTATAGCTATTAAGCCTGGGCAACATATAGGCTATAATTCATTTTGAAAACTGGAACACCTGATGAAGAACCATAACAGAACAGCTAAACTATAAGTAATATGGAAATGTGCCTTAACAAAAATCGTTCAACCTGATGAGCATTTTCTGCTGACGTATAAAAATTGAAGATCTGGAACATCTGATGAAAAGCTCCAAGAGACCAGCTACACTATAACATATATGGATATGGCGCCTTAGCAAAAATCGTTCAACCTGATGAGCATTTTCTGCTGACGTATAAAAATTGAAGATCTGGAACATCTGATGAAAAGCTACAAGAGACCAGCTATACTATAACATATATGGAAATGGCGCCTTAGCAAAACTTGCTTAATCTGATGAGCATTTTCTGTAGACGTATAAAAATCGAAAATCCGAAACAGTTTGGAACACAAAAAGATTTTTCATCTAAGCGAAACTCACGCGGGCGAAGCCGCGGGCGACAGCTAGTATCTACTATATGAAGACATATTTATTTGATTATATTTAAAACTAGCTTTTGCTCGCGGATTCGCCCGCGTAAATTTCCCACGAGAACAGTGCTTTTTCCCGGGATGAAAGGTACCCTATGTCCTTCTCCGTACTTCTATGTGTATACGAAATTTCAGGAAGATTGGTTCAGTAGATGAAGCGTGAAGATGTAACAAACAAAGAAACTCACTTTCGCATTTATAGTATTAGTTAGGATAGTTAGGATTAGGATTATTCATAGGCTATAATTTCAGTTCATGTTTTATACTAAGGTAAAATTGGCTGCCAAACCTACCTCCTGAGATAGGGGTAAGTTTCTCTGCAGCTGACTGTACATGCAGTATTATGTAAATACTAAATATTTCAACATATTATCTAACGTCATGTGATTATACTACTTATCTTCTATATACATATAATAAAACAGTAAAAATATTTTGTCTTTGACTGAAATAGATATTTTAATTTTATAGTCCTAAACAAGCAGTTAACATGGTTAACAAATTTTTTGCGGACACTGGTATAAAGTTATCCAAAAAAATCAAACGGAGGCTAGCTTTTGATGAAATTGATTCTAACAAAACCCATCACTCGTTTGTCTTATTGCCGACTGACGAAGACGAAATTAAGAAAATAATTGGTCAGTTGAAAATTGATAGTGCAGTGGGTTGGGATAAAATACCCAATAATCTTTTGAAGAGTCATACTGATTTAATTGTGCCCCCCCTAACATATATCTGTAATCTTGCCCTTGAGAGCGGGTCTTTCCCCAAGGTATTCAAAAAATCCATAGTTATTCCAGTTTTCAAGAGTGGGGACAAAAACATCGGTGACAACTACAGACCAATTGCTATTCTACCAGCTCTTTCTAAAGTTTTGGAAAGAATCATAAATAAAAGACTTGTTGATTACCTTGAGAAGTTTAATCTGCTTTCTCCATCTCAATTTGGCTTTCGTGCAGGCAAATCGACGGCTGACGCAGTTCATGAACTTACCAATTACATTGCCACAAATTTGGAATCTGGGCAGAAGGTTTTGAGTGTGTTTTTAGATCTCGCCAAGGCATTTGACACGGTTTCGGCCCCCATTCTTATAAGGAAGATGGAAAGGATGGGTATACGTGGTCTTCAGTTGAATCTCTTCAAGGACTACTTGAGTGACAGAACGCAACAAGTAAAGGTGGGCGAACACTTAAGCGAGGAATGTTCTGTCACATGCGGTGTACCCCAGGGGAGCGTTTTGGGACCAACACTATTTCTCATCTATATTAATGAATTGGGTTCACTTCACTTGCCTCAGGGCAAGCTCATAAGTTTTGCTGACGACACCGTGTTGCTTTTCAGTGCCAATTCTTGGAAGAAAGTTTTTGAGTGTGCCCAATCAGGTTATAATATGGTAGCCAATTGGTTGCAAAATAACATGCTCACTCTCAACACTGGTAAAACTAAGATTCTTCCTTATGCAATTCAGAAAAGAAAACTTTCAGCGGTTACTGGTCCATACTCCATCATAGCTCATAACTGTCGTCTGGGTGGTACACCACCCATGAACAACAGGGTTGAGATGTTACAACATCTCAACCCTGTTGTTCATGTCCTAGACTAGAACGAGTTGATGTCGTAAAATATCTTGGCGTGGAAATTGACAACACCCTCAATTTCCATCAACACCTTGCGTCACTGAACAGTAGACTCCGTAAACTAATCTATGTGTTCAAGACGTTGAGACATGTTGCAGATGAAGCAACCAGAAGGTCTGTCTACTTTGCCCTGGCTCAATCGTTGTTGACATATTGCGTCACCTCTTGGGGTGGCGTCCCTAAATCAACCCTCCTCCAGATTGAGAGAACACAGAGGGCTATTCTCAAGGTGTCCTACGGCCTTCCGTTTGACTATTCTACTGTAAATCTTTACAAAAAAGCTAAAGTGTTAACTGTCCGTCAATTATTTATACTCAACGTAATACTCAAACAACACAAATCAACTGCACACTGTATTGCAACATCCCGCAGAAGGCGTCGTGTATATCCAGTTGATCGTTTTAAAGTTGAGATTAAAAAAGCATTTACGAAACGTTTTTATTGTTATCTTGGTGGTTTTCTCTATAATCAAATTAATGCAAAACTTTCCTTAGTGTCCCTAACTAAGTACTCCTGTAAAAAAACCTTAACTGAATGGCTTCAGGGCCTAAACTACGAGGAAACTGAAAATCTCCTAACAATCTAAAATTCTAAATTTTTATGCCCATTTCCTATCATCAGTCATCGTATTCACTTACTTACACACATACACTTCACTACACACACACAACAAAATATCAAAGCCCACCACTTACCTATATTCTTAACTTTTAGATTGTTATAACTTATAATCGTAAAATGATTCTGCTTATTTAAAATTAATTGGTTATGTGCACTTTTAACTGTCATCCCTTGGAGTGGAGACCTGGTGTCCTGAAATACAGACTTTTTGTCTAGTTTAGGCGCCAGTCTCCCACAATATCAATTTGTTTGAATTAATTGTAGTCTAGTTATACTGATAGAATAAGTTCTGAATATTGTGGTGAGAAAATAAATCATATTATTATTATTATGTTGGTACGCTTTTCAGAGCCACGGGTTCATTGGGACCCGGTCCTTTGAGGCGTTCATGGGGCCAAAGCCAACATGAAGAGGCCTTTTTGTACCTTTTTAATCAAAAAGTGAGATGGCTGCATCTGCGGAGATCTGTCCCTTAGTGTACCATAGGGATATACTAACGGACAGTCCTCCACAGCTGCCGAACTATTGCCAGGTAGGGATTAACAAGGTTTGGGCTATGTGGATGGGATGCTAGTGGACCGGATTGCTGGGTTATGGAGTGAGATACGGACATCTACCTTTAAATCTCTCACAAAAATTTAAGTTAGGCAGATGGTGACTTGCTGCTCTTTGGCTGTACAGCCTGTGGGCCTCCCTAATTAAGCCACCAGTTGGCGGCCAGGGCGCAACACAATGTGAGCAGCTAAGGGTGTCGAGAGGTGCGGCTCCGGTTTCACCTTCACGGGGGTGAGCCCCGAGAGCGGGTTTCCCCGTTATTACGCCATTACGTGCAATACACTTCCACCCTGGAGCGAGTGTTCCGCTCTTGCTACTCCACTCTGAGCCGGCCGGCTAAGGCAAGCCAGAGGCGGGGGGTGTGTCACTGTGTGTATGTGTGTGTAGGTGCGTGTGTGTGTGGTCCCCCTGGAGATCGGGTCCGTGGTGACGCCGCTCACCAACAGCTCGCCACAAGCTGCCCCTGCGGTGACTGATTGCACTGGAGATCCAGCGGGCGATGGGGTCGTCACATCCCGACGCCTAGATAGGGGGACACCTAAAAAGAATAATAGAAAGCAAAAATATTTTTTTGGAATTTCTTGTCTGTCTGTATGTACGCGTTTCACGCAAAAACTACTGGACGGATTTGAATGAAACTTTTTTGTTGTATAGCTATTAAGCCTGGGCAACATATAGGCTATAATTGATTTTGAAAACTGGAACACCTGATGAAGAACCATAACAGAACAGCTAAACTACAAGAAATATGGAAATGGTACCTTTGCAAAAGTTTATCAATCTGTCGAGCATTTTCTGTTGACGTATAAAAATCGAAGAAGAGTCATCTGATGAAGAACTCCAAGAGACCAGCTACACTATTACATATATGAAACGGCGCCTTAGCAAAAGTCGTTCAACCTGATGAGCATTTTCTACTGACGTATAAATATTGAAGATCTGGAATTTCTGTTCCCGTTCATCAACATATATTCCCGCGGGACACGGGATAACCAAATGGCAAAAATTTTGAGTAGGTACTGGAGTTTAGGTTACTACAGTTTGGAAAACAAAAAGATTTTTCATGTAAGCGAAATTCACGAGGGCGAAGCCGCGGGTAACAGCTAGTATCCTACTAATATTATAAATGCAAAAGTTTGGATGTGAGTTTGTGAGGAAATTAGTTAGTACTCAATCACGCAAATTTACTGGACGGATTTCGATGAAATTTAGTATACGGGTAGACAAATACCGGCAATAGCACGTAGGGTACTTTTTATCCCGAAATTCCCATGAGAGCTGTGGCGTACAGCGGAGCGTCATGTTCCCCGCTACCCGCATTGAGCTGTGCCACATTACATTGAGATCCGTCTCTGCGTGCGGTCGGGTGTCTGAGTGCGAGCAGTCGCCACTCATAGTTAATATCAAGTTGTTCTGTACCAACTTCTATCCATATTAATGTTAGTCCAGAAATACGGAGGAACACCAACTATGAGGCCGTGGTGTACTTCATGCGCGGGTCGAGGGGCGCTTGACTATTGCCGTATAATATTAGTACCAACGGCACATTTGGCGACGAGATAAACGTGAGTACATTAATCTTTTGTTAAAAAAAAAAACAAAAAGAGTGGGTGGAATTTTCAATTTAATTTTATAATCCTATCACTGCATGGGCTTCCGCCCGCGTTAAAATCTTATTCGAGGGTAGAATCTTAAGAAAATATATCGTAAAGAATAATCAGCCATCTCGATAATCAATAATTTAGTGAAAAGGGTACAAAATGACCTTATTGGCTTTGGTGAATGGCTCAAGGAATCTTGGCACCAATATAACAACAATACTTTTTATTTAAATATTAATCTCAATATTTTCCCGCATCTATAGCTTTGGCCATAGTGGCCGTGATGATATATATGAAAAAAGTTAATAAGTAGGTACTAAACAATAAACGACAAATACAGATTTCACGTAACATTTAATGACTCTGATTGTGATGAGCGGCACCTTACTGTTTATGAATAGCTTTTCGCTTAATACAATGAGTATTATTCTGTTAACAATGCAATTTCTGTACATAATTTGAAATATGAATGCATACTTAGTTTCCTTAGGTTAAAACCTCAGTTTAAAACGTAACTACAGTGATACAAATCATGAGGTCGGCTGGACTGGCACTACCGGCAGATCACAAGACAGAATATTTATAATTGATTATTTTGCTATTGCGAAGTATACATAGCAATTACCTAATTTTAATTTAACGATTTAACATAAGAAATAAAAATTTAAAGCTTGTGTCGTGTCCCTTTGAAAGATACACGATTTTTTGTTTTCTAAAGTTTTTATACCTTTGGTATTATCAGAATAGATAAAACAGTGAAATAAATAGGTATAAAAATGGAATATTATAATTATTTTCTCATCACAATCAAATCAGTTCAATTTGTGTCATAAATAACTAATACTCAATTTCTGAGATACTTTTGTCAATCTGATGATCTATTACCATAATAATTGCGTTTCTGAACAACGTACTATAAGCTAAACCATGTTTAATATGAGGTTAACTTAACTGTCCATTGTGACGATATTTTATATAATAAAGGTACCTAAGTGCAACGAGAACAGGGTTTGTGGTCGGTTGGTACCTGAACTAGAAAAATCATGTTTCCCTGGTTCCCAACCCGAGGGATTATTATAATTAACTGATAGTTAATCGATAGTGTACTTTTTCCATATGATTGATTAATATCGTGATGGAAAAAAAAAAAAAACAAAATTTGAACTAAGAGTGAAATAAAAGAACTAAGAGTGAAATAAAAATAAATAGTAATAGGTATTAAAACAATAACAAGGGTGCAAGTAAATTTAAGAAAGAACTATAGGAACTATATTCTTGATATGTCTCTAAATATAAGAATTATTTTAACTAAATAGTTCAAAGTTGACTAGTATCATAAAGAAACTACCATCCGAGTTGCAAGAAAATACACGCCAAAATGAAAAAAAAAAAATTTGAAAGACAGTTTTTAAAAAAATCATCTGGTTCTAAAAATACATAATATTTTAACTAGTGGAGTTTGTTACAGCTTCTGGTTGACCGGAACATTGATAGATGTGTCGATTAAGATGTTGTTCTCTGTGATTACAATATTCAGAAAACTAAAACTTGTTTATGTAACACTGGCGGCCCGTCCCAGCTTTGCAAGGGGGCCATTTAGAGGTAAATTATGTTACACAGAAATAATGTAGGTGTTAGCACCTACATAAGAATACATTTTGAAATCAATCCAGTGATTAAGATTTTTGCTAAAAATATCTTTAAGGAAAATGCAAAATTTCCATTTTGTATTATGGGTATGGAAGTGTAAGAAGTGTAGATTGTACACTAAAATGTATTGTATATTTAATGTGAAATAAACAAGTAAAATAAATAAAATAGGTACCTAAATAAATGGATAAAAAAAAATACGGCAGTAAATACTTAGCGTATTTCAACATAATATGACAGACAGGTCGATAACATGTACAAGTTTAAGCCACCAGGAAACCTACAATATAAAATGGAGGTATTTATCTACTTTACTCAATTATTATTTTACAGTATACCCTGTAAAATAAAAATGGTATTTCATCGAAAGCGAATTACGCTTTCGATGAAATTATTGGTGAAAACATAAATTAAGTTTATTACAAAGGATTTTAGTATGATTGTTCGGTCCTGACAAATACAGTAATTGGGCTATGCCCTACGATTTTGATATTCATTGATGCTATAATAACTACTTTAACGAAGGTACACTCGGTTGCCTTTATATGTTTACATTAATTTACTTCACTAATCACAATGGTACCACAAGAAGCAAGTTTACGTGCATGAACAAAGTACATTAATTGTTCTTTAATGCACTATATACCAATGTTGTTCTAAAAACTATTCATAGTTTAGTTTATTAAAATTTCCAATTGTAATGATGTGTAAGGAGATATTATTTTCCATTGATCATTGACGAGTTAGCAATGAATCAGTTGTAATGACAACACAATGTTTATTTGAAAATAGAGAAAAGCAGTTAAAATATCTAAATACATGGTGTCACCTAAATGTTATTTTTACTATTTTATACTCCTACTTAATATCCTACAATATTTTAGTACCTTTGTTTATGAGTCCATAATTATGGACTGATAAGTCAGCATTAAATCGACTTTGGCAATTTTGTTGCCTGAAGTCATCATTAAATTGCTAAAGTTACCTTTGTGAACCAAAGTATGAATTCTAATGAATCGATATTATGGATCGTTTAACCAGCATTAAATTGCTAAAGTTACCTAATATAAAACGAACAAATAATGAATATTGATGTGCACTTTGTGCTACAAATAAGAATATTATGAATTGTGAAGCTAGCATTAAATTACACGGAATCTGCAGTTAAAATGCTCATAGTCAGCATTAAATTGCTAAAGTTACCCAATATAAAACGAATAAAGGAAAAAAATTGATGTGCTACGAATAAATGTTATTCCAATTAGGTATTTAAGTTTATATCTAATTGAGAATAACCAATATGTGTTTAGTTTGAAATAAAATATGTGTAAGGACAATGATGACCTGGGTGTGTGGTCCCGGGATAAATTCTCGGTCAGGTCAAATAATCTTTGTGAGATCGGCCTGGGTCTAGTAGTGTGCCATCCTACACACAAGCGACTGTTAATAGCAATAATCCACAAAGGTGTATAAGTAATCAATGTATAAGGACAATAACGACAACCTCCTTGTGTGGTCCCGGGTAAATTTCTCGGTCAGGTCAAATGTTTTGTTTAAATGGGCCTGGGTCTAGTGGTGTGCTATCCTACACAAAAGAGTTCCACTGTTAACAGCTATTCCGTATATGGGTGACTATAACGGATAAAGTAACGACTGTTATTAATTTAACAGCTATTCCACATAGGTGGTTAAAGAAATGATTGTGGTCCAGCAGCTATAAAAGTATTGGAGACATCCAGTCTTAGCAAATCCATGTTGTTGGGTTGTAATTAAATATAATGTATATTGGAAAATGTATAATGCAGATCATTAAAAAATATATATATTCTGAACCTGCTACAGACAGACAGGTTACAAAAAACTTATTACTATATTAAGTTTAAAAATATAGAATAGTCACTCCTAAGCCAATACATAAACAAATATGTATTTTTATAAACTAATGTAGGTACATTACATACAATTTAATAAAATGATTATTTTAATATAGTATTAATTGAAATTAACACTAAACTAAAAATATTAACATTAAATAAATAAATAAATTTAATGTCGTCCTGACAAGATGTTGCTTTGCGGTAAGGTGAGGTAAGGTGCAGAATTGCCAAGTTGAATGGCAATACTGATCCTTTGTCAGAACCTACATAACATTAAGTAAAAAAAAAAAACATATTTTTTGTTATATAGATTTTCAATTAGTTGTTACTTTAACAGATTTAACTAATAAGCAACTCATGCTTTATCAACAGCAAATCCTTATTTGTGTATGTTTTATAAAGAAGGTCTATATTAGTTCCGGCTAAGTTTAGATCCACAATTTACGCGAAGCAATGGCATCGTGTCTACTTCATGACCAAAATAATTAACAATATTTCTGGCATTTCTTCAAAGTTTAGACACACTGTAACAGTTGTCGTTGTTCATCTTTCAACTGTAGTAAGTAATTATTTTAAAATACAATTTCTACAAACATTGAACTGGGTTGATCCAGCTAAAAAAATAATAAAAATATGATCAAAATACAAGTAAATAAATGCAATATACCGACATGTGGTTGTTAAAATTTTTACAAATTCGGCAAGTATCTACCTCTAACAATGATGTTCCTATGAAGGAATGAATTTTTAGTATGATTAAAGGAAAAGTTTAAAAAAAGAAAAGAAAAAGGATAAGTGGCCGATGTTGGGAAAGTGGACATGTTGATTATGATGAGACTGAAATCTGTGAAACTAAGTGATTTTCGGTAAAGGAAATGACGCAGAATATTTTAATGATCACGATTTACGAGATGAGAATCGAAATTTATTGATGCAGATATTTATATGATTTCTAGGAGATTGTTCACATTCTTTTGACCATGCACATGATGTAAATAATATCTTTTATTTAAATTTATTGATGCAGATATTTATATGATTCCTTTAAGATTGTTCGCGTTCTTTCGCGACCATGCACATTATTATAAAGTAATATCTTTAGAAAAAACTAACTTTACAAAATAAAAATTAGAAATCATGTCATGTCAGAATGACATAATAGGGACCATGACTGTAATGAGTTTCTTTCGGCGTATGTTCTCAGCGGTGGTCGTTCCGAGGCGCTGGTAGTTTGCAGCTTTAAGAATTGTAATGGTATATAATTTGAAATTTGATGTAAAGGGTTACTTTGGATTTATTTCATACTAGTGGTAACGAAAATTATTGACAACCTTTGTCTGTATTAAAATCATCAAAAGAAAGGAGAGATGTGGCGTACAGCGGAGCGTCATGTTCCCTGCTACCCGCATTGAGCTGTGCCACATTACATTGAGATCCGTCTCTGCGTGCGGTCGGGTGTCTGAGTGCGAGCAGTCGCCACTCATAGTTAATATCAAGTTGTTCTGTACCAACTTCTATCCATATTAATGTTAGTCCAGAAATACGGAGGAACACCAACTATGAGGCCGTGGTGTACTTCATGCGCGGGTCGAGGGGCGCTTGACTATTGCCGTATAATATTAGTGCCAACGGCACAAGAGCAAAGCTCCGGGGCGCGGCTATGTAATAATTCATTTTTGTGTAGTATTGTTGTAAATACATAAAATTATATACCTTTATCACAATTACAAACAAAGGTGCATACATTATGCAATGAAAACCCCTGTTTATTTATCGAAACGGTCCATTAATCGAGCTAATGAATTAAAAACATTACAACTCCTGAACAACATCCAAGTATATATGGTGCCAGCATAACTTGAACCGCGGTCTTCAAAAGACCACTTCTGTATTTGTGAAATTTATATACTGGTCGCAAATGTCAAAAGGCTCTTTTAATATTGGTATCGCGATCTACGTGTGGTGAATAAGTCATGAGTTGTTTTCAATTCGGCGTAAAAGCGTCCCGTCATAAAGCCGAGTTCACAATTAACATTTTATGTGTGTGACATTGTATTTACGCGATTGCTAGTATTTTATTCAATTTGAATGTCAACTGATGTTAAAAAATCGCTTCTAACAAGTTGTTTCAATTTTATGATATTGTTACACGATTTTATTGTATTTACATTAAAATTGTTTCAAATCGATTCCACGAGATGAAAATGAGAAATATGAAAGCGCTATATATAGAAGTAGTAACTGAAAAAAATGTGATTTGCATATGATATTTAATGATCCTAACTAATTGACCGAGCGAGCGAAGCGAGCGAGGGCTATAATTCAAGTTGGGGCGAAAACACATTGTTTGTATGTATGTATGTATGTATGTATGTATGTATGTTTGTTCCGCGATAACTCTCGAACCGTTGAATTAATTTCGATGATATTAAGAATACGTGTAACAACTATCCATAGAATTTTTAAGTTCGTTGCGCAACAAAATCGGTTCAGCCGTTTTAGAGAAATACGCATTTTTATGAAAATAAATATTGCTCTATAACTTTTGAACCGTTATTCAGATTAGGATGAAACTTCACAAATCACGAGATATTATCACTATTTTTTTCATGTATATTGTAAATCAAAATTGTTTCACCAGTTTTAGAGATATTAAGTTAAAACCTGAATCGTTCATTTTCGTATCAGCGACATCTAGTGACATTTTTGTACATGTATTTATGTTCCGTGATAATTATCAAAACGTTGAATTAATTTCGTTGATATAAGGAATGCGTGTAGAAAGTATTCCTAGAATTTTTAAGTTCTTTGCGCATCTTTTATTACAGATATATTGAGTAAAAACATGAATCGTTCATTTTCGTATCAGCGACATCTAGTGACATTTTTGTACATGTATTTATTTTCCACGAAAACTTATCAAAACGTTAAATTAATTTCGTGGAATGCGTGTAGCAAGTATTTTGCCCGCGACTTCGCCCGCGTGAAAATCCCACGGGAACAGTGCTTTTTCCCGGGATGAAATGTACGGTGGGCCACATAGAAAACCTGACACCGCTGCACCTGAAATACGATCCACTATAGAAGATTGGTTCAATAGATAAAGCGTGAAGAGGTAACAAACAAACAAACTCACTTCCGCATTTATAATATTCGTTAGTATTGGATACGGATACAGTATCACGACATTTTCCCTCACGGGGTAGATTCATCTAGCCATTATACGTAGGTATTTTAGTGAAAATAAATATTTCTCTATAATTTTGTAACCGGTAATGAGATTTGGATGAAACTTAACATTTTTTGAGATGAGTATTGCTATATTTCTCATTTATATTGAACTAGCTTTCGCCCGCGGCTTTGCCCGCGTAAATTTCCCACGGGAACCATGCCTTTTCCCGGGATGAAAGGTAAGCTATGTCCTTCTCCGTACTTCTAACTATATGTATGCGAAATTTCAGTAAGATTGGTTTAGTAGATAAAGCGTGAAGAGGTAACAAACAAACAAATAAACGAACAAACAAACATACTCATTTTCCCGTTTGTAATATTAGTTAGGACTAGCTGTTGCCCGCGGCTTCGCCTGCGTGGTTTAGCTAAGGTGAAAAAAATTTTTGTGTTCCAAACTGTAGTTCAGCAGAAAATGCTCATCATGTTGAACGATTTTCACTAAGGCGCCATTTCCATATCTTATAAAGTAGCTGAACTCTTGGAGTTCTTCATCAGATATTCCAAATCTTCAATTTTTATACGTCAGCAGAAAATGCACATCAGGTTGAACGACTTTTGCTAAGGACCCATTTCCATGTATGTTATAGTGTAGATGGTCTCTTGGAGTTCTTCATCAGATGTTCCTGATCTTCTATTTTTATCGTCAACAGAAAATGCTCGTCAGATTGATTAACTTTTGCTCAGGTACCATTTCCATATTTCTTATAGTTCAGCTGTTCTGTTATGGTTCTTCATCAGGTGTTCCAGTTTTCAAAATCAATTATAGCCTTTATGTTTCCCAGGCTTAATAGCTATACAACAAAAAAAGTTTCATTCAAATCTGTCCAGTAGTTTTTGCGTGAAACGCGTACATACATACAGACTGACAGACAGACAAACAGACAAAAAATTCCAAAAAAATAATTTTGCTTTCTATTATTCTTTTTAAGTGTCCCTCTATCCATTTCAGTCAAAAACACAAAATGTACAGACAAAATATTTTTATTGTTTTATTATATGTATAGATTAGGATATCAAATTTTTTGAAACAGTTTGCGTGATATTCAGCTGAAACCTGAAACGTGACGAAAAATTACTGTAATGATTTCAAAAACAGTTATATTCTCCTTAGATGAAGCTCGGAGATGTATACTCGATTATATATCACTTACTTAGGATAAAGTAGTCGTGGACATTAGCGTAAAAGAGTTGGCAGCCGGATGTACATGCGTAGCTCTTTCGAGATCAAAACGGTTTACAGATATTATATTTGATCCAGGTTTTGATTATATTCGCTTGGAAAAAATTAAAAAAATGAAGTTGTTGCAGCTCAGAATAGATAAAGAAAAAAGGTTGGAAAATCTGTTCTCCTCAACCGCGCAATAACTGAATAATGTAATGCGTTGTGCCTTACATTTTTGTTTTAACAGAATCCCGCATTTTACTGAAAATTCTAATTGGTTCAGTAAATTTACGTTCTCATATTTTTAATAAATAACAACCGCGAGGTCTACGTTCGCGGCGAACCACTAGTATTATAAATGCGAAAGTAAGTTTGTTTGTTGGTTTGTTTGTTTATTACCTCTTCACGCATTATCTACTGGACCAATCTTCCTGAAATTTCGCATACACATAGCTGGAAGTATGGAGAAGGACATTTGAACATTTTTTAAACAATTTGGTTCATTCAAATGTGCAGAAACATACTAACGACTTGTCACAGTCGTTAGTATGTTTCTGCACATTTGAATGAACCAAATTGTTTAAAAACAGTGTAGTTTTAAAGGATTAAAGGATTATAATATTATATTTGAATAAAATAAATAAAGAGATTCGCAATAGACATTTCCAAATATAATTCAATTTGCACACAAGGACACTTACATTTCACACTTACATAACTTAACAAATACTACACAACCAGACGGACGAGAGAGCATCATCTTTTTGTTGTAATAGAATTATAAGTAACTACATATATATTTTTTTCAATACTTTATGCTAGATTAATTCCTGTTACACTAATTCCCAAACCACAGATTTATCTAGTTTGGGAATTACTGAACATATATTTTTAAGATACCCTTTTTATGTTTTCTTTAACATGGGTAATGTCAAGATTGGTCCCTCTGCAATGCTCCCCACCATTCGAGATACAGGTTGGTTCCTAGTTCGATGGTGGGTTGCTGACCTAGGGGATCGAGCTGATAATACAGCGTATGCTATAAGCCTAAAATGTTATTCTGAAAATAATCAATAAAAAAAAAAAAAAGTTTAAAACAACTGTAATTACGAAATAGACTTTATACCAATTAATAAAAATATATTTTTTGGCTTTTTCAATAGTCACCTCAAATTTTAAGCAAATATATATTTTATAGGTATATTTATATAAACAGTTTATTTTGTCGTAATCTATGATTTTCTATTTATTGGCCTTTGAATTCCTCGTCCATCTAATTGAACATTTAGTAAAGGTTCTTTTGTTTTAGTCAAAAAGGCTCTGATGATTACCCTTCCTGTGACGTACATTGCTTCATAGGTGAAGGGAAACCGGAAGGGGAGATTTTCTAAATGTATCAAAAATTTAGAAAATGCGTAAAAGCCCTGAAAATAAAAAAAAAATATAAATTTCTCATTTCTGAAAACAATGATAAGAAATATACAACTCCTTTGAGCATTGAGTTATTGAATTTTGCTCAGTTTTTCTTATTACCTACTTATTATTTTCTTTTATTTGTTAGGCATCTCCTTATTTACATTTTTAAATCCTAACTTATATTATAAATGCGAAAGTGAGTATGTTTGTTAATTTTTCTGTATGTTTGTGACCTCTTCACGCATTATATACTGTACCAATCTTCCTAAAATTTTGCATCCATCGCTGTGTGCACGACTATAGCGCCTCTCTCGGCTGACACTTTACACGGACTTTATCATTGGCTGTCAGTAGCTATTTGTATGAAAATAAACAAATAATTTTGATAATTTATCGTAATATTTGATATAATGTAATTAAATTTCCTTTCAGTGATTACAAATATAAGAACCTTAAATTTCAGTTTAAATTCGAGCCTCTCATACTTAAATAGGCTTTCAAGTTGTCACACATGGCAGAAAAATTATCGTTTTGTTTGGCCCAGACCGAAGATCGTAGAAACGTTGTAAACTAGTGGTACGCAACATTTGGGTCAACGCAAATATATTATTTCTGTGATATTTTATTTATTTATTTTCTTTTAATCGGAAAACTTACAGTGCAATATAACTCAATTACTAAAAAATATAAACGTCTTAAAACACAGTTATAAGGTTTAATGAAAAGAACTTTCATATTGCTAAGTTTAAGAGAATATCACGGTTTATATTTATTTTAGAATGAAAAAATATATGTCACCTTTTTTATTAATACATAACAAAATATTATAGCATGAAATGAGAATACAATAAAATGCTTTTATTTATTTTTTAATAAATGAAAAAAATAAATGATGACCTATCTATTACCAAATGTTTACTAGATTCCGCTTTTTATCGCTGACGTATAATCCGACCAATTGTAATTGCTCGTTTGTTTCGTATCATTCGCGTATTAATTGAAGTTTATTGCACTCGGTCGGTTCAATTGTTTTTGGATTTTCTTTGTTTTTATTCTTTTCTGGCGGCACCAACCAGGTTAATCGCTATTTTTAATAAAAATGGCTGAAAATGATTTAATTTGTATTATAAATTTGAAGCAGCCACTTGTTAGGTATTTTATATACCTATTTATGCGTTTCATGTCGATATAGCTGTATCTTGTTAAGTCCCGCAAAAAAGGCAATCAAAATCTATTAAATTAAATGAAAATAGACACAACTATGTCCATCAATCCTGGGTTAGTTCCTTTTTTCGCGACATCGCACAGTGAACTGTTTGCCCAATTTAGCCGCGAAAAAGTCAACCTAATACTGCGATCAATGAGATCTCAATTATGATTTCTGATAGTCCACCGATTAAAAAAATGCATTCACTAATCACCTAACTTCCATCACCATCCGAGTAATGAGCGCTAAAAGTGGATATATAAACTAGGTAGTGGTTCTGTGTGTCCCTGGCTCAGAAGAGTTTTGAAATCAACCTACCAATGCTGGAAAGAAAGTAAAAAGTCTCATATTTTACCCATAAGCCCAAACATGTTCCTGTGGTTGGTCAATAGCACAAAAAAATTGACTGAAACCTGCCTCCTTTGCCTCGAAATAATATAAATAATAATAATAAGTATATACGGACAATCACACAGATTAGTAATTAGCCCCAACGTAAGTTCAATTTGAAATCGAATCTCTCAGATTAGTAGGTATGTAGGTATTATATATATTATTTTTTATAATAGGATTCTAATCATACAATGAAGTTTTTTGATATCAGATTTATTAGAAGTGTTCAAGATAATTCCGCCAAGCAAAGCAATCCACAATACGATACGCAGTAGCGAATTTGCGAGTATTAAAAGCTTTGCTGCGCCATCTATTGATTTTTTGTGAACTATTGTTACTATAGATTTATAGCGGTTTTATTGAATTTCACTATGTTGTTCAGACAAAAAAGTTGCGTCTTAATAAGAATAACAAAAAAGTCTAATGACATTTTTGAATTTTTTTTTAAATAGCTAAGATATGAGGTTTTTTTCTAATAATTCCGCCATTTTTTAAAATTTCGAATAACTGGCTCGACTAAAAATTCAAAAAAATTACCGAACCTGCTCATAAAATTTCAGGAGAATCGGTTCAGAAATGCGACCTGTAGGCGATAACATCCGGACAGACAAAAGAATTTTCGGCTAGTGGAAACTGAGACGCTTCGCTCGCTGCGCTCGCTCGGTCAATCAAAGTGGATATATAAACAAAGTTGCATTAAACATGTCATCAATTTGCATTCGACGCATCTTACGGGAATATTTATTATTTATATTTAGAAGTGTCCAAAAATTTTGATAAAAATGAGAGACAGATTTGAAGGTGTGTAATTATTGATACTATTTTAATTTAACCCGTTAACTAGTTATAATTTTGTTTATGAGAGTTGAAAAAAGGTGGTTTCTTTTTTTACGAAATAAGTCAAGTTTCTTATATACATTAGACAATCTAATTATGAGTATACCAAAGTGTTATTACAATTTCTACCATAAATGAAAGCTAATGTTATATACTTTCATATTTTATGTCAGTACATTTCACACGACTTGGCATCATATTTTTTTTATTTTTTTTAGGTGGGAGGTATTTTTTGACCCAAACGGAATTCTTTGAACTACATGCAATCTACAGCCAAAATAATCGCAATAAAGCTATTTTAGGCTTTATTATTTATAAATAGGATCTTCAATATTGAAAGAATATATATTTGCACACTTTGAAATCGAAAATGGAGAAAAAATAGAAATTTTGTTGATCACACAAAGACGGTAAATATTATTTATACTAAAATACTTGATGACTTCAACATTGCTTAATTGGTCACTTCTTGTCTTGATCATGTGAGAGAAAAATTATAAAATTGAAATCTATGTTGTTTTTTCTAAGATTTATGTTGAAGTAGAAGGAGTGGCTGGAGGGCGAAGTTATTTACTTCACTGCTTTAGAAGAAGAGATTTCATAGGATCCTGCATTCTCCTAATTGGCCTGCTTTCTGAAGAAGCTCAGGAGGCTAGGAATAAAGATTGTCGGCGTTTTAGGTTTTCGAATACATGTAAAAGATTTATAATTCAAACCAATAGGGAACTTCTGAATATGCTTTCCTCTGATTGAGTAATCGATGTATCGCGAAGCCCCTCTCAAAAATATCGGAACTATTTTATTCGAAATCACAACTTTTCAACCCAGTATCACTCCCAGCTAAATTGAGCAACAGATAACAGCAAAGCAGGATTACTATCACGACCAAGATATTTAAGTCTGTACCGAATCAGATGAAGATGAATAAATTGTGTACTACTTTCATTTTCTTTTGAGCTTAAGTTTATTGTAAGGTTTAGATATACCTAAGTAAAATAATAACGTAAATTTAACTGAAAAAATATTTTTGAACACAACCTGTGCCATTGTTTAAACTTTATACCTATCTGCTTTACTTATTTATAGTAATTATGGTGATTAGTGAATGATTCTCTCACTGTTATTCAACTATCATTTCAATTACATGGGTATTTAAGTACCAATGTTTTTTTTTTTTTCATTCCCAACATTAAAAATACGTTAATAGCTAACTAATAAAGCTGAATATACTGTAATTAACTAATAAGAGCTGTTTTATACGCCAAAATAATTTTTCACGGCTAGATTGTTCTAAGCGATTCACTGTGCATCGTGCGCTAAGATCGTTTTAGCTTCCCCCTCCACCGCCTTTGCACACAGCGAATAGTTAGAAATGAGTTTGATGTGAAGTACTGAAAAGGACATAGAGACCTTTCATCCCGGGAAAAAAAACATTATTCCCAAAAACTAGTATACAATATTACAACACAAAAAATAAAAGACATTAGAAAATATAAAAAAGGGGAACCCATCGGTAGCAAGGCAAAAACCCAAGCTACCGGTGGTCAGGACTCCAGCGACAGGATTCTCCTCACAATGCGGGCCAAGAGTACCGCCTTCTGGATCTGACTCTTGACCCAACTTCTAAGCGAAAGTCTGTCAAGATGACGATTGAGACTCTTCGCTGAATTAAAATTACTTATTTGCAGTATTTATATTAAATTCTTTCATTACTGACTGACACTCGAATGGCTGACATAAGCTGAAATTTGGCATGTAGGTAGGTTCCATAATGTAGGGAAGCACTAAGAGGTCCCGGGCAGGGCCCATGTACGTACAGTCATAGAGCTAAGTACTCCCTGGTGTACAATACATATATAATAGATCATATTAATAGACATTTTACGACTTTCCAGCTCTAGTTTTATTCAGATCAGACTTTTTGTGATAGTGGGTGACGTTATAATAATATGCAAGTAGGTAAAGTTTGTCAATAAAGTCACGTAGGGTTTTTTTTTCTCTCTGGTTATGACATTAATGTTCTGGGAACTAACATTGATGATGTGTCTGGCAATACCAAACATATGTCCATGAGCTGTCAGTACTGTCATCGAAATTGAATTAATTTACTTTTGTATTTTTATTCACAAGGCTCAGCCATCGCAAAGCTCAACCATAATAGAGGGACACTTATGACCCGGCCCACGACGCCGTCAACAGTTTGAACATTTTAGAAAAATAAATACTTTCAGTCACTTGAAGATCACAATACGTACGTACATGTTTAACAATTAAATGTCAATGTAATTAAATTTAAAAAAAAAAGGAAAGGTTATTTATTCACAATAACAAAAGAATGTAATCAAGTGTGGAGTGGCGAAGTTGTAGGGAGAGACCAAGCTTTTTTATTGTACAAATAATCACTTATTGTGTAATACGCTTTATTCATCAAAGTATTTTTAAGATATGTTTTAAATTTTTGCATAGGTAAATTTATAGCCTCGTTAGGGAGCTTGCTGAACATTTTTACACTTTGACCCACGAAAGACCGCCGAACCATTTTTAGCCTAAAGCTGGGCGTATAAAGTTTCTTATTGCGGGTGTTTATACTATGTATATCGCAATTTTTTTTAAAGAGGTTTAAATTGGATTTAAGAAAAATAAGTACATTGAAGATGTATTGAGATGCAACAGTAAGAATTTTTAGAGCTCTCGTAGAGAATCGCGTCATTTTAGCACGTACATAAACGAATTGCTCTTTTCTGTAATACAATTTTTTTCCCTATTTCGGCTGCATTTCCCCATATCAATAATCCGTATGAAAGTAGCTGAAATACACGAGTCTAGCTGTTTCAATGTTTGTGCACTGTCTTATCCTTCTCACTGCATAAGCCGCCGAGCTAAGTTTTTTGGCCGTGAGTTCAATGTGTTTATCCCATTTTAACTTACATTAAACGGTAACGCCTAAGAATTTGACACTGTGTACCCACTCTAATACTTTGCCATTAACTATTAAAGGTATATCATTATGAGGTGCGTTAAAGAGAGAAAACTTTATACACTTGGTCTTGTCCGTGTTTAAGCCAGGTTGTTGGTTGTAAACCAGTCAAGCACAAGTGTCATAATATTACTTACATCGTCATAATTTTGACTATTTCTGTTGACTTTAAATAGTAATGATGTGTCGTCCGCAAATAAAACTACTTCACACAATTGTTGGGCAAGACATGGAAGGTCATTTATGTTAAGTACATACTCGTAGATATAGAAAAAAAAAACAATTTTTCTTCTAACTTTATGGTTTAGTAAGAAACGTTTTGGTATCGGTTGGTTTGGTTATGGTTTAATGCCTTTCCTCACGGATAAAGAAACCAAAACAAAAAAATGGTTACGGTTTAAAAAATATGAATTGTTTTTAGTTATAACTTAATAAACATTTTGGTTGTTGATGTGATTATTTTACTGATTATTCTATTGTTGTAAGATATTTCAAAGGAGCATAAAAGAAAAAGCTATCCGGTAGTCTATGTATAAAAAAGATGCACTTGGGATTTCTGGCCCTTTAATTTTTGCAAATTTCGAATAA
This sequence comes from Ephestia elutella, assembly GCA_018467065.1. NCBI lineage: Eukaryota > Metazoa > Arthropoda > Insecta > Lepidoptera > Pyralidae > Ephestia > Ephestia elutella. Next base: position 12,561,734 of record CM031571.1, on the reverse strand, counting down.
TACGAGTACAATTAAATAGCGTTTTTCTTACCGGAGGAACAGGACACGTGGTCATATTATGCGGCAGCTGCTTTAATATCATCTTTCCAATAAAAGGTTCATTATAGAATTTACACAATTCATATTCCATTTTGAAGAGCAGCGGTATAAAATGTCCTTGTATATTTTCGTAACAGTCGAAAGCAACCTAAAATAAAGTAATCATCCGTCATTGGCGAACCCTCGATCGATACATGCCAGCAGGCAAGGGAAGCACCTCCCGAATGGGATAGTTGCTTCTCAAAACGTCTGCTCAGGCTACCACGAAAGTATTTACGCATTATGATTGGCATAATTACTGGTCATTGTACACTAAATAAATACCTTTACACCCAGACAGCCCACTATGCAGGGCATGCATGGAGGCTGAAGAAACTGCAAGCCACCTCCTTCTGGAGTGTCATGGCGTTGCAACTACAAGAGAAGAGTTCCTGGGGAACCCAGGGACCATGAGCGAAGCCTGCCGTACACCATCGGCGGTTCTTCGCTTCCTAAAGGAGCTGGGCTGGCTCGAATGAAGTTCCGGCCCATCCTCCTCACGCAAAAAGGGCCCAAATTAAGAAAAGCGCGAAAAAAAATAATTGCAGAAAAGAGTCCTCGAAGTAAGTAAGAAGTAAAGTAATCATCCATTGTACAATAGGGTGGTGTGAATTTTTTTTTTAAACGTTGTTACTCTTGTATCACCAATGGATGATCGGCATTCTTAGATATATAAAAATAAAATTTCAAGTTACTACGTTTACATCTTAAGGTGTCGCATCTAATATAAAAGTTAAAGAAAATAACAAAATTTGTTTTTTATAAAGTTTTTATTTGGGACAAACTATTATTCAAAATAAAAATATTGAAGCTTAAAATTAGGTATAAGTACTTATAAATATACAAATATATTAAATAAAAGCATTTTAACATTCGGAAGCTGGAGGTACAGACTTCTTTTTGCTTAAAAAATGTGGTTTTGTATCAAATACTGGTATGTCTTGCCTTGTCTTTATCTTCATGCGAATGAATCCATCTCTTGCCTCTGGCCCACAAACAGATGAAGAAACCTCAGAACGAGCTTGACGCACCGTTCTACTGCCTGAGTGTGGCAAGGATAATTTTCGATTTCAAATAATTTGCCACCTGAGGAGACTCGTGGCTTTCCCAGAATCAACAGAAAGATGACCGATATATTCAGAACCTGTATCCGAAATAATTGAAATATGTTCTATAGTAATATTCTTCCGTTGTGAGATACTGCCACTTTTAGTCACGATTAAAGTTTTATCTTTACGACCATCAAAGTATGTCCGCTGTCTATGTATTTAACTTCGATCTATTTATTACTATTGACGAGTTTTCAACGCTGATTAGGTACGGTTAAATCTAACAATGCAGCATTTATGATTACTGCAGCAGATCGGTTAGAAACTCCAGTTCGGCCACAAGCAGTAGCTAAGTTTTGCAATTTTCTTCTCATTTGTTTAGTTTCCCTGGTTGATTGAGTCGTTATTTCTGTTTTAAAAATCACATCTTCATCCTCGTCTGATGCTGTAATGGACGAACTACTAGAAGATTAATTAAGAACTGGATCAGAAGAAGTACTTGGGATACTACAGGTTTTTTTTCTCATCATACTTTCTCTTCCTTGTCTCTTTACGGCAGATAGATTTAGTAGACACTTTACCAACAGACCCAATTATAATGTATATTGGGTATATTGGGTCTGTTGGTAAAGTGTCTACTAAATCTATCTGCCGTAAAGAGAGAAGGAAGAGAAAGTATGATGGGTTTTTTAAAAAAGCCTGTTCATTTCGTTCATTTCTTTGGTCTTTCAAAAAGGTTTTTTCTGCAATAGGGACTTTAATCACACACAAACTTCTCTGGATTCACATTTACAAGTAGCGATGTCAAATAATTTTGATTCAGATTCTTCGTAGGATATGCTTTTTCTTATCATTGCTTAATTTCTTCACATTCTTGTATTTCTTTTTTAATAGAAAATCAATCTGGCAACTATATTTTGATGGCTTAAATGGGAATTGACGCTTTGTGCCAATTTTTTTCAATATATGTAATTTCACACAAATCTTTCACTGCAGGATATTTACCATTATTCAGTTTCAGTTAGTCATTTTCTTAACCACAAGTAATATTTTATAATATCACAATAAGTTGGTAATACATTATCACTTAGTTTTATTGAATCATCAAACAAGGGGCATCGCAAGTCTTTTCGAGTTTTTGGCATTTTATTGACGAATAATCAAACTTTTTTTACACTTGTCGTTAAATTTAAGAAAACTATACAAAGACAAACAAGTTAACCCTTTAAACTACATCTATATATATATATATACATATAACTCAAAGGTGACTGACTGACTGACATAGTGATCTATCAACGCACAGCCCAAACCACTGGACGGATCGGGCTGAAATTTGGCATGCAGGTAGATGTTATGACGTAGGCATCTGCTAAGAAAGGATTAACGCGAGCGAAGCCGCGGGCGCCAGCTAGTGAAATATAAGTTTTATTACATATAGATAAACAATAACAGTGACGTGCAGGTGCAGGACAAAAGACATAAAAATTGTTTTTTTTTTTAATTACCCTCATAGCGCGCCTTAAAATAAAATCGTAGGGTTTTAATTTTTAGCATGAATAAAGCTTTTATGTACGGTTATCGGTTAATGACACAGGAAAAGGGAAATTTAAAAAAAAAAAAATTTTTCCTAGTTCACTCCACCCTATTGTATACATATCTAAATGATCTTTTTCTGAAAAAGTAATGAAGATTCATCTTTCGTCTCGTGCGTCTGTCTGTCCGTCCGTCTGTCACAGCCAATTTGCTCCGAATCTATTAGACCTAATCAGGTGAAATTTGGTAGGATGGTGTAATCCTATGGGATCTTTTTATTTCTCATAAGGTTAATAATCATAATATGGTTTGTCATAAGGCCTTTCTCATAATTTTTTTATCATAATATTTTATTCAAATAATGTTTATTGTAACAATATTTGTGTAGGCATAATCATAGATTGTCATACAGGTTTTTTTATAAAAATTATAAAATGTTTTATCATAATGGATTTGTCATAATTGTTATGGCCATAAAACATAGTTTATTTTTTATTTGTTCATTTTCTATTTTGTTGATGGTTTCCTGAATCTGAAAAAAATAAGACATTATGTGCAATTTGATATTTGATTATACCTATTTCAAATTAAGTTGACACAAACACTAGTATAGGTTAGGTGCGGCAGGCCCCTAAACCGCGAATATAAACAACAAAAAAACAAAAAACTTAACAAATATTATGAATGCATTCGTACATTATAAGTTCTCTTTTCTCTATACATGAGTATTACTATTATGATTAAATTATATTATGATTATTAATGTTTATGACAATTTGTATTTATTACAAAACAATTACCTATGTTAAAAAAATAATAATTATTATTATATTAATTATGATTATTTGAAAAAACATTATTTCAAACTATATTTTTACAAATATTTTTATAAGAATCATTAGAGACCCTAACCCTATAACTCAAACACAGGTTATGTGCAAAGTGAAGAAATATTTTTTTTTAAATAATGGGGACAAATTAAGATATTGACATGAACGTTTTGCAAACTTTACTGTGTCATATATCAAATGAAAGGGCTTGTTATGCGGATCTAAAATATAGGTATTTTATTTATTATTGTAAAAGAAATAGTTTATTTTATTCGTGAAAGAGGACGAAAATTTACCACCAACCGGTCTCCGAAAGTATTAGTTGATTTTCATAACTTAGCTAGGTAGTTTATAGTACCGACATCATGAAGATGTGAGAGCCCTGGTAAAGTGGTATCATACACTGCCCCTATATCAGGCGCCAGTCTCCAACATGCTGCGATAAAATTCTTCAAACTGTCGTTAATTTTATGTTAACATACTTTTTTTTTGTGCACTTAAGGTGCAGAGGTATTCCACGAAGTGCATTTATTTTGAAGCGCACCAAATGAAGTGCACTAAAATTATTTCTCTAAGCGCATCCACGGTAAAAAAAAGGAAGATCATGAAGAAAATGTAAGAAACGATATCGATAAAAATTTTGACTAAAAGTACTAAGGTAACATAAATAATAAAACTTTTTTCCAAAAAAGTGAACCGACTTCCATAATAAAACTTAAAATCATGAAATAACAATAAAGAAAAATGTATTAGCATGCTACCTACTGAATGAGGTGAAGTCGGTGCCAAGTGCAGGACTATGTAATTGTTTAGCTAGGCATTTTGTATATGTACCTACATGATTCTAATGTTAATTTATATTATTTAATATTAAATTTGGCACCGACTTCACCTTATTCAGTAGGTAGCATGCTAATACATTTTTCTTTATTGTTATTTCATGATTTTAAGTTTTATTATGGAAGTCGGTTCACTTTTTTGGAAAAAGTTTTATTTTATTATTTTTTGGTGCTTCTACACCTTTTCATTTTCTTTAATAAAAACTTAAACTTTTCTTTCACTGGTGGCCGAAAATAAAGAATTAAGAATTCGAAACTTTTATGTCAGTTTGATTTGAAATGTCAGAACATGTCAAATTGTCTATTATTTTTGGCACATAAATAGACCGTGAGCACGCGACGACCAAACCTTCCTTATTTTAAAAATGCTGAATATTTCTCTACGTGGTATACGTGGTATGTAAAACATATTAGCGACTAGGTATGAAGTTTGGATCTTAGTTGCTTATGCAGGTAATATGGATAGCAAGGATGATTTTTATAGGTATAAAAAGCACCCTTGGGGCCTTCCAAAGTAATACATATTAAATTCAGCTTTTATAATTTAAAACAAAAATTCAGCTTTTATAAATAACAAATTCAGCTAAAACAAATAATTTAGTAAAGTTACAATGTCTAGCAGGGGTTTATATCTGCACCAATTGCCTGGCAATGGATGGCGTGATTTCTTATATTATTAGGAATAAAATCTTTAAAAATCTTTACTTTAAGGAAATTGAGTTACCACTTTAAATGTTATTGCTACAAAAAATCTGCCTAAGTAATCATGATCCAACTTTTATAGTCACTAAATGTTTGGAACATACACAGAAAATCTTTAGTTTTAATAAAATAAGGAAGGGCATGCTATCGCGGGCTTTTGCTCTATAATGCAATGTTGGTATTTTTATATTTTGTTAGGTATCTTTAAAATTACCGAAAAGATTCTGACGTGGTTAAAATGGGACCAACTTGGGTATATATCATTACGAATAAAAAAACAATTTCGGAAATCAGTCCACTGTAGGCGGAGAAATCGGCGAACATACATAAAAAAAAAACATACATACATCGAAACATATAACCTCCTCCTTTTTTGGGAAGTCGGTTGAAAAGTAGGAATAGGTCAACCATAAAAAAACAAATGAAGTATTCACTAAATCTGATTGCCTTATTATAGGAATCACAAATTAATAGTAAACTCACTCTAATTTTGACAAATTCTTAAAAAGTTAAGTTAGTACCATCTCTAATCAAACTTTAACGATTGGTGCGCATCAAGGAATACCTCAAGATGCAGTACTAAAGTAATCTTATATTCTTACTGTTACGTTATCACCGACTCCTTGTAAAAGGTCTGCATGTACATTTATATAGTAAGGGCTTCCCCTGCCTTCACGTTTGATGTTTACCATCAAATTTTTAACAAATTCCGGGTTTTGGTACATAATCTCATGTTTTGTAGGGATCACTTCCAAGCACTAAAATAAAATTATGTTTTTAATAATACCAGAAAATAAAAAGATTTTAAAATTTTTTATTTTATTAATAAAATAATTAATTTCTTTTAAAAAAAATTATTTTATTTTTTAAAAGAAATTAATTATTTTAAAAGTTTAAGTGTTTTTAAGTGTTTAATAATATTTTAAAACAAATAGGTAGGTACCTATTTGTTTTAAAATATTGTTAAAAAATAATTCACAAATATAAACTTACATCCGTCACACCTAAAATAATACACAAAATAAAATACACCTCAGTCATTTTATCGCTTCTTGCATAGAGTGACTACTAATTCCAATAGTAAGCAATGCACATTGATGATTAGTATTGTCCATTAAAAATAATTATTTATCCCATTTTCTACACTGTGGTAAACAGTTTAATAACATAATGTGATGTTTTATAATTTAGTGCTGGACTGAATACATACATTTAACTACTAGCTGTTAACCGCGGCTTCGCCCGCGGCAAAAAAGGATTAATCATTATCTCGACCCTGTAAAACTGTTGCTTGAGCGCGAGTTAGCACTTTTATTCACGATGGAGCGAGTTGAAAAATAGGTAAAATAGCAAATAGGCAAAATTACAAATTCATAGGCAAATACAGTTTATACACGCGATATATATATATATATATATATATATATATATATTTGTCGGAGCGATCACATTAGTTAAATTAACTGTGGTTTATTTTGATAGTTAATCAATGGTTTAAAAACGGTTTTTAAGACGGTAGACGGTACGCGTCGGAAATGTGTTATTGAGTTATCCTCACTTTGTAATAAAATCTACGTGCGATCGATATGACATTAAAGCGAGGCAGTCTTCTTAATGGCGCGGTACGGACGTGTCGTTCGGTTGTGTTGAGTTCTCTGTAGCTATGTAGTTAGTGATAGAATAGTGTTATTGTCGTGTTACTTAGTTTGTTAACGATGTGACTGTGTGTGATGGTGTTGTCAGCGCGATATTGGAGATCTTCGTTGTTGGACAGTTTTGATGGTTAAACTGTGTTTGGCTAGTTAGCACGGAAGACCATTCAGTAGAATTCACTGGTTGGAATGGATTGATCTTTGCGTGGTGGGGCACGATCCTATGCCGTGGGTAGGTTAGGGCACGGACCCTAGCCATGACATGTGGACCAAATTAGAGGTTAGTGCTAGATGATTTCTTAATCCGTTAATATCCGATGAATCCCTGGATGCTTTGGGCTGTAACTTGAGATGGGAGTTTTTACCCTGTCTATTAAGAGCTGTGCATGTTATTTTGGAAATACCTTCATCCTGACAGTTAATATTTGAACTGAGTTTAGTACCCACATGAGATTCCGCGTGAACCTGTTGTTAAAGTACCTGTACTGTTGTGTTTACCGCTCTGGTCATCGATATCTGAGCTCGGCTACCCTGAACCCATGATTATCTGGTAATTCTGATGTTGTGATGGTGTGCTCCATCTCCGACATCAGAAGTGGGATCTGTTCCTACTTTTGTGTATTGCGATTCGATACTCTCTTGTAGCCTAGGATCTGTACCTACGTTTATGGATTGTGATCTGATACTCTTTTAGTGGCTTAGGATCTATTCCTACTTTTGCGAATTGCGATCTGATACTCTTTTGTGGCTTAAAATCTTTTCCTATTTTTGTGGATTGCGATCTGATCCTTTTTTTGTGGTTTATGTTATGATCGTCTTTTGTGGCTTAAGATCTGATCCATACATGTGAAAAAAAATTGTAGTTTTTCGTATGGTATTTTTCAGTTGACATTTAAAATTAGAACGGTTATTCGAAGTTTAAATTTTTAATGTTCAGTGCGGGTATTATTTCGTTATTAAGTGATTTTTGTGCGTGTGTGTAATAAAAAAGTGTAACCATGAAATTAATGGGGGTAAGTCGTTTAGTTTTATTTTCCGTTAGATGATAAACGTCGGGTCAGAGGTAAACTCGCCAAACTGTCATTTTGGTGATTTTGACTTTTTTGTGTCAAAGTGTTTTTTTTATTTTTTATACACACTGTGGCAAAATATCATAAGTGTAGGATTAATACTTTCGGAGTTATTTCAATTTGATCTAGTTGCTATCTGCATAAATTTAGAATATTACAAAAGTAAACTTGCATAAGTAAATGTAGGTCAGTTTCCCCATTTGAAAATATAGCTTTTTATAATAAAATCAATGTATTAAACTAGCGTAAGTGGTATATTGATTGTTTTACTTTGGTTTACAATGTGATATATAAACAATAAATTGACAATGCCCAACTAGCCTAAGTGGTAGTTTGAATACTTTACTGTGGTTTACAATATGAAAAAAACTCTAATTTAACAATGCTCAACTGACCTAAGTGGCAGATTGAATGCTTTACTTTGGTTTACAATATGATTTTAAACTAATTTGTTAAGATCAACTAGTCTAAGTGGCAGATTGAATACATCACTAATTGCCCAAATAGTACTATGTCACAAATAAAAATACACTTATTTAGAGTAAAACTATCAGACTGTATGAAACAATTAAATTTAATTTCATGAAAAGTGCAAGCGCAAATTTTCAAACTTCAAATATTTTAACGATAAAGATTTGACCATAATTTACTACTAAGTTTTATATTTTCACAATTTCTATACCATAGACAAAACTAAATTCTTTGTGTTATTTTTGGTGCCGCTTTGTAGGCGCCCCGCTTCTCTTTCATCGTATGCTCAAAAATGTTGGTGGCCTTATGATATACCAGACAATATAGCATTCAGAAGCCATTAAAAAAATATAAAATCCATACCTTAGCGGTTCGCATGATAAAGCAGTAGGCGAACCTAGAGTGAGAGATCCTTGTCCGCGACATGTCGTCCGATGGTGGAATGGTGCAGATGGAATTAATTCATGCGATTCCTGTGCGCACTCTCCGAAGTGCAGCCTATAGAATACACACAGACTTGCTACATTAGTCGCCGATGACTGAGGCTCTGAAGCCGTCCTGCTGTAAGCGACTCATCATCCACAAGCCTTCTGGTACGTCCTTCGATAGCTTCCAGGGCTTTGATAACGGGCGGATCCATTTCACAGATGGGAGAAATACTCCATACAGGAGCAGACTTGAGCTGTGTACAGGCTCAACAGTTGGTCCGGAGTAAAATACCGTTGGAACTTGAAAAGGATGCCTAGCTTTTTGAAGCAGTCTTAGCCTTGGTCTCAATGTAACTACCGAAGTTAAGATTGAATGAGAAGTTGATACCAAGAAGTTCTAGGTGATCGGTGACAGGAACAGGCACACCACGGCAAGTGAGAGAAAAGTTGAACGGGGTCTTTTTAAGAGGCATTGAATCTCACAAGATTGGCCCAATCGGAGACAGCCTGCAGAGTGAGATTGGTACAGTCCACCATTGCCTGCCTGAGTTCGTCTATTTCCGGTTTTTTTGACTTTGCACTACCTGTACTGCGTACCCAATAATACCGGGTTTTAGCAGATCATTGATGTGTAGCAAAAAAGCGTTGCGGAAAGTACAGACCCCTGAGGTACCCCGGCATTAATTGCCAATAGGTCAGACTAGCAGCCGTCAACAACTACTCGAATAGACCGTTTCCTCAAGAAATCGGAAATCCAAGCACAAAGGCTGGCGGGGATACCATAGGCGGGAAGCTTTGCAATAAGATCGTCATGCCAAACTCTGTCGAATGCATTCGAAATGTCAAAGTGAGACAGCAAGTGCTTCACTGTATTTTTCGAGGGCCTTACTCTCAGAGATGCGTAGCGTGCACAAGAAGGTCTCCTGTAGATCGGCACTGGTGAAATCCGAATTGCCAGTCACAGAGGAGATCATTGTCTTCAAGGTACGCCAGCAAGAACTTGTTAATAACACGCTCCATTACCTTGCAGAGAATGGTGGTGATTGCGATTGTGCGGTAGTTTGTAGGATCGGCACGTCTACCCTTTTTGGGTACAGGTTGTATGTTGGCAAGATTTCTACGCTTTTGCACAATACCAGTCTGAAATGATAGACGATATAGGCGTGTCAGAACAGGAGATAATTCGCAGCGCAATTCCGCAAAATAAAAGCAGGTATGCCATCAGGGCCACTGGCTTTTTACACGTCTAGGTTGTGTAGAGTTTTAAGAACATCTTTTTGGTGAATTTGGAGCTCAGGCATTTATACAACCACAAAAAAGGTAACTGGCCCCCAGTTACCTTTTAATCTTTTTTTAACCCAGTTACCTTGTAACTGGGGGAGCTTTGGTTATTCGCATCTAGATAGGAGTTTTCAGCAAATAGAATTAAGTAAATAAGCTTTCTCTAAAGTCGTGTGTGCCAATGTTCTAACTAGTTTCTTCAAAAGTTAGCTTCAACGCACTTGGCTAGGGATCAAAATGCTTTACTGCCAGATGGGTACGAAGCGAGTTTTGTTCCCACTCGGCCTATGTGGTCAAAGCGAGCCTTTTTAAGTACTTTTCTGCAGAACTTAAAGGCCGCAGAATTAAAGGCTTTCTTCTTCTTTTGCGTATCCGGAGCTTTACAACTACGAGCGTAAGCCCAAGCTCTGGTATGCTGACTGTTTAATAGCCTTAGCTTTCGCACAGTCAGCATTAAAACAAGGCTTAGCTTTGAAGTCAGAGGGTCGATCCGAGAATGAGTTATACATACTCTATTGCCAGACCGATAATCTCAGCAACAGCGCTTGCACAGCTCGACGGATCGTCAGAGGAAAAGCAGACCTGCAGCCAAGGTTAAGTTGCTAGGAAGGCTGAAACAGACACTTCATTTCGATCTGGTTCGGTCGTCAGCAGAAGGTCCAAACAATAGGGGACCGGACAACTTTTTTTTTATGCTTTATTTGAAGATATCTCACATTAATAGAATAATCCGCAAAAGAATCACATCCATTACCAAAGTAGTTCGCAAGATATAGCAAAAGACAATTCACATTTTTAAGCGATGTTTGGGCGATACCAAAAACGCCCCTAACTAAACGTGCATTCATATGACGTCACGCGTAGAAAATGGACTTTCCCTAAAAGTTTGAACTCGAATAAATTAGCTCTGGAGAATAAACTCGTGCTGAAAAGTCGCAAAATGTATTTAATTATATATATTCTATCATTAAATTACATATCCACACTAATAATATAAAGAGGTAAGATTTGTTTATTTGTTTGTTTGTTTGTAACGAATAGGCTCCGAAACTACTGGACCGATTTTTAAAATTCTTTCACCGTTTAGTAGCTACACTATCCCTGAGTGTTATCCACACTAATAATATAAAGAGGTAAGATTTGTTTATTTGTTTGTTTGTTTGTTTGTAACGAATAGGCTCCGAAACTACTGGACCGATTTTTAAAATTCTTTCACCGTTTAGTAGCTACACTATCCCTGAGTGTTATAGGCTATATTTTATTTCCAAAATATTTAGGATCCTTACTAAAACTTTAATAATGTAACTCAAGTTGTGCAAAAATAACTTTGAAAATTCCTTTCATCGCGTGCGCTGCAAAAACTATTAATGATAGATCAAAATGATGTACTACGTGTTTGTAGAACAAATCATTATCTACAAAAATGTCATAACAGCATATGCCTAACTATTATATTTAAGACACAATAAGAGTTTTTAGTTTAAAAATAATAATTAAAATGACGCCATTAGAAACATGTCTTTATTTATACTTTGTTATTAATCCTTATCAAAATAAATGATTTTGTGATCACAAACACTTCAGTACCTTTATATTACTTTTTGATTTATCAAAATCGGACATTTCATTCGGAAGATATCACAAATATAAAATCGCGTGGTCGCTGCCGCCGCCGTTCAACTCTGCATACGATCCACAGATAGATTACTATGCTCAACAGGCTACTGTTCAAATTGGAGCAATTGATACTTGCTAAGGTGAGACAATCAGGTAAGATAGCGATAGCAGTTGCTTCTTCGGGAATAGGGGACCGGCCAAGGTATGAGGATTGTTAAAAATATGTAATTTTATGATAGAATACATATAATTAAATACATTTTGCGACTTTTCAGCACGAGTTTATTCTCCTGAGCGGATTTATTAGAGTTCAAACTTTTAGGGAAAGTTCATTTTCTACGCGTGACGTCATATGAATGCACGATTAGTTAGGGGCGTTTGGTATCGCCCAAACATCGCTTAAAAATGTGAATTGTTTTTTGCTATATCTTGGGAAACTTGAAATCGTCTCCTTTATGGACAACAATTGAACATTTAAAATTACGGACGAATATGAGAGCTCATGTTCGTGGAATCACAGAGTGACTTCCCACAGCAACTGCTAAAACTTGGAGACGGAACTTTTCCCACTCCAAATTTAAGCAGGAATTGTGAAATCCGTCTGGATGAGTCTCTAGGCCAAATAGTCCATAATTTAGAAATTTTAATAGATGCAATATATCCTGACTTTGCTAATTTGCATGAAAAGGACTTTCATTGGCTGTGCTCTAGGGCAATAGTTTCGCCTAGAAATGATACAGTGAATGAAATAAACGATTTGATTATTCAGAAAGTACCTGGACAAATAAAATCATACAAATCGATTGACACCGTTATTAATACTGTAGACGTAGTACATTATCCACAAGAATTTTTAAACTCATTAAACCCTTCTGGGCTACCACCACATGAATTAACGTTAAAAATCGGAATTCCTATCATGCTTTTAAGAAACTTATCCCCTCCAAATCGTTATGGTAAACATGCCAAACTGCTTTTATTTAATAAATAATAATAATTTTACATTTTGGACCATTAACCAGTAAAGATACATTATTAAGATTTCTGAAAATAACAAATTTGAAAACATATCTTTAAAACCTGATTTACAATAATTTTTTTTAACTTCATTGCCCTCTCCTCAAAAATTCAATATTTTCAGTTTGGCGAATTTACCACTGACCCGACGTAGTAAAAGCAAGTGAGGTATTTCTTTCTTTGTTATTTGAAGGTAAAATCGCAGTTGCTATTCAAGTTTTTGTTATTTTAAAGTTGAATCGAAATTTTACTTGTAAAAATGCAGTTTGTGATATGTTAAGAGGAATACCCGAAGGCCATATACCAGTTGAAATTAAGTTGAGGTACATCATGATATTGATGGGTTAATTTGTGGAGGAAACTCGAGTGGATTCCCCCAACGGCCGTATTGAGATTGTGATGTGTGTAGTCTGAGGGTGATACACACATGCGATAGTGACGTTAATTTTTGTTCATGCCGAAAGTACGTTTTACAATGTAGTTTATGATACGTTGATGAATAAAGCTGCATAAGTTTTGCTCGGGTAAATGTCATGTTAAAAGTGTGTTTTGAAATGTAGCTTTACAGTATGATGAGCGTAATGCTGGATAAGCGCTGCTCGGTTAAGTTTTGGTGTTCTGTTATCGCTAATCAAGCAGTGGTGGGTGTGTATATGTGTGAAAAACATGTGCTTATTTTCTCAGTACTCTCTGACTTGGACGATGTCATATCACAACCCTGGTACACTATGCTCTCGTACATTTGTCAACAAGCTGGGCTATACTAGCCATTACAGAGCTCATAATATAAGAAGCACCCCAAGCAATTAAGGGAAATAGTCGCCGAGGCCGTAACCGGCCAGGAACACATCATTATCATTATAACCCTGGTGAAAAATATTAGGTAAATATAGCGTTTAAGGTGACAAGTTATTTGTTAGTATGTTTGTGCACATTCGAAAGAACCAATTTATTTAAAAAGCGGCGTAGGGTACACCCTCATATTACAAATTATTGTTTAAAAAACAATCATTTTATGAACAACGCTTGTAAAACTATACATTTGAAAAACATATGCTTTGACAAACTCATTCTTTTAAAAATGGATCATTTTACAAACTTATAACTAGACAAATATTTGTTTTATACAAATTATCATTTTACAAACAAATTATTTAACTAAATTTTCAATTGGTAAAACAACGTTAGACAAAATATCTTATGGCAAATACACCGTTTGATAAATATTATTTACCAAAACTAGAAGATATGAAGTTTCAAGTTTAAACTCACTGATCTCAAGATTTTCATCGTAGGGTTAGGTACAGAAATCATTACTCGACTTTTATTTGTAAATTAACTCACAAAACGTATTGTGACATGATATCAACTTACTAATACCTTTTATTGTGTCACACCGGGTGGAGGACCTGGTAACCTGCAACACAGGATCTTTGATACCTAGCGAGGGTCAGATCTACACAACGATACTGTCCTTTATGGTATTAAATTTAATTTATGTTTATCACATACCTATGTAATGTAGTCCAAGGCCATTTGTTGTGGAGTAAATAAACATTTTTTTTTTAAAGTTTGTCTCCAAACGATCTGAGCTGTAAATTAGGTTCAGGTTATTTTTTTATGACAACCCGGAAAGACTTGAGGGCAGAAAATAAGTTGGGTTCAGGTAATTTTTTTTTATGACCACCCGTAAAGACTTGAGGGCAGAAAATAAGTAAGATTCAGGTTATTTTTTTACGACCACCTGGAAAGACATTGAGGGCGGAAAAGAAGGTAGGTTCAGGTTATTTTTTTTATGACCACCCGGAAAGACTTTAAAGACGGAAAGAAGTTGGGTTCAGTTTTTTTTATGACATCCCGGAAAGACTTTGAGGGCATAAAAGAAGTTAGGTTCAGGTTATTTTTTATATGACCACCTGAAAAGACGTTGAGGGCGCAAAAGAAGTTAGGTTCATATTATTTTTTTTATGACCACCTTTGACATACATTGAGGGCGGAGATAAAGTTAGGTTTAGGTTGTTTTTTTATAACCACCCAAAAAGACTTTGAGGGCGGAGAAGAAGTTAGGTTTAGGTTATTTTTTTTATGACCACCCGGAAAGACTGAGGGTGGAAAAAACGTTAGGTTTAGGTAATTTTTACCATTGGCATTGCTTAGCTTTTGGCCAAAGAAGCTGCCATCCCTTGATTATTCTTCTTCCCCTTCCCTCCGGACTTCTGAGCATATCAGACGTGTTTTAGGAAAGTCTGTGTTAAATATATAAATAAATTGTACGATTAAAACATCTTCAAAATTCAAACAAAATAATAGGAGTGCATAAAACTCAAGAGTGAAGACCGATTGCCGTGTTGCCTACCCATCGATGATCTACGTCAGAGGGATTGTCTGTGCTACCTGAGCTGCGCATGTGTGCGTGAGTTACTAAATTAACTTGTTATTGTTGTATGCAGAGAGATTGGCATCCTTTTCTAACCTACTAATTATCATAGTCCAAGGAATATTTTATTCTCGCCTTGAATGAGAGAGCTCTTCTTATACTGGACGGAAACAATATTTGTTTGAAATCATCGATACACGACCAGTATACAAGATCTGTGCTTGATAACGCACCTAGCAAATTTCCTTCGTTTTGTGTTATCCTGGTACTTGTGATTACTTGTTGGGCATCATGTCGCTAAAAAATAATACTCAGCCGCAACCGGCACAGTTGTCTGATGAACTATTGCAGTCTATGATGTCTGCTAGCGTGCGGTCGCGTCTAATTGACCAGGTTCCCTCAAACTCGGAGCCGGACCTAAACAAATCGTTATTGAATGAAGAATCATGCGATCGTGCTGCTCTAATTCAACGATTTAAACGCAAGCGCCTTGGCTTGGACTGCCCCGAAGAGATGATTTCTGCTGACTTCAGAGCTGAGGTCATGAGCATGTTTTTGGATATAAAGTCACAGCAGACGGCACAAGATGGCAAATTAGAGAAAATTGTTTCGGCTATTAGCGAAATTAAGACTCAAAATACAGCTATACAGACCTCAATTGAATACCTATCTGAAAAGTACGAATCCGTACAAGCGCAGGTTGATCAGTTGATATCAGAGAGGAGCAAAAACCTTCAGTATATACAAGTCCTTGAGGAAAGGATTGACAAATTTGAGAGCACAACCCGGTCCACATGTATTGAGATTAAAAACATCCCGGTAGCTCAAGGAGAATCCAAAACTAATTTGTTAAACAAAGTAGTTTCTATTGCGAGGACCTTAAGCACAGAGATTCAACCAATGGAGATCAGGGATATTTTTCGAGTAAACACAAAAGAACGCAGTAATAAAACAGTAATAGTGGACTTCACTAGCGTTCTTACTAAAGAAAAAATTATACAAAAATACAGACAGTACAACCGAGGACCGACAAAGCTAAACACGGAAACGCTGAAATTTGGCGGCCCCACTAAACCTATATTTATAGCCGAAAATTTATCTCAAAAAATGAAAAGACTATTTTATTATTCCCGTGATTTTGCCAAGTCTAATGGCTATGTATTTTGTTGGGTATCCAATGGCAAGCTCTTCCTGAGGAAAACTGAGGGCGCACCACTAGTATTGATCCGCAGTGAACAGGATATCAAAAAACTTCAAGATACCACGTGACTACCTTCGGTTTTCATCTTGTGCTCACAATTTAGTGAATTGTATGTAAGCCCTCGTTTATTAGGGCACTCCTTATTATTATTATTCTTATTTTTGTTTAAATCTATCTGTAATTTCTCCTCTATCCCACTCCTACCCCATATACCCACAAATCCAAACACTCTAACACAAATTGATACCCCGAATGTTTTTAAAATGTTTATCCCAAAAAGATACTTAGCCTGCTTATTTCTATATTCGATGGATGAGACTATGTCAAAAGATACTACTTTAAGGTTATTACACATTGTTCCAAACCAACCAGATTATGGATAGTGATCCTAATTTTATTGAAGAAATCGATAGAATTTCTGTTGGTAAGTCGTTGATATGTTCTGCTGAGGATTGCTTGGACAATATAGCTATATATGGTGATTCACTTAAAGTTCTTCACGTTAATATTAGAAGCATTGGTGGAAATATGAATGAATTTTTGATCTTGCTTAAAAGGATACGAATAAACTTTGACGTTCTTCTTATGACAGAGTGCTGGATTAGTAAGTGCCCTAACCTTCCAAATTTACCCGGATACACTTCACATAAGACTGTATATACGAATCAAAATGATGGACTTGTTGCTTATGTTAGAGAAAATTTACCTTGCACTATCGAGAAACCGTCATTCTTTGAAGCAAGCTGTATGATATTAAAGTTTTCTAAAGATACTGCTATTTTCGCAATTTATCGTCCTCCATGTTATAAAAATAAAAATAAATTTACGAATTTTCTAGATAGAACGTTAACCAAATTAAAAAGTTTCAAAACTGTTTCTATTATCGGTGATATAAACATTGCGATATCTGATGAGAACAACGATGCCGATGGTGAATTCTATTTGACCACAGTTGCTTCACATGGTCTGCTTCCCATGCACTTCTTTCCTACTAGAAAAAACAATTGTTTAGACCATGTGCTCCTGAAAACTGATAAACCGGCTGTTACTCTCATTTTAGATTCGTTAATAACTGATCACAATCCTACGATTTTATGCTGCAGTCGTAAGCCTTCTATTCGCAGAGCCTTATCTAGCCGTTTCCGATTTGATGAATCATCCTGTATCAAGCAGATTGAAAATACTGACTTTTCATCTATATTGGCATGTACTGATCCAGAGCAAGCTTCTTATGACTTTGTTAACCTTATTTCTTCAGCAATACAAGTACACACTACCACCTCAGTAGTACCAAACAGAAAGAAAATAATCAAGCCGTGGATAACTCCTGGCCTCTTGAGATGTATACGAAATCGTGACTCTCTCTATAGGAAAACCAAGAAAGATCCCAATAATCAAACCCTTAATATTACATATATACGTTATAAATGTTTTTGCAACAATCTTCTTAAGAAAATCAAGAGAGATTACGATCGGTTGGAATTCAAGAAGGCTAGGGTGATCCAAAAGCTACTTGGAAATTAATAAAAACGTCTCCCACCTGAATTCCGAACGCGTTTCTTCTGACGAGTTATTATCGTTATCAATGAACCCTAAGGCTTCTGTGAATAAGGTGAATGAATATTTTGAAACAATTGGCGCTACTTTGGCTTCAAAAATAACCCCGCCCATTAGTGAAAAACCATCATCTGAGCATTACCCCAATGGAACCAACTCTCCATCTCAACTTCACTCTATGGCCTTGTTACTCACGGATGATGCAGAAGTTGAAAATATCATTATGAGACTAAAAAACTGTGCTGTAGGATGGGATGGGATCTCATCATCATTTATTAAATCAACTCGTCATATCCTTGTACCCATTATAACTCATATCATTAACCTAAGCTTTACATCAGGAATTTTTTCTAAGGTATTTAAAAAGGCTCTCGTAACTCCCGTGCATAAAAGTGGAGACAAAGACAATGTCAATAATTATCGACCTATATCCATTCTTGTCAGCGCTTTCTAAAATTATAGAAAAAATATTGAATGATAGATTGGTTAAATATTTAAATAGTAATAATATATTGGCTGCAAATCAGTATGGCTTTCAAAAGGGTAAATGTACAGAAGACGCGATTTTGGAACTAACTGAAACAATTATTAAAGATTTAGATAAAAACCGTAAGTCACTAGGACTCTTTTTGGATTTGTCAAAGGCATTTGACACTGTCTCTGTACCTATTTTACTAAAAAAACTGGAGCGGATTGGTGTAAGGGGCCATGTACTTGAACTTTTTTCCAGCTATCTGAGTGACAGGACCCAGTGTGTGAAAATTGGCACCTATGTCAGTGATGATGTGACTCTAAATTTTGGTGTGCCGCAGGGCAGCGTGCTTGGCCCCACTTTTTTATTGATCTACGTTAATGATCTTTGTAATTTAGTTATACCCAACTGCAATATTATTACCTATGCAGATGATACTGCTATGATTATTAGTGGTCGATCTTGGAATGAAGTGGCTGTCAATGCTGAAATTGCAATAAGTGTCGTTATGAATTGGCTGTCACATAATCTACTCACTTTAAATTTAGACAAGACCTGCTGTGTGCCTTTTTCTCCAGTGCAATCCTCGTAACCACCACAAACATTTGTTATCCGCGTTCACAAATGTAATAGACATTTGCTCAACTGTAATTGTTATTTTATAAAACGCGAAAATAGAATAAAATATCTTGGAATTCTTATAGATAACATATTGAGCTGGAAGCCACACACTGAGTCTCTAGTAAGTCGAACCCGGAAATTAATTTATTGTTTCAAAACTCTTCGGTCAATAACTGATTTGCAAGTCCTAAAAACAGTTTACTATACTTTAGCTCAATCTATCTTATCATATTGCGTCACAGTTTGGGGAGGGGCGACAAAAACTGCTTTGCTTGGTTTGGAAAGGGCACAGAGAGCTATTCTCAAAGTTATGTTAAGTAAGCCAATAATGTTCTCCACGTCAGAATTGTATGCCCTATCTGGGATGTTATCTGTAAGAAAATTGTTTATTAAAAGTGTAATTATGCGTAAACACTCGCAGATGTTATATGATCCGAATCTAATAAGGAATAGACGTAGATTGGGTAGGGTCTGTACTGTTCTAGTAAGTCGTTTAGTTTGTACAAAGCGACATTATTACTTTTTAAGCGCAAAGTTGTATAACAACGTGAATAGAATTATAGTTATATATCCTCTTGCTCGTCTAGAATGTAAACGTAAGCTGTCAGAATGGCTGCAGGGCCTCTCTTATGACGATACAGAAAATTTAATCTGATTCAATAGTGGGTATCTATTTGGATTGACAATTAAGACAGCATCTCTCTTTTCACTACTTTGAAAACAATTTGTATGTGGTAATACCCCCAATCCCTTCTCTCTCTCCCATCCACCCTCCTCTCCTAATCCCATATGTAAAGTTAGGATGTTATTTCTGGATCTTTTATTTGCTCTTCGCATTGTAAATCCAGAATTGTTTATTTCAAACTCACTTTCTTATTAACAAAACTTTTATTGTTTGTTTATTTTAGCTTGAAATTAAACTTAAAACTAAATTTAAACTAGGTATTATAAGTATTACTGTATATTTATATGTAAGTAATTATTGTATAAACTAGTTCTTGAGATGGGCGCAAACAACTGCAACACAGTTTGAAACTATAGCAGTTGTTTACGATCCAAAACTGTTAGAAGCTAAATTTGTTAATTTTGATAAATAAATAATCTCTTTAATAATCTCTCTTTAATTAATAATTAACCTATAGTAGGTTTGTAAAATGATGTTTTTGTCAAGAGAGTTATTTGATGAAATAAAACGTTATAAAATGAAAGTTTTATACTCGATACATTTGTAGAGTAAAACATTTATAAAAAAAAAAGTTTGTAAAATGAAACGTTTTTAAAAGGTATAGTTTTTTAAGTGATAGTTTATGAAGTGATGGTTTGTGAAAGGTTTTTTGGTCAAACATTAGTGAACTGCGGCGTAGTTTAAGACAAACTATAACTAGGTATGTCAGGATTCCCATTCATTTTATTTCATCCTATTTATTATTATTTAAAACTTTATTGCACAAAATAAAAAAAATGTACAAATGGTGGACTTAACGCCATAAGGCATTCTTTACCAGTCAACCATTAGACCAAACAGAGAGTAGTAAGGTTCAATTAATTCTATTTCAATTATTTTCATACGGTGGCAGCGGCCTCGATAATTTTTAGCATCGTTTTATGTAGTTATTTTCAAGTATAAAATGTACTAGTGAAAAAGACTATATATAAATAATAAACAGTTTATTTTCTCATAATTCTACTTCAATCTATAATTTTCTATTTATTGGCCTTTGAATTGCTCGTCCATCAAATACAAGATCAAGTATAGGTTCTTTTGTTTTAGTCGTAAAGGCACTGATGTTTACTCTTCCTCGGACTTCCACTGCTTCATAGGTGAAGGGAATCCGGACGGGGAGGTTTTCCGTGTGTACCAAGATTTTGGGAAATGCATAAAAGCCCTGCAAAATCAGAAAAAAAAAAATAATTTTCAAAGGCTTCGGCAAACCAAACGTGGGACAGTAGCAGAGCTGTTTGAATGCTGGCCCGCGCAAGTTTTGATACAAGAAACTCTATGTACTATGATTGATACATCAAATTTTAACGCGGCCCGCGCTCAGACTGTTCCGCGCCGCGCCGCACTGCAACTGCCGGACGACAAACCAGGCGCCGCCGCGAGAGCGGGGCAGCAGCATCGCCTGCGCGGCGCAGCGCGGCTCGAGAGCGGGCCCGCGCTTTTGGATAACTATGGCGGCCATTTTAGCATGGCTCACTGTCGGCTCACAATCGGCATCTGCGTCGTCCAGGATACTGCCTAATATCGGAGGACCCAATACTCGACGCCTCTATACTGGTGTCGTACGGTCGATGGCAATATATGGAGCCCCAGTATGCGCAGATGATTTAAAAAAGGAGAACATAATGTTGTTGCGTAGACCCCAAAGGGCTATCTGTACAATACGAGGATATCGCACAGTTTCTGCAGACGCTGCTTGTATTCTGGTTGGGTATCTAGAGGCAAAAATTCTTTCTAGGACTTTTTTATGACGTGAAGAAAATAGATATTCAGCGAGACTGTAATGTCAAAGAAAGAAGAGGCAGAGCGACAACAAGAAGCTCCGTCAGCCTGGCCGGAGAAGAAGGGCCTATGCCCATCTTATGCCCCCCTTATAATGGCTGGCGATGAATGGTAATCGGTCCATCGTCCGCGTTTTTAAGAGGCTATTATTAAAATTTAAGGCAGGCGGAGTAATTATACTCGATGCAGGGTGACCTTTGAAGGTCACTGCCGTGGCTGGAGAGTGTGGAAGATTGGTGGTAACTCCACCGTTCCCACCTCTTCAGTATTGGTATGTAGAGGCACCGGGGTGTTTTTAGTGGGTCCAAGTCCCACATGCCGCTTCACTGCTCGACTGTCCAGAAGTGAAGCGGTATGCGAAGGCATTTTCACATAGCATTTTCACCACATTGACAAAATTTTGCACTTTAAAGTGAAATATTTCACATACGGATCCTTAAATCAAAATATGATGTTCACAAACTCATAATATTTTTTAAAAACATATCAAATGATACCCCACACGATGGTATAATCGAGATAAAAAAAAAATCATCCCCACTTTAGCTGTAGGGGAGCCGCCCTAAAAAAATTTTTTTTCATGATTTTATTCTACATTTCTATCCGCGTAATTAATATGTATATCTATACCAAATTACAACTTGATAGCATAAATAGTCTCTGAGCTAAGCCTTGGACAGACGGACGGACAGCCAAACGGACAGACATGACGAAATTATAAGGGTTCCATGTTTACTTCAGAACCCTAAAAATACTATTATTTATTCATCAGACCATAAGAGACAGTTAATAACTAAGTAAAGTACATATTCTGTATATTTTGCATATAAAACCAAATTAATATGTCAACAAAAGGATGAGAAACTAGACTATTGTAAAAGTTCCTAGCCACCGCCGCGTACCATATTCGATTTTTTTCAGAAAGATCTATGATAACTATATATATGAAAGTATATATTTTTTTAAAGCTAGATAAATATTCTTTAATACAGTATTTTTTTTATTTGCACATAATTCAGGATTTTCAAAAATATTGACAGTTGAATAAAAAAAATAACAAACCGATTTTGATATTTTCGTCAATATTTTCCTTTTTTTCTATTAAACTATGTACTAAATGTCTCAAAAATGAATTCCTCATGCCCGAGTTACTAGAAAAATGACACCAAACTCGAGGTGGTAGGTAAATAGAAGCTGATATGATTTTTTAACTTAAGCGCGGCGGCATGTACCTTTGAATGCCCCCCCTACCTACCCACCAGGGGGGGGTGGATGGCTACCAGGCTAAATTAGCTTAACTTCATGTATATAACACCTGTGCCAAGTGAATTCTTCCGATACCAAAATTTGCACGTTATGACACTACTTCCCGGGCTAATTATAGAACTTCGACTATACAACCACTAGACTGCGCTTGTAGGGCGAACGTTTTTAGACAACACATCAGACTAATACGTCTGATGTAAGCCGCCGAGCTCGACATCCCACTTAGTATCGACCACATCCGTGACCCGTGCACATGTTCGTCTATAGAATTATTTTTATTAAAATCAATATTGAGTATTGAAGTGAAATGGCTCCGTGTACTATTAATTGGTGTGGAAAATGTAGCCAAACATCTAATTTCAAAAAAGATGGCATAACATTTCACAGGTAAGCTACTTTTAAAAAGTATTTTAATTTCAGGATGATGATGAGAGCTCTAGCTATATTGGTTGGTTTGGTTGTTTTTGCATATACGGTGGTTTCGACTATACAACCACTAGACTGCGCTTGTAGGGCGAACGTTTTCAGACAACACATCAGACTAATACGTCTGATGTAAGCCGCCGAGCTCGACATCCCACTTAGTATCGACCACATCCGTGACCCGTGCACATGTTCGTCTATAGAATTATTTTTATTAAAATCAATATTGAGTATTGAAGTGAAATGGCTCCGTGTACTATAAATTGGTGTGGAAAATGTAGCCAAACATCTAATTTCAAAAAAGATGGCATAACATTTCACAGGTAAGCTACTTTTAAAAAGTATTTTAATTTCAGGATGATGATGAGAGCTATCCCGTTCTTGAATTATTGGCACGTGTAAGTAGTGTTGTACCACGATTTGAATAGAGAATTATAAATGCTAATTTTGTATAATAATATAAAATAAAACGAAATTATTAACTTTGAATCATAATGTAAATGTATGCACTAGCACTAAGACACGAATTTGCTCGCATGTATGTGTCTTTATATCTGTATGTAAGTACGTCTATAAGTATGTATATCTGTCTGTCTGTATGTTTGTATTTCTGTATGTCTGTTTGTCTGTATGTTTGTACATATATGTATCTGTTTGTCTGCATGTCTGTTCTATATCTGTTTGTCTGTATGTTTGTACATTTATCTGTTTGTCCGTATGTTTGTATATATGTTTGTCAGTATGTCTGTTTGATTGTATGTTTGTATATCTGTTTTGTAATCATAAATTGTAACAAGAGTGAAAACATCCTCTCACCTCTCACAAAGTATGCTTCACAGCGGGACTCAAACACACGACCTCTGGATCCCGGATATGTTGTACTGATGAGATGTAGGTATTTCAACCATAGGTTAAATCGTTCAAAACAACAATTATTCAAGTATAATAAATAATAATTATATTTTATTACATTGAAGCCAACCTAATATCAAATAATCACAATTAATTTTTTGAATTTGTGTCAATTTTTATGACTCTTATTTCTTACGAAACCTTTGTAATCAATAAATAGTTAAAAATGTTTGTTTTATCTGATTTTCTGATTTATTCTTACTAAACAATATTTATAAAATGCTTAGTGTTTAATTCCACCCGGTTAATATAAACTATTACTTATTAGTTTCGATCACTAGTTATGATAAAGTACATGTCCTGACCTTGAACTGAGCAATCAGAGCTCAGTACCCCCGACCCGCACAACTCATACTTTTGTCTGAATTGTTTCGTAGTAGAAGTTAGAGCATGCGGCGTCTAGTGGTTGTATAGTCGATGTTATAGAAATACAACATATAAGCTGCTACTACATGCGAAAATATACGAAAATTTTATCGTAATGACTTTCCAGCTCTCTGCATTGACGATGATATTTCCCATATTCTTCTCTTTCTTGTATTGATATCATGAACCCAAATTCTTTTGTTTCGCCTTAGAGCCAAATTGCAGTAGGTATGAATCTTCTTCACCCGAGTCCGTGTCGTTCGACATCTTGCAGCGCTGCCTGCCTAACCTGTCATACTGACCGCGGTTTAAGGCTAAGGCAAACCAAACGCAGGACAGTAGCAACGCTGTTTGAATGCGGGCCCGCGCAAATTGTGAGACAAGAAACTCTATGAACTATGGTACACCAAATTTTAACGCGGGCCCGCGCTCTAACTGCTCCGCGCCGTGCCGCTCTGAAACCACAAAGTAGTTAAAAGAAACTGCCGGACGACAAACCAGGTGGCGCGGAAGCGGGGCAGCAGCAGCGCACGCGCGGCGCAGCGCGGCTCGAGCGCGGGCCTGCACTTCTGGATAACTATGGCGGCCATGTTAGCATGGCTCACCGGGGGCAGGGCGTTCGCAGTGCAGCGCGGCGCGGCGAAAGCAGTTGACGACTTTTGTATTTTTTTACAACCGAGTGATGTATTTCAGTGAAAAGATAATCAAATTAGTGCGTAAAAATAAATGTTTGTGTGATTTTCGAGACAAATATTATAGAAATATAACATACAAGCTGCCACATGCGAAAATATATCAAAATTTTATCCTAATGACTTTCCAACTCCCTGCATTGACGATGATATTCCCCATATTCTTCTCTTCTTGTATTGATATCATGAACCCAAATTCTTTTGTTTCGCTTTGGAGCCAAATTCAGTATGAATCTTTTTCATCCGAGTCCGTGTCGTTCGAAATCTTGCAGCGCTGCTTGCCTAACCCGTCATACTGAACGCAGTTTAAACGCGGTCCCGCGTTGCAACTGCTTTAAACTTGCCGCTGCGTTCAGTGTGCCCACTCCCGCGCTGCTGCTGACCTGCTCTGCTACTGTCCCGCGTTTGGTTTGCCGAAGCCTTTAACGCGATCCGGCGGCGCTGCAACTGCTTTGAACCTGCCGCTGCGTTCAGTGTGCGCACTCCCGCGCTGCTACTGACCTGCTCTGCTTCTGACCCGCGTTTGGTTTGCCGAAGCCTTTAATCTGTCTTTAATTTTCTTACCGGTGGAATAGGACACGTAGTCAAATTCTGTGGCAGCTGCTTTATTATCATCTTTCCAATAACAGGTTCATTGTAGAATTTACACAATTCATACTCCATTTTGAAGAGCAGCGGTATATAATGTCCTTGTACATTTTCGTATGTGTCAAAAGAAACCTAAAAGATAGTAATCATCTATTGTCAAGTACCACATCTAAAGGCTCCGCCACGAGACCGTAGAATGAAAGTACATCATGATCTTATTTTAAACGCTATCCTGAATGGTACTTTAGGTAGGTATAGGATGTAAAGCCTGACCAGGAATATAAAAACCCTCGCCATGTTGCGGAAAAGCAATAGAACTAATTTCTTACAACTAATTTATAAACCTATCTGTCATTTCTCCTGTCAAAGTTTGACTTTCGATCAAGGGTGGATCCAGTATTTTTATTTCTATGTAGGCGGGGCATTTAAATTTTTTTTACCGACAAATTCCTACAACCATGATTCTTATACTTAACATTATTTTGATGTCTTTAGATATCCTTATATAATAAAAAAAAAAGAATTTTGATGATCCGATGTGAAATGGGAGGGGTAAATAAACTATACTGAATTGCTCGTAAACAAAAAAGTTTACAATAGAGATTACTGTTCACAATTAAATAATAAGACTTCATTTACCTGTAAATAAAAGTTGGCCGGTTTATAATAAGGCTTTCTAGTCATAAAATGTATTTTTAACATTGTAAATGTCAATATGGTTTCTATTTAATTACATGAAATCGGGTTCATAAACATGAGTCGTTTTTTAAAATTAAGATTGAATAATTTACATTACGTAGGAATATACAATTTTCTCGACTGTAGAATTAAAAAAAAAATTAAAAGTTAATAAAAAAAACTGTTGTAGTCACCCTTATAAAAATTGAGGATATGGTTCATTACAATAGTATACGAGTAATATATAAAAGTCACCATTGCTGGATTTTTTGTTTTTGTACAGGATGTTTTTAAAGTATAAAAATTACAACTCAACCCTTTACTTCGCAGAGAAAAAAAAGCTAAATTTTTTCAATTTTATTTAGTAAAATGGTTTATTTCATGTTTAAGTAACCGCAGAAAAATAAAAATAAAATCTTTTTTTTTTGTTTTTGAGAAATCATATGTTGGTGACATACAACATTGCGAAGACTAGTGATAAATAAATTTCAGAACAAGTGTCGTACACCACCAACATTGCGGCTTACCTATGCAAGAAAAAGTATGAGTGAAAGTATAAGTGAAGTATAAGTGAAAAGATATGCAAATAAAAATACAACAATTTGTGAAATTTGGGACTTTATTACGAAGAAAGTTATAAAAATGTATCCTTAAACCTATAGCTTAACAGTTTGAAACAGCACTAATATAAAAATTAAAAAATATCAAAATATTGGAGTGTCTGCTCTGTAGAGATACTAAAATGTAACAAGATAAAGCAAGAACTTTAACTATGATTTTACGTGATAATCATAAAAACAATTTCTTTTTTTCTAGCAAACACAATCTCAAATTACACTTTTGGCAAAAAAACGCTAGTGTAGCCATTTTTACAAAGCTTGCATCTTCCTTGCTTTACAAAAGTTGGAAGGTGCCCTATTTTGTCATATCTTACTGAATCAGGTGGCCTAGGCGCAGCTGGAGCTTTAATTTTTATTACTGCCTGATTCTCATTTGTAACTTTATCAGGAATACGTTGATGCTGGAGCAATTCAGCTACAAGTTGGATTCTAAATGCCTTCAATGATAATGGCTTTTTACCAAATGGTACTGGTAAATGTCTTCTATAAAGAAGCCAGGCATTGTTTACACAAATATCTAGGGCTTGGGCAAATAAAGCCATATACCATCTTTTGGTTTTAAAAGTAGAGCGATATAATGCTATCAGCATATCCGCCAAATCAACGCCCCCCATGTGAGCGTTGTATTGCTTCACTATCTGAGGACAGTCTACGTTTACAACAGACTTCGTATCTTTTGAGTACCGTTTTATTGTTTCTTTCGGGTAGGAGTCCACAAAAGAACTTGCTAGAGTTACCACTTTGTTATCCATCCACTTGACCACTGCAACCTTTTTTTCGTTACAAACATACTGCTGGCTGGCACCCCTACCTCTCTTCTGTAGCGCTTTATCGGATATGAACAAATCCTTACACTCTTTTAATCTATTGTTATTTATTGTTCCTAAACTGAAAACTCCATACTCTTTACGTAAGTAATAAATAAGTTCAAGAGTTGTAAAAAAGTTGTCGAAATAAACGGTAGCTGGCTTTTCCTTAATGGTTTTGCAAAGAGCAATTACGACCTTAGCCCCAAGCCCAAGGCAATTTTCATAATCAGTGAAGGTATGATTTCTAAAAGTATCTTCACCACCATATGGAATGAAGTCATAAATTAGACCTGATACTCCAGCCCTAACAAAAATCTTAAACCCCCATTTCTTTGGCTTTTTTGGAAGGTATTGTCGCCTTTTTCCTGCTCTTGTGCCTTTGTATGGGACCATCATTTCATCCACACTATAATGGCCTTCTTCCTCAAGGCGTAAGCAATTTTGACGAATTTTTTCAAGCAAAGGTCGCACTTTAAAATACCGGTCATCATTTTGATCTGAATTATCGACAAAATGAAGATATCTACGAATTTTTTCATATTTTTTCAGAGTCATAATATTAGAGATTTTGTCGTATCTTAAATTCCTACACCAATAATCTCTATAGGCCGACATTTTGACAAGTCCCATCAAAAGCGTTATACCTATGAAGTCCTTTATATCATCCTCCGTGACATGTGCAGGTCTAGAACCATCGTTTTGAACAGAGTACAAGTTTGTATTAGTTACAATAAGATCGATTATATCTTCCGAAAAGAATTGTTGAAAATAACCCAGAGGGATCTGAGGGTTTCATCGAGAGAAGGCTGAAATTTTAACATTTCTACTTGTGCTGCATGTCGAAACTTTGCATTTTTAAACTTAAACTCCAAAGGTTTTCTGACAATATTTTTCTTGCTTCTTTTTGTCACTAGTCTAGGCGCAGAATTTGCTTTTCTTTTTGCACGTGTATTTACTGGGATTGGAGTAGCTAGTGAATTTGTAGGAGGAGACAAAACAGATGATACTGAATGCAACATAGGTAGATGCTCTTGTTGACCAGTCGGAAAGATTTGAGAAATAACAGGAGATAGCGGAATAATATCTTCGTCCGATAAAACCGGGTTAGAATTAATTGTTTGCGGTACATCATCATCAGAACTAATGTTTAAATTATCTAAAGAAGAGGGATATGATCTTGGTTCAGAACTACAGCTAGTTACGTCATCGTCATAACGGTCATAGCATCTATTTAAGTTTTGTAGTACATTAACTTCATCATCTGAGCAACTACTTTCATCCGATGATCGTGCTCTTTCAGGTGGAATAAGTGCCATAATGGCACGAGTTCTCTCCCATTTTGGCTTAATCTGAAGCAAGGAAATAAAAACATGCCAAACCACACCCAAAACAGAAAAACAGGCAAAACAAAATATCCAAAACGTTAATTTTTGCTAAATAGCTTTACAAGCGTATACCAGTCGAATTCTGTTATATAGATATTAAAATAATATAGTCAATCATAAAATTGTAGTAAACAGCAAGAAGAAAATGCGATATTTAAATAATAAAAGCTAGGCTAAAACTTTTAGGTAGTAAAATTTATAGTGTGAATATTAGCCAAAATAACAGATTTCAACCGTTAATCTGTAACAAAATGCAGGTTTGGAGTAAACATAGCTAAGTATGAGCCCAACATTCCACATTTAGCAGTTATTTTATCATTCTCTTAGTTTATCAAACATACATTCGTAAAATATATAAATAATTAGTGTTAGTGATTTTGTAAAATATTTATTAGTGAAAACGGACAATGTCGTTCATTAACGACATTAAATATTTATATGTTTTTACTACTAGAAGGACAATGTTGTTGGTGAACGACGCACAAAAACTAACCTATTACTTCGGGAAACGCGCAGTGTTGCTCACCTACAACATGGAACTTCACATCCTTACAACTTTTGAATTTACACACAAAATGCTAAAATTTGCTTATAATTCAATAGTATCACTAATATACATAAATATACATAATTGTTAAAAACCGCAAACTTAATTTCGAGAACTTCGTAATTTTTTTTTTAAAACTATGTCGTACAGGGCTATCACTGCGAAGTAAAGGGTTAAAAAATCCATTTCGGATTGTTATTTATTGGTGATTTTTTAAATCAAGCTTTTATTATTCGTAAGGAAACATGTAACAAAAAATCACCCTGGTAGGATTTTTTGTTTGAGAGTTATAACAATATGAGTCTTATAATAGCGTTTAAAAAAAACGGCGGTGGTGATTTTTTTTTACACTTAAATTTGCAGTTGTAATATCATAATCTATGTAGTTTATAAAAATCACCATCGTAGGATTTAATGTGACCACCTCCATACAACTGAAAATTCACAGCCCCGACTAATGGGAAAGGCACCATTTTCTGTTTTTGAGAATATTCCTGACAAATTTTTTAAGGAAGTTTTAGCTTGTTCTTTGCAAATTTTGAGAACGGTACATCACTAATGGTGGCGGATTATTTTTTAGGAAATACACTTGTAAGAAACTATTACTACTAAATCCTGTTATTTTAACAACTCGAATCTTAATTTGATATGTACTGTTATGGAACCTGCCTCCACAGTACATATATACACAAAATAGAATAGCAGTCGGGGATATCCCCACCCTATAGATCCGCTACTTCTTTCAATAATGTTGCAACGTAAAACGCAAAAGTGCTGCCTCTAATTCAGGGTTTTTATATTTACCTACCACTACCTTTACCTATTGCTTACATTGGTGTGAGTGAGTACATTACAAGAGAGAAAGATACCTACTAATTGTTAACTTAATATTATGTTTGAGAAACATGTACTTATTTATTTTCTACGGTGTCGTAGCGGGGCCTATATCATTTACTTCTAAAGAACTAATACAAGCTTGAATACAAAAATGAATAAGTATTCTGTTTTGTTTTGAGGTTTGAAGCATATCTTCTTTTGTTGTCATCTATTTATAGCTTATTCTTATGAGAAAACTCGCTTTTGCCATTGGCTTCGCTCGCGTTAATTTCGTTTTTGACCCATTTTAATGGTTGGAAAAATTAATAAAGTATCTAGCTCACTAAACAAAGTACCTTTTTGATTTTTTACGGCTGTTTCGTCTCTGCGTTGATATCCCAGTCAGTCAATCAGCTTCCAATTTTATATGTTGCTGATATGAAATAAACATATAATATACTTACTGTAACGTTGTCGCCGGCTCCATATAAAAACTCTAAGTACACATTTACATAGTAAGGGCTTCTTCTGCCTTCTCTTTTAACGTTTGCCACAACATTTTTTACAAATTTCGGGTTTTGGTACACAATCTCAGATTTTGATGGAATCACTTCTATGCACTAAAATAAAAATAATGTTTTAAATAATACCAGAAAATAAAAAGGTAAATATAAACATATATATTATTTTAAACCAAAACACATAATTTATTTAAAAAGAACATCGTTTTTATTATCGGTCAAGTTATGATAAAGTTATTTAAATGTCTTACTATTTTCGGCCATCCATTTGACCTCCTTATAGATAAGCCGTCGCCGATACGCCGTCTCCTTAATTTGGTCTACATAAAATTATGAATAGCATATTTTTATTTTATTACAGGGAAGCGAAGAAGCGGTGGTCGCCAAGTGGTAGGGCGCCCGCCTGTGGCTGCGAAAGTCCCAAGTACAAATCCTGCCCGTGCTACATGAATTTGTATACTAATCTGAATCATGTACTTAGTTTTCAACAACCACCACTTGCATCCGGTGCAGGAAAACATCGTGAGGAAACCTGCACTCTAGTTAATAATTATTAGCTAGTGTGTGAAATGGAGGAGGCAATGGCAAAGCAATCCATTAACATTGCCAAGATAGTCGTTGTGTGTTTTTCATTCCATATAATAACCACGACCCTCAGTCATGAAAAATACGACTAAAGGAGCAGGATGAAGCCAAATTATAAATAAGTATTCACAATTTACCTCCGCCACACATAAAATAATACACTGAATAAAAAACACTGCAATCATTTTGTCGCGTCTTGCATAGAGTGTGCAGAACAACTACGCTCTGCTACCAGAAAATGTGCGCAGAGATTCCGGGCAGACGAAAGGGCGGGAGGGTTCGGTACCGAAAAATTTACCGGGTAAAAAAAATACCGGTAAAAAACCTCGACCCGACACTACGTCTGTCCGACTAACCTAACCTAACCTATACGCAGTCTGCTACCACTGTAGTTTACAACGGGAACTACAGAACCCTGTATATTAAACCTAACTTAATAGCTACAACCACCCACAAACCCAAGGGTCACTTACCAAACTTAATCTTCTGCTCTTCGGATCCAATCTTGAGTGTCTTCGGAAGAGGAGGGGGTTGTTCCCTAAATCACCCAACCTACCCCATGAGATCTCAATCCCCAGAAAAAATACCTGATCCGTCTAGCAGTTCCACTCGGCAACAGATTTCGGCGTCCCCAGGCAGCCACGTTTCGCATCTCACAAGAAACAGTCAAAGTAAAAGGTTTCACAAACACAAATGTTCAATAGTTATTTAACAAACAGGAAATTCACAAATATAACTCAAACTAGTTAACAAGCAAAAGACGCGAGACCTCTCCGCGTATTAAAATCAAACCGATATGTCAGGACAAATGGCGGCCGTCCGCCATGCCATTCACGCGAGCAATTTCAAGCGGCGCGGCCTCCCCGCGCGATGTCCAAACAATACTGAATTCAAAATGGTCGCTCGCGACTGCCGACGCCGGCCGAGCGGGCGACGACGCTACTAATATGAAACTACCGCACGCGCTAGAATATTACGGCGGCGAACGGACAAAACAACATAGATTTTATTACAAACATCCCCCCGTCCCGGTCTGAGAAGCAGACCGCTAGCTTACTCTACGGGAAGGCGGGCGAGAGAGGTCACAGCTCTCCTCAAAATCGAACCGTCGACCAATACCTCAGCCACACGCGGAGTGCCATCTCCGCCAAGAATCAAACGTAATATGCGAGCTCGTCGCCAAAGCAATGAGGGCAAATTTGCCTCTTTTAACAATACTAAATCACCCTCCCTGGGAGGCTCAGTCCTGTCTGTCCACTTCACTCTTTGCTGCAGCAAATGCAAATATTCAAGCGACCAGCGACGCCAAAAGTCCTGGCTCATTTGCTGCAACATTTGAAAACGCGACAACCGATATACGCGTTCATCCTTCCACGGGTATTCGGGCAGGGCATTCAACGGCCCTCCCACCAAAAAATGACCAGGGGTGAGAGCTTCCAAGTCATTTGGATCTGGAGATAGCGGACAGAGAGGACGAGAGTTGAGGACCGCCTCAACTTTACAAAACACTGTGGCCAGCTCTTCAAAAGTTAGAGCCGTTTCTCCGATAATGCGGCGGAGGTGGGTCTTTGCGGATTTCACAGCCGCTTCAAAAATCCCTCCCCAATGGGGGCAACTTGGGGGACTAAACTTCCAGGTTATTCCCCTTTGGGCAGCAATTTGACTTAAACTAGTACAATTTTTATCAATAAACACAGAAACATCCTTAAGATAATTTACAGTTCCCTTATAGTTTGTGCCATTATCAGACCTAATAAGGGAAGGTAGACCTCGACGCGAAACAAAGCGATCCAACGCGGCGACGAAGGCCTCCGTAGTCAGAGCCGATACCACCTCCAAATGGACAGCCTTGGTGGCCAAACAAACAAATACACACAAATAGCCCTTCACAATACGGGCATTACGAAAGGGAGAAGCCTTGATCGAAAAGGGACCGGCAAAATCGGTTCCAACGCCGTCAAACGGTCTCGAAGGTCGGATTCGATCAGCGGGCAAATCACCCATCTGTGGTTGCATCGTGGATGCCTTCAACCTATAACATGCAATACATCGAAACAGGACACTACGGATTGCTCTTCGGGCAGACAAAATCCAAAACTCGCGTTGCAAAATAGCCAACAAAGCATTGCACCCAGCATGGGCGTTACGAATGTGTCGATCAGACACCAAAAGCTGCACCAAGGGTCCGCCCTTGGGCAACAACAGAGGATGGCGAGTCTCATATGGAAGATCCGCCTTCCAGAGCCTGCCTCCAACCCGAAGAAGCCCATCCGAGTCGATGTACGGGTTCAAACGAGCGACCGCGCCCTTCAACTTAGCGCGTCCGTTGCGCAAAATCTGAAGCTCTGACTCAAACCGTCCGGTCTGCACGACACGGACCCAATGCAACAATGCGCTCCGGCGCTCTTCTGCACCTGCAATCGGCTCCAACCGCTTTGCCTGTGGGTTTCTACAATTATGTATGAAACGCTTAATCCAACTGGTAACACCCAGAAGCTTATCCAAACTGCTATACCGAGCAAGTAGCCAATCCGGCTCCGACGTCGTCTCAGCGACTACAGCATGTACACGAAGCCCAGTCAAACTCAAAGAAGTAACATCTGTCTGACAGACAGGCCAAGATGTTTCTGATCCCATCAGCCACTCTGGACCCCACCAGAGCGGGTGTGACACCAATTCTGGTGCCGTACAACCTCGGGAAGCACAGTCCGCTGGGTTAAGCTCTCCCGGCACATGTCTCCATGTTATATCAGTTCCAATATTTTGAATTTGGGAAACCCTGTTTCCAACAAAAACCTCCAAGGTATGTGGGGCCGCGCGCAACCATGCAAGCGCGACCTGGCTATCCGACCAGGCGAAGATGTCTCGTATCTCGACCGTGGCCGCCAGCTCACTGGCAACGTGATGCAACAATTTAGAGAGAAGGTGAGCTCCACTCAACTCAAGCTTGGGAATAGTCAGCCTAGTCCTGATGGGGGCGACCTTGCTCTTCCCTAACAAAAGCGAGACATTGACCCGGCCATCGGCGTCAACTGTCCGCATATAGACTGACGCGGCGTAGCCTCGCTCCGACGCGTCACAAAAGCCATGCAGGCTTGCTCGATATTTCCCGGGGGGCAACATTCGACGAGGCAAGGCAATCCGATTGACTTCCTTAATCGAGGAAAACAACTCGAGCCAATCATCCAATGGAGGACCAAACAGCGGCTCGTCCCACGAGACGCCCAAAGTCCAAAGTCTCTGAAGAAGACACTTCGCAGAGAATATTACTGGACTGATCCAACCGCTTGGATCAAACATACGAGCTATTACTGACAGCACCGTTCTCTTAGTCCAGACCTTTGGTATTTCCAAGTCCACTTGGAATGTAAAAATATCGGTTAGCGGCTGGTACTGCATGCCCAGCACCGCTATCCTGTTGGGATCATCTACATCCTCAAACAGGTGAGGGTTCTGTTGGTGATCCTCCGGGATCCCTTCTAGAACTTTAGGCTCATTAGACAACCACTTACGTAGCTCGTAGCCACCTGTCTTCAATATTTCAATCAATTCATCCCGCAGTAGGAGGGCCTCCTCAATACTTTGGGCTCCGGTGCACACGTCATCTACATACAAGTCACGTGACAGCACGGAAGCCCCACGGGGAAAGCGGATCCGTTCCCGCTCTGCCAATTCAAGCAATGATCTGATGGCGATATAGGGACTAGATTTCAAACCATACGTGTTTGTATTGAGTTCATACACCGTCACAGGATCCTCAGGGCGCTCACGCCAGAGTATCAACTGGAATCGCCTGTCCTCAGGATGTATGACTGTCTGGCGGAACATCATCCGGATGTCCGCACCAAAACCACTTGATGTCTTCTAAAGTTCAAGATGATGTCAATTATGTCCCTATGCAATTTGGGACCCGAATGCAAACACAGATTCAACGAAACCCCGTTCGAAGTGGGTGCGGACCCATCGAAGACGGTCCTCAATTTGCCTGTTGAGGCCTTCACCACCGCGTGGTGGGGCAAAAAATAATGCTCAGTTGAGCTCCAATCAACTCGAGCCGGAGACATGTGACCCAAATCCTCGTACTCGCGCATAAATTCAATATATTTATCGCGAAGTACGTGGTCACGCTGCATACGTCGCTCCATGGACAGCAGTCGTTTCTCCGCAAGCGCCCTACTTTGCCCTAGGCTAGGACGAGAGGCAACAAAGGGTAACCTAGTTACAAACCGACCGGAGGGCAACCTCTCCGTGGTCGATCGAAAAAGGGCTTCGCACTCAGCGTGTTCCGGATCCATCCTGGAACTCATAGGTGGCTCCTCCACCTCCCAAAACCTTTGCATGGTCTTGGCCAAGGACGCAGATGCGACAACCGGTGGCTCCTCCGCGGTGCCATTATCAAACACAGGGCCCATCAGGGCAAAACCAAAAATCGTAGACACTGCCATCAGTGAAGACGAACCCAGAGCCTTCTGTGTACCCAACAAAATCCAACCCAATACGTCCGAGCCCAGGAGCAAGTCCACTGGGCCGGGATGAAAGACAAAGGGGTCGGCCAAATCCAGACCCGAAACCAAAGACAACACACCCGGCGGTATGTCTGTCGAGGGGTGCCAACCCGCAATGGTATCCATTACCATAGCCGAAGTCGTGATCCTCATTGTGGAGGACTTCAGCGAAGAAAAGGTGACAAGTGTCCGGCCCGTCAGACACTTCACTTGTATGCCACCAACTCCAAGAAGTGGCACAGGCGAGTCCTCCACGACTAAACCTAACTGGTGTGCCACTCGAGTGGTAACCAAACTGCTTTGAGCCCCTGAGTCCAACAGAGCTCTCAAATTAATGGCTTCCCCCCCACGACCCCATACGCGGACCACCGCGGTAGGGAGCAGAACCGTCCGCGGCTCTGTCCCAGCAAGGGAGCAAGCTAGTTACGGGCTCCCCACTCTCTCCAAACCAGGGGCGCGCCACTGACCCGGATAATATGTCGGGCGAGTGCACATCCCCATCTGAGGGGGGGCATAACCCGCGGCCCGGCCATACCTATGGTACGGCGGGTGGTACTCCAGCCGTGGGTACTCGTGCAGCGGCGGAGAAAACCGCTGCGGCTGCATGTGTTGGGTATTGGTAACCCGCGTGGAGGGGGGTGTCCCCACTCTCACGTCCGATCTAGGGCCCCCGCCC
The DNA here is from genome assembly GCA_018467065.1 of Ephestia elutella. Lineage (NCBI taxonomy): Eukaryota > Metazoa > Arthropoda > Insecta > Lepidoptera > Pyralidae > Ephestia > Ephestia elutella. The sequence continues at coordinate 12,525,044 of CM031571.1, read as the reverse complement.
ATGGGGGCCCTATCCGGGGCCTGGCCAGCCACATACTGGCCACGACCTTGGGGCGCGTGGTCCCGGTCCGCCAAGACCCGCGCAGGAACGCGACCCCCCTCCCGAGGGGGGGTGCGACGAGCGAAGCCGCGTCCTCCGTCCGGTGGTGGAGGGCTTCGCGCAGGAGCGCCCCCGCCCATATGGGACCCCTGCCTCAACATCCGGGTGCCATCCCCGTTCCGGTTCATGCAAAGCATCGCGTGGTGCCGCCCACGGCATGCACTGCATGGTATGGCCCTGGGACAGTCACGTGCATAGTGACTGCCCAAACAGTAGAAGCAAAGTTCATGCCGCCTTGCCATGCGGCGCCGATCTTGTACTGGCAGTCTCTGCCAGTCCCTGCATTGCAGCAGGCTGTGGCCCATCCGGCCACATTGCAGGCAGTCCGCGTCCCTCGCGACTGCTGCCGTGTGTGCAACCCGCACACCAGCTCCACGCGGTGGCGGTTGCCGTCCCTGTTGGGGCTTCCCTCGCCATGAGGGTTCCAAGGGCCTACGTTCAGGCGCTCTGGATGGCGCTGAGTCCGTCATGGTATTCTCAGCGGCCCGTGCCTCAAACTCCAAAAACTTCACCAAGTCAGTGAATGTTGGTAGGGTGGTGCTGTCCCGCTCCGCATTCTCGCGCTCAAACCGCGAGCGGATGTCATTGGGCAATTTGCCCAATACAATGTGCACCAGCAAAAAGGACCATTGGTCCACCGGCAGCCCCAGTGTGCGGAGCGCGTTACAGGCCACTGTAACGGGCGTGAGCAACTGCAGGCGCAACTGTGCCCTGTTGGCCACCTTGGGCAGGGCCATCAACTGTGCGGCGTGCGCATCCGCTAATAAACGTAAATTTTGGTAGCGGGAGTTCAATAACTCCCAAGCCGTGTCGTACTGGTCGTCCTCCACCCGGAGGTGCTGGATGAGCGACCGCGCTTCATCCTCCAGAGTGGAGAGGAGGTAGGCCATCTTCTGGGCCTTCGACAAATCCTGTCGTGCTACGACCAGGGACTCAAACATATTTTTATATGCCACCCACTCCTCCATCCTACCCCCAAAGTGGGACAGCTGAAGGGTGGGGAGCCGACCAGTAACCGCTGGTCCTTCCTGTCTAACAGGTGTGCGAGGGGCTGGTCCGCCAGCCTGTCTCGCCCTTATTGCGGTCACCGCCTCCGCGATATCATCGTGCAGACTCAGGATCTGGTCCATGTCCGCCATGTGACCTGCGTAGACCTCCGGGGCAAGTTCGGCTTCGGTAAGCACCACCATGGCCGCTTCCGCGCTAATCAATCGTGAGTGGAGGTGATCCGCTCTTAGCAGTATGGCGCCCTCCCTGTCCTTCCGGGACAGGAGTCCTCCGGCCGTCACAAACCATCTCAATTCGTTGGCGAGTGTCGCCCTAGCATTGGAGACCTTCGCCATCGCGTCAAGTCACAAACAAAAAAAATAACAAAAGGTAAATAAAAAACAACAAAATCAAACAACTACACGAAGAACCGCGGTAGGTATGAGAATGGCACAAACTCCGGAACGCACGGTACAAACCGCAAACAAATACAAAAAAGGTTACAAATATTCTTATACAAACAAACTAAGAAAAATCTAATAATTTTTACAAACAATTAATTATTTTTTACAAACGAACAAATAGAGGGTAGATAAACTACGCTCTGCTACCAGAAAATGTGCAGAGCAACTACGCTCTGCTACCAGAAAATGTGCGCAGAGATTCCGGGCAGACGAAAGGGCGGGAGGGTTCGGTACCGAAAAATTTACCGGGTAAAAAATACCGGTAAAAACCTCGACCCGACACTACGTCTGTCCGACTAACCTAACCTAACCTATACGCAGTCTGCTACCACTGTAGTTTACAACGGGAACTACAGAACCCTGTATATTAAACCTAACTTAATAGCTACAACCACCCACAAACCCAAGGGTCACTTACCAAACTTAATCTTCTGCTCTTCGGATCCAATCTTGAGTGTCTTCGGAAGAGGAGGGGGTTGTTCCCTAAATCACCCAACCTACCCCATGAGATCTCAATCCCCAGAAAAAATACCTGATCCGTCTAGCAGTTCCACTCGGCAACAGATTTCGGCGTCCCCAGGCAGCCACGTTTCGCATCTCACAAGAAACAGTCAAAGTAAAAGGTTTCACAAACACAAATGTTCAATAGTTATTTAACAAACAGGAAATTCACAAATATAACTCAAACTAGTTAACAAGCAAAAGACGCGAGACCTCTCCGCGTATTAAAATCAAACCGATATGTCAGGACAAATGGCGGCCGTCCGCCATGCCATTCACGCGAGCAATTTCATGCGGCGCGGCCTCCCCGCGCGATGTCCAAACAATACTGAATTCAAAATGGTCGCTCGCGACTGCCGACGCCGGCCGAGCGGGCGACGACGCTACTAATATGAAACTACCGCACGCGCTAGAATATTACGGCGGCGAACGGACAAAACAACATAGATTTTATTACAAACATAGAGTGACTACCAATTTCAATGATATAGGTTATTTATTTTAACGATTGACCATTTAATATAATTTTATATCCCATTTTCTAAACCGTGGTATAGTTTAACAACATAATGTGATGTATTATAATTTTATGCTGGACTGAATTAATTTTACTATATCTGAAATAGAAGTATTATTGTAAAAAGCTCTCAAAGCATAATTGTGTTACCATAGGTATATCAGGTGCAAAGAAACTATGACTTTATTTTCAATGTTAACTTAGATCCAGATAAACAAGTCCAAAAACCAAGAGTTTGGTTTAGTTATATAGGTAATCAAGTTAATGAAGCAAGCCCGGTTATTATATTTTATTAATAAACTGCCAAAAGAAAAAGATTATATGGGAACTTAAGTCTTTTAAGGAAAAATTGAAATCATATCTGTTAGACAAATCTTTTTATTCAATTGATGATTTTAAATGAATCTCTGAAATTATAAATCTAGAATGGAATTTCTTATTAATTAAAGTGACTGTTGTAATTTATATACCTAATAATTTAAATAAATACCTACCTGATTATAATAATAATGTTAGAAAGATTGTAATTGTTAATTAAATTAGTTTGTAAATATTGTTTTAAATTATGTGTTAATATCCTACACAATTTATGTTGTAATGGAATAAAGAATTGAATTGAATTGTATTAAAATAAAACTACATTGTGATTTTTAAAAATCCGTAAATATATTTTAGCTTAAATTTTCAGAATAATCCAGAATGAAATCACAAGAGCCACAGTGAAATTGGATTAAGCGGTCTATTGTTGCAAAACGATAAATTTTCTATTCTGGCCCCGTAATCCCGGTATCGCAATGTTTTACACTGAAGAACACCCGGCATTGCAGGGTTAACAGTTCAGCTCTATGCGTATTGTTTCACCAAGCCCTCTTTTTTCAATTGAAGCTGAAAAGGCTAGCGTTTTGTTTTAAGTGTACGAATCTTGAAAACACTTGTGTGTGTAAAGGCCCCGCTACGAGACCGTAGATCTTATTTTCTACACCTTCCTGCCACCACCACCACCACCACGGTCAACTTAAAGAATATATTAACCTATACCTACCTAAAGTAGCCTTTAGGTAGGTATAGGTTAATATATTCTTTAAGTTGAGCTCATATATTACATGAGTCATACCAAGACCGAAAGATGCGAATTCTTATTGAATGTATTAAATTTAAAAGTTTTACATTATAACGGGTGTTTTTTTAGAGGGATAGAACTTTTAAATGGAATAAAACTAGGATGATTTTTTACAATTGATATGAAATTGACTTTATTCGACGGTTATAATTTAAATATGATTTCTGGCATATGAACGCCACGGCTGGCTCGGACGTAATCTAATCTGGAGGTCTAATTTTCAATAACTTTTCCAACATATGTGGCTATACATATATCGACATTAACGCGGCGAATATGGTCCTCCAAGTGGTCGATCGTTGCGGGCTTATCGGCGTAGACTAGCGTCTTTACATATCCCCATAGAAAATAGTCTAGCGGCGTTAAATCATACGATCTTGGAGGCCAATTTACGGGTCTGAAACGTGAAATTATGCGAATGTTCCCAGTCGCCCCCGCGAGGTTGCCACCGGAGGCAAATGGGAATAAAAAAATCAGAGTTGCCACAGGAGGCAAATGGTAACTCATCGCCCCCACTTCAGTTTCGCAGTACATAGCTTGCTCGTATTGTAGACAATAACATAATTAAGCCAGTTATTGTAAATCTCCCGGTTTTATGCAACAGCACTGCAAGTGACGGTCTCAAATGTAATAAGGCAGAATAAATAGGTAACAATGTTGTAAACTTTATATAAATGATAAAGTCTAACTATGGCAAATTTAGAATAAATGGCTTAATCGGTGTTATTGTCTATAATACGAGCAAGCAATGTACAGCGAAACTAAGTGGGGGCGATGAGTTCCCATTTGCTTCCGGTGGCGACTCTGAATTTTTTATTCCCATTTGCCTCCGGTGGCAAACCTCGCGGGGGCGACTGGGAACATACGAAATTATGCGGTTATCAAACATTTCCTACAGTAAATCAATTGTGGCACGAGCTGTGTGACATGTTGCGCCGTCTTGTTGAAACCCTGCTCCTGCACCTAATGGTTGTTCAATTGAGGAACGAAAAAGTCAATAACCATGGCTCTATAGCGGTCACCATTCACTGTAACGTTCTGGCCAGCATCAATGATTTCACCAGACCATAAAACACACCAAACAGTCAGTTTTTTTGGATTTAACGGTGTTTCAACATACACTTGAGGATTATCTTCACTTCAAATACAGCAGTTTTGTTTATTGACTGAAAATGAGCTTCATCGCGAAACAAAATTCTCTGAAAATCGGGATGAACGGCAATCTTTTTTTGGGCCATTACGTCCGAGCCAGCCATGGCGGTCATATGCCAAAAATCATATTTAAATTAAAATGCCAAAAGATTATCCGTCGAATAAAGTAAATTTTATGTCAATTTTAATAATTCATCCTTGTTTTATTCCATTTCAAAGTTCTATCCCTCTAAAAAAACAAACGTTATATGAAAAACATGTGGGTACGTAATTTCTACGGTCTCGTGGATTTAGTTTTGGCTACAAGTTTATGCTCTCTATTAAGTCGAGGTTTTATGCCTAAGAAGATTTAAGTTACAATGTAGGTATTCTTTTATAATAACCTAAGAAAGGTGATCTACTGTAAGAAGACGAGTCATCTGGAATACGTAGTACTAAGATACTTTAGAACTAACGTACATAGACGTTTCGTACTTAGACATTCCGTAGCGGAGTCATTTATTTACACTTGAACTTGTTACGCTTGAAATTATTATTAGACAATAATTTCAGTCCACGTTTTACACTAAGGTACAATCAACTGCAGAGAAACCTGACCCCCTGAGATAGGATTCGGTGAGATAGGGGCCAGTTTATCTGTAGCTAACTGTACTACTGCATGTACAGTTAGCTGCACTGTTACTGCATGTGCTGTTATGTAAATACTAAATATTTGAACATATTATTTTAAGTTTACCTAACGTCATGTGATACTACTACTTATATCCTACTAATATTTTACTAATATTATAAATGAGAAAGTTTGGATGTGAGTTTGTGAGGAAATTTGTTACTCAATCACACAAAATATACTGCACGGATTTCAATGAAATTTGGTATACGGGTAGACAAATACCGGCAATAGCACATAGGGTACTTTTCATCCCGAAATTCTTACGGGAGCGAAACTCCGGGGCGCGACTATGTAATAATTCATTTTTGTGTTGTATTGTTGTAAAGACATAAAATTATATACCTTTATCACAATTACAAACAAAGGTGCAAACATTATGCAATGAAAGCCCCTGTTTATTTATCGAAACGGTCCATTAATCGAGCTAATGAATTAAAAACATTACAACTCCTGAACAACATCCAAGTATATATGGTGCCAGCATAACTAGAACCGCGGTCTTCAAAAGACCACTTCTGTATTTGTGAAATTTATATACTGGTCGCAAATGTCAAAAGGCTCTTTTAATATTGGTATCGCAATCTACGTGTGGTGAATAAGTCATGACTTGTTTTCAATTTGGCGTAAAAGCGTCCCGTCATAAAGCCGAGTTCACAATTAACATTTTTATGTGTGTGACATTGTATTTACGCAATTGCTAGTATTTTATTCAATTTAAACGTCAACCGTTGTTAAAACATCGCTTTTAGCGATGAAGTTGTACCAATTTTATGATATTGTAACTCGATTTTATTGTATTTACATCAAAATAGATTCAAATCGATTCCACGAGATGAAAATGAGAAATATGAAAGCGCTATATATAGAAGTAGTAACTGAAAAAAATGTGATTTGCATGTAATATTTAATGATCCTAACTAATATTATAAATGCGAAAGTAAGTTTGTTTGTTGGTTTGTTTGTTTATTACCTCTTCACGCTTTATCTACTGGACCAATCTTCCTGAAATTTCGCATACACATAGCTGGAAGTATGGAGAAGGACATAGGGTACCTTTCATCCCGTGAAAAAGCACTGTTCCCGTGGGAAATTTGCGCGGCCGAAAGCTAGTTAAATAATAAAGTTAAAGAATATAAGAGGAAATAAGTAGAGAATCTTTCTCTGTCGCCGGTTTTGATGTCTCCCCTTTCATTTTCAAAACTCAAATAGTATATCAAACAGAACAAAGTTTATATTTTGAGTAGGTATCCAGCCGTAAGCTCTCACCTCAAACTCCCCTCAAGTGCCATTAAGCATCGGAAGCGGATATCACCAAACTTGGCGCAACTTTCGGCCGCTCCACATTTCCCAAAATGTCCCCTTCGATTAGAAACTAAAATTTATTCGGCAGTAATTTCAATGTCTACAACGAAACTTTCTTTACATATTTTTGTTATGGATTCAATATATTCATTCATTAAAGTATGTTACACCACACTGATCACTGCCCACTGTATTCCATAGATGGCGGTATTCTGAAGATCCATGAAGCCGACCATGAGGTTGTAGAACTATTATAAGAGCTATGCTCTTGTCGTTATTATCTACGTGGATGAAACAACAGAAATCTTAATAATATGTTTATATATGTGTTTGTTTGTATAAACACACGTAACTTATCAGCTTTACCATTTACGAGATATACTTAGCCCGCCAAAGTCGTTTATACGGTGTCCCCGTTTCGGGTATCCTGTGACGAATACTTTTAAATTATAAATAAAATAAAAATATATAGGTACTTTTTTCTTGCAAGAAATGCAAAATAGTACGGTGCCAAAAATGACTACGGAAACCTACTTTATGCGTGGTCCGACACGCCCTTTGTCGGTTTTTTTTTGAGTAAAGTTGGCAGTTGCTTTAAACAAACCTGCTCCCAATGGCTCGAAGTAAATAAAGTGTCGACTGTCGATGCAAACCACAAACAAACATATCGGGGAAAGGATATCCTTACGAAGCATAGTGTAGACGTGTCGATTTTGAAAACAAAGTGAAAATATTCTTAACTAGCATGGGGATAAGAGGGGAGGGGATGGGATTTTATTCCTGTGGGAATTTCGGGAATTTTTTCTTAGTGCTCCCTTACACTCCCTAAGGAACCTATATGCCAAACTTTAGCTTTCTAGGCCTAGGGAGCCGGTGGAAAAAGTTGTTAAAAAAAGCAAAATCGAAATAGGTATGCAATATGATTTCAAAAAATAATAATCTTCATTCAAGTATGTGTAAAGTAAGGAATATAAATAATTACTTTTGAACCACATTTCTCTTCCAAGCATGCAGTGTTCTTTCGAAGATGCTGACGTCATAACATCTGATCGTTCGTACGGTCCTGGCCATGTCACTGCCCAAACTTTCTCAAACTTTTTTTAATATCGAGATAAAGTTGGATGTATTCCAAAAGATTATGGGACAAACCGTCTTTTATTATTTTGAGATTTTGCAGTCATGTCATTTTTAAGAAAGCCTCCTTATATTTTTTGATTTGCCGATCAATACTAACTAATATTATGAATGCGAAAGTAAGTTTGTTTGTTACGTCTTCCCGCTATAATCTACTGAACCAATCTTTCTGAAATTCGCATACACATAGACAGAAGTACTGAGAAGAACACAGGGTACCTTTCATCCCGGGAAAAACCACTGTTACCGTGGAAAATTCACGCGAGCGAAGCCACGGGCAAAAGTTAGTACTATATATATTCAATAGCTAAAATTTGAAATGTGTATCATTTTGGACTTTGTACTGTCGTTTATCGCTATTACTTGTAAAAAGTAGTTAGATACTATTATAGATATTTATTCCGAACTATCTATAATCTTTTTTCTATTGTCCAAAACGATTAACGGCCTTATTTTACCTTCAAATTGCTGACTGTAATTATTGTACATCAATCTACACAAAACGTAGTACTTATATTAATTCTGTGACAAAACGAAGGTCTTTAAAAAAACATGCCGTTATACGATGAGTTAAAAAAAAGCAACAAGACTTTTAGGTAATAATAATAAATTTCAAAATTCAATGAGTTGTTTTCACTACGCATTGAATTTTGAAAGTTATTTATTCAGTCTCTCTATACCTTCGAGCAACAAGGACTTCCGCGCGGAAAGGAGTCCGTGTTAGAAGGAGTTCGTGTTCTATGCTCTATAGTTTTTAAGCACAGAAAAAATATTTCTGTGCTTTTAAGTTACTAGACAGAAAACCATTCCTACGTCGTCGCAATATAATTATACACCTCCATTCTAAGTATTTCAGTTCGTTTGATTCATCTTGTAAAGGACTACATTCCAAACCCTTAAAGTTTGTATAATAATAATTGGCAATTTCTATAATCAACTTCAAGCTAACACAGGATAACAGGAGGTAGGTAAAAACGTAAATAACATACAAAAAACGAATGTTTTAATAATAAATGTCCATATAAGCGAAGCCGGGGCGGGCTGTTTGTATTGTAATATATATTATTCAGAATGATGTGGTAATAAATGTAACCAGTACACTTGGACGCCACATAACCCTGGTGAAAAATATTAGGTAAGTAAAGGGTTGACAAACGGGTTAAAAAACCCGTGTGGTTCCCGGGTTAGAATAGGACCACTCCATCTCATTCCATGGATGTCGTAAGAGGCGACTAAGGGAAATGCTTCCGATGGGCAGCAGCGTCGGATGCTCACAAAGCCAAAAAAAAACTGCGCTCGCCAACCCGCCTGCCAAGCGTGGTGAGTATGGCAAATCCCCCCAAAATCTTGGGGGAGACCTTTATTCAGCAGTGGATATTTTGCGGTTGTAATGATGATGATGATGAAGTAAAGGGTTAAGGGTGACAAGACTGACAAGTCGTTAGTATGTTTCTGCACATTTGAATGAACCAAATTGTTTAAAAAACAGTGTAGTTTAAAACAAACTGTAACTACGAAATAGACTTTATACAAATAAAAAAAAATTAAAATATATTTTTTGTCTCTTTCAATAGGTAGTCACCTCAAATTTTAAGCAAATATATTTTTTATAGGTATATTTATATAAACAGTTTATTTTGTCATAATCTATGATTTTCTATTTCTTGGAATATTTAGTAAAGGTTCTTTTGTTTTAGTCAAAAAGGCTCTGATGTTTACCCTTCCTCTGACGTACATTGCTTCATAGGTGAAAGGAAACCGCACTGGGAGATTTTCCAAATGTATCAAAAATTTACAAAATGCGTAAAAGCCCTGAAAATAAGAAAAAATTATAAATTTCTCCTTTCTGAAAACAATGATAAGAATTATACAACTCCTTTGAGCGTTGAGTTATTGAATTTTGCTCAGTTTTTCTTATTACCGTAAACTGCTGCAACTTTGCACGGAATTTGACGTTTTTTGCGTTTTAACCTATTTATAATTATGACCCCCAATTATGTAATATACTGTATAATTTTTTTATTACAGCTGCTAGCCCAAGTTGTAGCAGAAGGTCGTCTCCCAAGTGCCTTACGTGCTGGACGTGACACGTGAAACCACGTGATTTGTGCTTGTGTGTATTCCTCACAGACATATAATAATAGTAAGCAGACTGAACATGTCATTTGAAATTGCATGGCAAAAACACACACTAAGATTATTATTCACACAACGACAGAATACAGGGTCGGATCTAAGATAATTAATTATATTCGGTACAGTGTAGCAAAACCAAAAATTTTGAGACGCTGAATCTTAAGCCGTGCGCGGTATGCGGACGGATCTGCATCAGCTTTTTACGATGGGAAATTCTATCCCTTTTGGGAAAAAATACTAGTCATTAAATCAATAAAATTTATTTTAAATTATTAAAAATCACGTGCAATGAAACATTGCAATGATGTTAATGGTTGCTGGCGTCCATTCACTGTCCTGGTACTCGTAGTACGTAAGAGAAATACTCCCCATAACAGTTCTCTTTCTTGAGGTATTATTTTCTGGCATATTTTCCTTGTCCTGAAATAAAATTCACTGTCAGTATTTTTATAAAATGTGCATTTTAATCTTCAAGAAAGAATTCCTGAGATTTTTATAGAATAGGTACTAAATTCGTATATTTGCCTTGATTCGGCCCAGCCATAGTAAACAAAACTGGATCTGTCAAATGATCTATGCTATTTACGAAATTATTAAATTACTTGTAGTATTTCATATGAAATGGTTATAATTAATACACTACTTTATAAAATAAATAATGATATTGCTGATAAATAGCATTCAAAAGTCTAATAATGGTTATTGTTTCAAAAATAACACGAAATTGTATATTATCATTGGGCACGTCAAAAAAACATGTATTGCTTACCGAAGGAACGATATTCCACGAATATTTTTTTATGAAACACTTCCACATATTGTACACGTTGCATTTTATCATTTCTATTGAGTTTAAAAGCACAAAACAGTAAAAAATAATTTTAAATATTTATGACAACTGTGACAACACAACAAATATGACAGTTAAGGATCATTTCGCATGAAAAATCCGGCTTGGATGATAAATCTTTCAGTGTAGTGGTTCGTGTTGCAATACATTGCAATGCTAAGGAAGGAAAGGGACAGAGTTATGTGACAGTCCTTATCATGAACAGGATGCAAATATTGTCAAATATCATCAGTGTGTGTGTGAAATTTGTGTTCCTTCTGCTTATATTTAAAAAAAAAATTTACTTCTGTGGTATTCCTACCGAATACACACAAGCACAAAACCGCATCCAACCTCAACTCACGGGTCGATTAGACAGTTACACACCACTCCGAACGATCGTCGATCATCCAATCACAGGAATCTCAGAAAATTTTACACACACAACTGCATTTTTCGACAGCTTGTCATTTGATTTTGACAACGAAAGATACGGAAAAGCGAGCACTTTCAATGATATTTTTCCGTCAGCTCAAGATAGCGCGGAGCAACTACGTGCAGCAAACGAACCTTCATTCTTGGCCTATGATTGGTTTTTTCAATTACTAAATTGAAAAATATTGTATGTAATCGAGAACAGCCAACTAATACGTCACGTCTAATATGTTTATATCATTGAGTTAGGTACGTTATTAGACGTTATAGAATATCTATTTTTGGATTTTTGAGCATCTCAGATGCATGCAATTAGTACTATATATCTGATTTCTATATGAGAGTACTTTATATAGAATATCAATAAATATAGGCATTGTTCTCAAGCTTTTGTCAATCTAGTAGCACTTTCTAGCGCCTGACTATAATAATGCGTGGAGAAAGTAGGTACATAATTTAAATAAAATAGCCTATAGTGCCTAACAAGTGGCTGATCCATAATCTTGATCACTACACAGAAAGAATATAATAAATCAAATATTATTGTAGGAAAGGCTTACGTGCATTTGCTTTCAATGCACAATATTTTGTACTTTTATCATAGTTACATAGTAGGTTTCTTAAATAAATAACAAGTCATATTTTACATATATTTATTTATAAAAAACATGATGTATATATACAGTAAATAGGTATAAGTGTATACATCTCTTATTACGCAGAATAGTCAAAGCCTTTTCCTTCTCTTTATAGACCATAATTAGGAGATAAATCAGTTCTTGAATCTTGTAATTTTATAAATCAAGCAGTGGTTTAATGTTACATCGAGCTTTTGATTCCATCTGTGCATTCCACCTTGAAATAGAGCTATATTTGTTTATTTTTATCTTTTATAAATGTACTAGGTAAAATGTAGGTAAATAACCAATTACATTAACATATTTTGCTACTTGAAAATGTTTTGGGTTAAATGTATTTTATGACATATTATCAAGCTTGTCATATCCACAGAAATATTTTATTTTAGAGTATTTTATGTCTGTGGTGGTCAAATCACGTCAGTCAAATGTGGCAACCTCTTTAAAAAAATTACCAAGCATTACAAATGAAATAAGTTGTAGGTTTGTCAATTTTATCCAGAGAATATACTAATTCAATACTACGTACCTTCCTTAATCCTAACTAATCCTAATCCTATCCTAACTAATATTATAAATGCGAAAGTGAGTTTGTTTGTTAATTATTTGTTTGTTTGTTACCTCTTCACGCTTTATCTACTGAACCAATCTTCCTGAAATATCGCATAGGTACACATAGTTCGAAAATCTAAGAAGGATATATGGTACCTTTCGTTCCGGGAAAAAGCACTGTTCCCGTGGGAAATCACGCGGGCGAAGCGGCGTACAAAAGCTAGTATATAATATAATTCAAATAAATATTACTTGCTTTTTTTGGCATTTATAATTTATTAGCTTTTGCCCGCGGCTTCGCCTGCGTGAATTTCCCACGGGAACAGTGCTCCCAGGATGAAAGGTACCATGTCTTTCTGGTCCTACCGGTCTTCTAACTATATGTATGCGAAGTTTCAGGAAAATTGGTCAAGTAAATAAAGCGTAAAGAGGTAACAAACAAATAAACAAATTAACTTTCGCATTTATAATATTAGTTAAAAGTTAGATAAGCTAGTTAGAAGAAAAAAAAAACTGTTAGAGAACATAGAATGCAAAATTCAATAAAAGTGTTACCGGGCAGCAGCGAAAAATGTTTATAAAAAATTGGATTTATATTTTTCGGACTTGGGAACATTTATACAATAATTTTGCGCTTTTCCTGAAATTTAGGGTAAACATCATTGTGTCTTCCTTGAAAATTTAATGTATTTTTTTGTAGATGATATTTTATTTCCAGCCATGAATATTTCACGAATCAAAGTCTTTAACGATAAATACAATTGCAATCTCTCCAAACTAGAATTTTCAATAGAGTATTTTCTTTTTACAAAAAGCAGACAACCATAAACTTATTATACCGGTAGCACCACAGAAACAATTTTTTTTTATATATATTTCTCACAGACATATAATAATAGTAAGCAGACTGAACATGTCATTTGAAATTGCATGGCAAAAACACACACTAAGATTATTATTCACACAACGACAGAATACAGGGTCGGATCTAAGATAATTAATTATATTCGGTACAGTGTAACAAAACCAAAAATTTTGAGACGCTGAATCTTAAGCCGTGCGCGGTATGCGGACGGATCTGCATCAGCTTTTTACGATGGGAAATTCTATCCCTTTTGGGAAAAAATACTAGTCATTAAATCAATAAAATTTATTTTAAATTATTAAAAATCACGTGCAATGAAACATTGCAATGATGTTAATGGTTGCTGGCGTCCATTCACTGTCCTGGTACTCGTAGTACGTAAGAGAAATACTCCCCATAACAGTTCTCTTTCTTGAGGTATTATTTTCTGGCATATTTTCCTTGTCCTGAAATAAAATTCACTGTCATGTTTTTATAAAATGTGCATTTTAATCTTCAAGAAAGAATTCCTGGGATTTTTATAGAATAGGTACTAAATTCGTATATTTGCCTTGATTCGGCCCAGCCATAGTAAACAAAACTGGATCCGTCAAATGATCTATGCTATTTACGAAATTATTAAATTACTTGTAGTATTTCTTATGAAATGGTTATAATTAATACACTACTTTATAAAATAAATAATGATATTGCTGATAAATAGCATTCAAAAGTTTAATAATGGTTATTGTTTCAAAAATAACACGAAATTGTATATTATCATTGGGCACGTCAAAAAAACATGTATTGCTTACCGAAGGAACGATATTCCACGAATATTTTTTTATGAAACACTTCCACATATTGTACACGTTGCATTTTATCATTTCTATTGAGTTTAAAAGCACAAAACAGTAAAAAATAATTTTAAATATTTATGACAACTGTGACAACACAACAAATATGACAGTTAAGGATCATTTCGCATGAAAAATCCGGCTTGGATGATAAATCTTTCAGTGTAGTGGTTCGTGTTGCAATACATTGCAATGCTAAGGAAGGAAAGGGACAGAGTTATGTGACAGTCCTTATCATGAACAGGATGCAAATATTGTCAAATATCATCAGTGTGTGTGTGAAATTTGTGTTCCTTCTGCTTATATTTAAAAAAAAATTTTACTTCTGTGATATTTCTGTGGGTAGCACAGACTTAAATTATTAAATAAAGAGTACTTTATCTAAAAAATAAATATTTCTGTGACCGCTAGGTATTTTATAACTAATATATGAATATTACTGGTATTGTATAACTAATTATGTTACCCATGGGGGTACAATAACTTTATGGATACCCGGATTCCCGCCTGCGGAAGTCCTTGTTGCTCGAAGTATAGTATCGCACATTATCTATAATATTATGTAGAAAAAAAAATCTGTGGTAGAAAACGCGCATAGTCATTTTGTAACTCTTCTTTTGATCTTTATGTACCTACATTGATTATATTGATTGTTATATTTATAATGAGCGATTTTTCTGACAGCTAATTAAGAAAAAAAAATCAGTACAAAAAAGTCTCAACAGATAGCGTTTTATGAAAGCCGAGTAGTAATAATGGCTGAACCTATATGTGCGCTTTTACTTTTCAACCAGAGGCAGAAAAAAAATCACATAACAGTTTGACAGTTACACTAATCACATTATAGATACTTTTTAGTTTTTTTTTTTTACTAAGTTTTATTTTTTTTAATGCCAATCCCGTGGATTTTTTGTATTTTGTATGGAATTTTTTCTCTCGGCTTTTACTAAGCGCCATCTATGAAGTCATTTGGAACTATTTCTTTTTTTTAATTTGTGTCACGGAAAATCCCTCATTGTTTGTGAAAAGATTAAAAATTGTTGTAGATATTTTTATTTCTGTGGAGTTACAGTTAGATACATTCTTATTCGCTCCATGGTTGATACTATACAAGGACTTTCGCGTTTAGTCTGTGTTGCTCTATGGTAGATACCTATAAAATGTATAAAACTTCTTTGGTAGGAACCTACTTTATCATTTTATTTTAGTTTTCTGGACATATTTTTGATGGATTGACTCTTGACACCTTCACTGTTGCCAGCTGTTAATATTTACCCCTTATTATTGAATAATAATGAGTAAGTACAATTCATAAATAGGTAACACAGAACATTTTATACAAATTGTTGTGGTATAGCGGTCAACACGATAAACCGCGACTTTCTAGTCGCAATAAATAAATAAATAAAAAAATGTAATTATTTTCACAACCTTTTTTTGGTAATAAAATTGCACTTGTTTTTGAAAAAAAAAGCACATATTCAATATTTTATCTAATCTGAAAAAACGATGTGAGTTTAAACGAAAGATACCTCACGATAACCCGAATCGAGCATTCTCAAATTAACTTCCTCAATTTCTGGTAAATCTGAATAGGGAATCACTTAAATATACAATTTCATATTTCACTCGGCATATAAAACTATTCTCATAAAGCCATATTGCGGCAAAGATTTCATAAAGCAAAATTATAATTTAATTTTACTTGAATCATATACACAGATAACCCCGGACTTCAGGAAATGATAATGTAGGTATCTTAAAATTTTAACATAATTATTTCTCTAAAAATTGAGCTTATCGGCAAATGCCGGTTAATTACTCATGCAATCCCTACACAGTTTGCCAATATATATTTTTTTTGTATTGTCTATACATTCCAAATGTTTTTTTATAATAGTGTGTGTGGACGGATACACACACATCTAATCATTGTATGTATGTGTACATGGTGTGTATCCATCCATCTGTGAAACGAACTACGTGCCTGAACTGTCAAAACCCAATGGTGGACGACCCCCAGGTTCTACAGACTTTCCATACAAAAATGTCGTTGACTATAGGGTTGTCCTAAACAACACAGATTAAACTACTTTCAATAAAAAAATCACAATTTTAATGCTTTTTACACGACTGAACAAAAAAGGAGTGTTCTGTTTTCAGGGTTTATGTATGTATTTAAGTATGTAAGTTTCTTTATTCCACCATAAGTCCTGAAGGGCTTAACAGATTTTGATTTGGGAGGTATTTTAAGATTCCCTGCATTCCTCCGAGTGACGTAGACAAATGTATACCTATAACTTATATTTTTGTATGTACTTTTTGAGTAAAAACTTGTCAGTCGTGTTTTTTATTTTCAATAATTAGGTAGCTTGTTTATAATAATGTCTCATCATTATTAAATCAACAATTATTTTAAACCTTAATTTTTGATTGTAGTAGTAGGTATAGAAACTGTCGAATCTCTTTGACAATTATTTCTTTAAAAAATAATTTAGTATTGTATTACAAATTTAAAACGAACACTTTTAAAACTAACTAAAGGAAACAAATTCTAAAATAAATTTGTAAGCAAAATGTAAGACAAAATTCACGCGGGTGAAGCCGCCAGTAAAAGCTAGTTCATAAAATTCAACTAGTGACAACCCCAAACCCAGGCATAGTTGTGTCACTCAAGTTTTTAAAACACTACACATGTTTGCCTTTTTTTTGATAAAAAACAAAAACAAGTAATACTAGAAGAAGACAATATTATCCTACCTTAGGCAGTTAATCCTGTGCGAAAACACAGCTTTTTTAATAGTTAGAATTCAAAAGTTTTGGAGCTAAAAAAATGCTGCCTCACCCACCGATCTTTGTCGCACAACTGACAGTGTATTAATTAATGGAGTTACAATTATAAAAAATGAAAAATATGTTGCCCAAATAACGAATAGTTACTACAAAATGGTAGAAAACGAGAATAAAGCAAGTAAACATTTTTACACTTTGACCCACGAAAGACCGCCGAACCATTTTGCCTAAAGCTGGACGTATAAAGTTTATTCTTATTGCGGGTGTTTATACTATGTACAGACATCTCCAGAAGTGGAGTCAGAATTTCTCATACTAATTGATTATAGAAGTGTTTGCACTTAAGACCTTATGATTGTGTGTTATTTGTAAAACGCCTATGTGTCTGTGCAATGTCAACCGACCGAATACGATGTTTCCATAGAAGTAGGTAGGCTGGCGCGGCGAGTCGGCGAGCGCTTCATACTTTTATGGATTTCATAGACATACTATGAATGATACGGAACGTTCATAGTACGAGTATGTCTATAAAATCCTTGCTCTAACTTTATGGTATCGTTACTTCGTATGGGTGGTCAGTATGGACCAGCTATGAAAATTAATATTTGACGGTGAATGAAAAAAAAGACAGACGCAAATTTATCACTTCAACCGAGTTCTCGTTTTAGTTGAACGCATTTGTTAGTGATAGTTATCTAAGTATTTGTGGAATATTACTTTACCAACACTTGCCAATATAGGCCATTATAAGTAGGTATTATGGAGACTATTCGGATTTACTTTGCATGATAGTGGTTGCAAAATAGTCTCAATTTCTAATGAAAGCAACTGGATTAAGTGTGAGTATTTTTAAACAAATAAATAGTTGTGATTTGAAATATGTGTGTGTAAATGTGTAATATTTTGTGATTAATTCAAACATAAAATGATAACATAATATTAATGTATTGTATTGATATATTTTTCTTCGTGATTTTGCTTTGCTTAAGTGATAGTTTTGAAATTAAATATAAACTAAATACCTAATTACATATTATTATATTTTTTTAGTGGACAACACGTTGGGTGTAGCGACTTGCTGCAGGGTAGCCTTGCCGCAAAGTAGAAGACCGGCTATTATCTCTGAGCAGCAGCAACAATAATGTTGGAAGAATATGAAGGCGATGATTTTACCTACCAGGCGTTATGCTGATTTATTTGATGTTTCGATGCCTATCTACTGTTCGTCGTGCATAAAAAAACTGGTGGCGTGCATAAAAAAACTGGATAATTTATTTCGCTTCCAGAAATAAATGTCATCCTTGGCCAGCGCGGTCTTCTAACCTCAACTCCATAGAAAATCTATGGGGCCTGACGGTGCATAGAAGATGAGCAAGGAAGAATTAGTTTCTCATTGTATGGATGTTTAGGACAGTTTTTTTGTGATTGAAATATGTGTAGAAAAGACAACAACGGCAACTTTACAAAATAGTGAGTTAATTATTTGTGTTTAAATTTAATCAGTGAGTTCATTCATTAAGTAGGTATATTCCAACTGTCCTCTTTCTATTGTATCAAATCTGGTTTTATAAAAGTATAAACATTATTTAAATTATTTTTATACTTATAACTTGTTTTTGTATTTTGCATTACAAATACAAGGTTATGTTTCGTAATAGGAGATAAATTGTTAAATTGTTAGATGTTGAGGTTTAGTTTCAATCTTCTTTTCATGATGAAAACGAATACTTAAGCTATAACCTCAATATTTACTAACAAAAAGCGAAAGTATAATTTAGTAATAATATATAAAATAAATGAACAGATTCTTATAAGTAACTTACTACAGAATGCTTATTTTTAAGTTCTTATTTGTTAGGATAGTTCAGAAGTGAGCAGGAAATAATATCCAATATCAATACTTAACACTTTTTATTTTCTCTCTTCCACAACCTCACGAGATCTTCACGCGTTCGATGTCAGCTCTCATCCACATGTCACGGCTTAGGGTCCAGCCCTAGCCTACCCACGGCAAGGGATCGTGCCCCACCACGCACGGATCAATCCATTTCAACCAGTGAGTTCTACTGAATGGTCTTCCGTGATAACTAGCCAAACACAGTTAGTTTAACCATCAAAACTGTCCAACAACGAAGATCTCCAATATCGCGCTGATAACACCATCACACACAGTCACATCGTTAACGCACTAAGTAACACGACATTAACACTATTCAATCACTGACTACATAGCTACAGAGAACTCAACACAACCGAACAACACGTCCGTACCGCGCCATTAAGAAGACTGCCTTGCTAAAATGACATATCGATCGCACGTTGATTTTTATACAAAGTGAGGGTAACTCAAATGACACATTTTCGACGCGTACCGCCTACCGTCTTGAAAACTGTAATAATAAAAATGCTAACAGTCGGCCATTCTGAATCAACCGAGTCCTCTCGTTGAGCTAAGTTTTACATAAGTACAGCCTTTGACTTAATTATAATATTAGATTCTAATTCATATCTTGACTAAACCACATATACTGTGGAAATATAAGAAAAAGGATAAAGAAATACAATAGCAATATTAAATAAGTTATCATTCTCATTTCCAGTTATTCAATCACGGTTTACGTTCGGCCATCATATATATCAACTAATCCATCAATTATATCATATCCACTTTGAATTATAAAAAAATATATTTACTTCATAAAAAATTAAGTAATATATTGATTTTATTCAAAGCATCCTTATTTCTAAGTTAAACCATTTATATATTAATCACCAGGTTTACACCAGGGGTTCAGGTCAAATTCATAATTCTTTTTTTTTATTATTCATCCTGCTATCGACTTACTCATTAGATAAAGTTTCACTCAATAGTTAATTATTTAAAAATGTAAATATTTCATGACTTATAGCATATAAAATCAATAAGCTTTTTCAATCCCAAATCATAACTAATTTCAATAAGTTAACGTTACTTAAATCTATAAAATCTAATTTACGTAGACTTTTCTATTCACTACTTAATCTATAAAGGCTAGCACACTCATAATTGTCAAAAGACTCCTTTCTGTGTAGACTTTTCCGTTCACAACTTAATCTATAGGTAAAATCTAGCACACTCATAATTGTCAAAAGACTCCTTTGTGTGTAGACTTTTCCGTTCACAACTTAATCTATAGGTAAAATCTAGCACACTCATAATTGTCAAAAGACTCCTTTGTGTGTAGACCTTTCCGTTCACAACTTAACCTATAGGTAAAATCTAGCACACTCATAATTGTCAAAAGACTCCTTTGTGTGTAGACTTTTCCGTTCACAACTTAATCTATAGGTAAAATCTAGCACACTCATAATTGTCAAAAGACTCCTTTGTGTGTAGACTTTTCCGTTCACAACTTAATCTATAAAATCTAGCACACTCATAATTGCCAAAAGACTCCTTTGTGTGTAGACTTTTCTGTTCACAACTTAACCTATAGGTAAAATCTAGCACACTCATAATTGTCAAAAGACTCCTTTGTGTGTAGAGTTTTCCGTTCACAACTTAATCTATATTTAAAATCTAGCACACTCATAATTGTCAAAAGACTCCTTTGTGTGTAGACTTTTCCGTTACCACTTAGTCTATAAAATCTAGCACACTCATAATTGTCAAAAGACTCCTTTGTGTGTAGACTTCATATATTTATAATTAAATCAATGTAATTCAATAAATCCTAAATACCTATCAATGAATCCTTTTCAATTGCTTAACTTTCTTACATACTCCAAATGAACGGCTTCACCCCGCGAGCCACTGGAAAACTCGAGCTGCTCCTCCTCCCTTGGCTGCTCGGGAAGACGTCGCGCGTCGCGTGCGACTGCGACTGCAACGGTATGGAGGCATGCCCTCCTCGCCGTATGTATCGGATTCTTTTTCGCTTTTCCGTTTTCACACGAACTCTTGACATATTCAGTATAGATCTGAAATCAGTTTGGGTGATAAAATTACTCACAAGTTATCTGACATATGCTACATTGACTAGTGTCCATTTTAAGTACCTACCCCACGAAAAAAAGAAAAAAAAGAAAACCGATACTATTGGGGTGGCTCTGTGAGCTGTAGACCTCGCGGACTCATACATATATTATCACGTTGTCACCACAAAATAGTCGAGTAATAGAATTCAAAGGCGCTAAGGCCCTTCGTGCCAACTCCGCCATTTTCAAAAATTTCCAAAAAATGGCTAGTTTATCGATTTTCATATGTTTATCGAACCTGTTCCCAAAATTTTACGAGAATCGGTTGAGAAATGCGAACTTGAACATGATATTCAACAACTAATCATTTCAATGTATATCAGAGTGTCACTAAATAACATTTAAACAATTAGTGTCTATTAATCACTCATGATTATCAAGATTTTTACGGATTTAATAAGAATAAACAAAAATGTTGCTCACCTTTTGATCTACCAATTTATTTTACCTGTCAACTTCGGAAAGCGGCTAATATGGGCGTGATTAGAATATTAAATAATATTCCCGTTCTATCCCGCTTCTGAACTGTTAGGATAGTTCAGAAGTGAGCAGGAAATAATATCCAATATCAATACTTAACACTTTTTATTTTCTCTCTTCCACAACCTCACGAGATCTTCACGCGTTCGATGTCAGCTCTCATCCACATGTCACGGCTTAGGGTCCAGCCCTAGCCTACCCACGGCAAGGGATCGTGCCCCACCACGCACGGATCAATCCATTTCAACCAGTGAGTTCTACTGAATGGTCTTCCGTGATAACTAGCCAAACACAGTTAGTTTAACCATCAAAACTGTCCAACAACGAAGATCTCCAATATCGCGCTGA
This sequence comes from Ephestia elutella, assembly GCA_018467065.1. NCBI lineage: Eukaryota > Metazoa > Arthropoda > Insecta > Lepidoptera > Pyralidae > Ephestia > Ephestia elutella. The sequence goes on along the minus strand of CM031571.1, from coordinate 12,503,166 downwards.
TAACACCATCACACACAGTCACATCGTTAACGCACTAAGTAACACGACATTAACACTATTCAATCACTGACTACATAGCTACAGAGAACTCAACACAACCGAACAACACGTCCGTACCGCGCCATTAAGAAGACTGCCTTGCTAAAATGACATATCGATCGCACGTTGATTTTTATACAAAGTGAGGGTAACTCAAATGACACATTTTCGACGCGTACCGCCTACCGTCTTGAAAACTGTAATAATAAAAATGCTAACATATTTATTCTGTAATTATATAGGGAAGTGATTAAACATAAATTTTGAATTTGTTAGTGTAGTTTATAATAATAAATTTTACATAAGTATACTATACCTATTTACATGAATAAATAGTTGTCATGATCTTTGAGAATTTTTATTTCATAACAAATATATAAAAGCATATCAATTACATTATATAAAAATACTCTTGGCTTATGAATTGAGTTTAATATGAAAAATAAAATATCTGGATGTGACTCGAACTTTGACCTGTATCAACTGCAGTCCATCCGACTACCGATTAGATCAGCAGATGCATTAGCTTGTGACGAAATGATCAATTGGTTGCGTGTCACCGTACTCACCACTATTGGTTTGCTTTATAATAAACTATAGGTAGTGTATTAGTGTATTATTATTTCTGAGTCAGAATTCACTACTTAGTACCCCGTAAATTTGATAGATGGCAGCACGTAGGCAGTATGAGCACGAAGCACTAGCATGCAGCAGAGTTGTGTCTTGGTGTGGGTGGGTAATATGATAATTAGCTTAGTGTGAGTAGTGTTCTTATTGTAATTATACGTCCGTAATATGGACGTAACGCACACAATGAAGGACTGCGCGCCTGCAAGGCAATATGATATTTAAGGTATGACTCCACTTTTGACTCTTGACTGTACATCGCAATTTTTTTAAAGAGGTTTCAATTGGATTTAACAAAAATAAGTATTGAGATGCAACAGTAAGAATTTTTATTGATTTAATATTTGTATATTTCGTAGAAAATCGCGTCGTTTTAGCCCGTACATAAAACGAATTGCTCTTTTCTGTAATACAAAAATTTTCCCTATCTCGGCTGCATTTCTCCATATCAATAATCCGTATGAAATTATGCTATGAAAGTAGCTGAAATACACGAGTCTAGCTGTTTCAATGTTTGTGCACTGTCTTATCCTTCTCACTGCATAAGCCGCCGAGCTAAGTTTTTTGGCCGTGAGTTCAATGTGTTTATCCCACTTTAACTTACATTAAACGGTAACGACTAAGAATTTGACACTGTGTACCCACTCTAATACTTTGCCATTAACTATTAAAGGTAGGTATATCATTATGAAGTGCGTTCGAGAGAGAAAACTTTATACACTTGGTCTTGTCCGTGTTTAAAGTCAGGTTGTTGGTTGTAAACCAGTCAAGCACAAGTGTCATAATATTACTTACATCGTCATAATTTTGACTATTTCTGTTGACTTTAAATAGTAATGATGTGTCGTGCGCAAATAAAACTACTTCACACAATTGTTGGGCAAGACATGGAAGGCCATTTATGTTAAGTACATACTCGTAGATATAGAAAAAAAAAAAACAATTTTTCTTCTAACTTTATGGTTTAGTAAGAAACGTTTTGGTATCGGTTGGTTTAGTGTTTTTAGTTATAACTTAAAAAAACATTTTGGTTGTTGATGTGCTTATTTTACTGATTATTCTATTATTGTAAGATATTTCAAAGGAGAATAAAAGAAAAAGCTATCCGGTAGTCTATCTATCTATCTTCTATCTATCTATAAATATAAAACAACAAGGGTGATTGGTAAATCAACGCCCAGCCTAAACCATTAAAGCTATAAACTTGAAATTTGGACCGAAGTTTTATGTTAATACGTAGTGCTCAGATAAGAAAGGATTTTTCAAAATTAGACCCCTAAGGGGGTTAAAATTGAGGGCAAAGTTTGTATGAAAAAAAAAAAAATCTTCACTGATTTACTTGAAACTTGGCAAGAATGCTTCTCAATAAAAATAAACAATGGCGTGTTTCAGCGTTTTTTGAAATTCAACCTCTAAAGGTGTAAAAAGGGGGAGGTAAACTAATTTATCATTACAAAACCGAAACTATAAAAGCTATAAACGTGAAATTTGGTAAGTGTCTTCATTATACTATATACTGCCCACATAAGAAAGGGTTGTTCACAATTTCAACCCTTACAGTCCAAAAAAAGGGGTGAATTTGCGTACCTATAGACAAATCCCATTTGAAATTTCGCCACCTACAAGCAATGCATGTTGGCTTATCGGTAGAGGTCGCGGAATATTTTTTTAAGTAGAGGGTTAGAATCCTGCCAGACATGCCTTCTTTTTACTTACTTTTTTTTTGTTTTGTATTAGTTTTTTTAGAATTCTATATATTTTTAAATAATTTAGTAAATAAATATTTAAAAAAAGTAACTGGAAGTAACTGGATCGAATCCTGCCACAAACAATAATTTTCTGATTTCATTTTTTATTTGTTTTCTAGAATTATTTTCTTACTTTTTTTTTATTTTAAAAAGAAACGAATAAATTCATTTGCAAATTTATTTCGGGTCTTCTACTGATTGTACCAAGAAAAAAATCCAATAGATGGCGTTGATAAAATGAGAAATGTAAGCTGAAATTATTTCTCAATGTTTCCAGTAGATGGCGCTGCGCCATTTTGGTGATTTTTACTTCGCGCTATTAAGATTTTTAACAGCATAAAGGGGTCGTCGTGAGTATAATAATAAAACAGTAAAGATATTTTGTCTGTACAGTAGGTACATTTAGCATTTTCGACTGAAATAGATAGAGGGACACTTAAAAAGAATAATTTAAAGCAAAAACATTTTTTTGGAATTTTTTGTCTATCTGACTATCTGTCTGTCCGTCCGTCTGTATGTATATACACGTTTCACGCAATAACTACTGGACGGATTTGAATGAAACTTTTTTTGTTGTATAGCTATTAAGCCTTGGCAACATATAGGCTATAATTGATTTTGAAAACTGGATCACCTGATGAAGAACCTTAAAAGAACAGCTAAACTATAAGAAATATGGAAATGGTACCTTTGGAAAAGTTTATCAATCTGACGAGCATTTTCTGTTGACGTATAAAAATCGAAGATCAGGATCATCTGATGAAGAATTCCAAGGGACCAGCTACACTATTACATATATGGAAATGGCGCCTTAGCAAAAGTCGTTTAACCTGATGAGCATTTTCTGCTGACGTATAAAAATTTAACTTTATGAAACATCTGATGAAGAACTCCAAGAGACCAGCTACTCTATAAAAAATGGAAATGGGGCCTTAGCAAAAGTCGTTCAACCTGATGAGCATTTTCAACTGACGTATAAATAGACAGGACACGGGATAGGATAAAGAGGGACTCGGGGTGGGAGTGGTGGTACACGGGAAATTGTAGTTAACGAGCAGGCGAAGATCGTTTATTGAATGAAATATCACTTTGATTTATTTTAACACCGCGACTATACTACGAGTACCTAATATATTCCCGCGGGACACGGGATAACCAAATAGCTGAAATTTTGAGTACTGGAGTTTAGGTCACTACAGTTTGGAACCCAAAAAGATTTTTCATCTAAGGAAACTCGCGCGGGCGAAGCCGCGGGCAGCAGCTAGTTTATGTGTAAAAAAGATGCACTTGGGATTTCTGGCCCTTTAATTTTTGCAAATTTCGAATAATACGAGTACAATTAAATAGCGTTTTTCTTACCGGAAGAACAGGACACGTGCTCAAATTATGCGGCAGCTTCTTTACTATCATCTTTCCAATAATAATAATAATAATAATAATAATATAATTTATTTCAGGTAATAAACCCATAGTTACAAAAGAGTGTATAACTAAAACTAAAATACAATAGACATATTGCAATCATAGCACAATACAATACAGGGTTATTTCCTGTTGCTGTCACGGTGTACAGAGAGCCAGTATTTTTGAATGGGACAATCCAGATACTGGGACAGTGTGTGCAGAATCTCATTTTTAGAGGTACGAATGCGCGTCCAAAACGATGCCACGCGAGACCTGATGATGGCGAAATAGTCCGGGACCCTGGCCTGCGCGAACATGTCCGACGCACTGCAGTATCTCGGTAACCGCATCAGGATACGGAATGCGTTATTATACTGTATCCTGATGCTACTCCGAATACGCGCTGTGCAGTTGGCCCACAATTGAGCTGTGTAGAAACTTTGACAGTATGCTCGAAAGAGTGTCAGCTTGACTTCATCGGCACAGCGCGCAAACCTGCGCGCCAGCATGTTACAGCGAACGGACAAGGCCCGGCGCTCGCGTATCACATCATCATCATCGCGTAGGTCCTCAGTCAAAATATGTCCCAAGTATCTGAATTGCTCCACTCTCTCCACTAGGACACCATCCAAATATACGGGTAGTATTCTCTCTGGCCCTTTACCCGATCGAAATACCATCATTTTGGTCTTCAAAACATTATACCGTAGCCCATGATTAAGAGCATACTTTTCGCAGATGGCTACCAGGCTTCGTAAGCCCCTAATCGAGGGGGCAAGGAGCACCATATCATCAGCATAGCTGAAATTGTTTAAACAAACATTACCGATATGGCATCCGATTTTGGTGCTCCTTAACTCCTCGATCAGATCGTTTACATACAAACTAAAAAGGTCTGGAGAGGTCAAACCCCCTTGGCGAACTCCACATTCTAATCTAAAATCATTAGAAACTGTGTCGCCCCATTTTACATGGTTCGTTTGGTTCTCGTACCAATATCTCAACAGATCCACTATATTTGATGGAACGCCCGATGATAAAATAAAATATTTTTTTTTAAATTTAATTACATTGACATTTAATTGTTAAACATGTACGTGTATTGTGATCTTCAAGTGACTGAAAGTATGTATTTTTCTAAAATGTTCAAACTTGTGAATGGGTGTTGCCAGGGGATCCTGCTTCGATCCTGATTCGAATTTTATTTTTATTTTTTGTTCTTAACCAATTCATTGTGGTTACTTGATCACAAATATAACATGTTTTATTATATTATTATTATTTTTTTACTTATATTTTATTTTATTTTTGACTGTACACAATCTAGTGTATGTATAAAGTTAATGAATAGCCCCTCTGGCATGCTAGGCGACCAAGACTGTTTCATGAGTTTCTTTCGGCATTTCTTCTCAGCAGTGGTCGTTCCGAAATGCTAGTAGTTTGTAGCTTTGAGACATAAAATATTATGATTAAATAATTAGTTATCGACGTGAAAAAGAGCCTTCTTTGAAGGCCAAGTTTCAATAAAAAAATTTGACTTTGACTTTGACTTTGATAGAAGTTTCTCCCAGAGTAAATTATAATTTACTAGGTCAAAAGCCCTACTTAGGTCTAGGAAACACCCATGGATGTTTCCCTTTTCGTGTAGTAGTTCACGGTACTTTTCAAACTGAATATAGCGGAATCTGTTGAGAGACCGGGACGAAACCCAAACTGAGCATCGTTCAACTTCAAGCATTGTCTCAGTTTTGGAGAAATTATGTTTTCTAGAATTTTTCCTAAAATTGTACCCAACGAGATAGGTCTATAATTTTTAAGGCTGGAAAGATCACCGGTTTTGTTTTTTGGCGTTTTTTGGCAATAATAGTTTCATTATAGAATTTACACAATTCATGTTCCATTTTGAAGAGCAGCGGTATAAAATGTCCTTGTATAGTTTCGTAACAGTCGAAAGCCACCTAAAATAAAGTAATCATCCGTCATTAGCGAACCCTCGATAAATGCTAGCAGGCAAGGGAAGCACTTACCGAATGGGTTAGTCGCTTCTGAAAACGTGTGCTCACTGCTCAGGCTACCACGAAGGTATTTACGCATCATGATTGGCATAATTATTGGTCAATGACCAGTAATTATGCCAATCATTTGTCATTGTACACTAAATAAACACCTTTACAGCCTAGGTCTTAGAGACAGCCCACTATGCAGGGCATGCATGGAAGCTGAAGAAACTGCAAGCCACCTCCTTCTGGAGTGTCATGGCGTTGGAACTACAAGAGAAGAGTTCCTGGGGAACCCAGGGACCATGAGCGAAGCCTGCCGTACACCATCGGCGGTTCTTCGCTTCCTAAAGGAGCTGGGCTGGCTCGAATGAAGTTCCGGCCCATCCTCCTCACGCAAAAAGGGCCCAAACTGGAGGCCTCGATGGTAGTAAGAAGTAAGTGTCTTACTTCTTACTTCCTTCGAGGACTCTTTTCCGAAATAAGGCCTCCAGAAGTAAGTGTCAGTTACACACCAACAGAAAAGCGTTACGAGACAGTACGTCACATAGCAGTCATATCGTTTGAATTATTACTTCATAAAAAATATGAGTATATTCAATAGAATTAAAAAATCATAGACTTATGGAAGTTACTATATTATATGTACTATCTATTACTTCCATGGTTTCTTCTTAACTAGCTTTTGCCCGCAGCTTCGCCCGCGTGAATTTCCTACGGAAAAAGGTACACTATGTCCTTCTGAGTACTTTGAATTAAGTGTATGCGAAATTTCAGGAAAATTAGTTCAGTATATAAAGCGTGAAGAGGTAACAAACAAATAAACAAACTCACTTTCGCATTTATAGTAATAGTTAGAATTAGAATTAGTATATTTAGGATTGGTAGGTACCTACTTAAAATGTTAAAGGACCTTTAAAACCTTCTCCATACAATCTCGAACAAAGATACTACGCAGTATATACTAAACCAACCTGCTTTTCTCTCCTCTGCACTTGAATGCGATAATGATACCTATAATTAAATTTCGAACTGACTACTGGGATAGTAAATAAAAAACAAAAGTGTATCTTTTGGTATAGCAATTAATACTCTTAATATTTCTTTATGCAGTAAATTATTTGTTTTAATATAATAATTATATTTAGCAATATAAGCGTAGGCTCCGAGTAGTGTTTCTGAATCTATTAAATATTTATTTAATAGATTCAGAAACAGATATCTCGTATATTTAGATGGAAACATATGAGCATCCGTTTTAAATTAGCAACAGAGAACGAAGTAAAACCCCGAAGTTATGTGAAACAATTATTGATTCGAGATATCACAAACGACGCCTAGTCGATTCGATTAAAAGGGTTATTCCCAAAGTACTCCAGAAAAAGTTCCCAAACTAATCCATGACAAAAATAATATTTTAAATTAAGTTTCATTCTACTCCGCGATAATATTAAAATGTTCTCAAAGTACTCCACGCGATTTTAATATCAAAACGCATTAATAAGTGTAAATAGAATAAAAAGTGTAGCTGACGTATAGTACAGTCAGGCTCAAAAGCTTTGCAACAAAATTTTATTGTATAAAGAAAATTTTAAATAAAAGACTTTACAATTCAATTATCAACATTTGTATATCAACATAATAATTCAAATAAACAATCAAAAACATTTTCATAAATGAACTATTTTTATATATTTTCTACCAAAGAGATTATGATTATTATATACTAGCTTTTGCCCGCGGCCTCGCTCGTGTGAATTTCCCACGGGAACTGTTCTTTTTCCCGAGATAAAAGGTACCCTATGTCCTTCTCCGTACTTCCAGCTATGTGTATGCGAAATTTCAGGAAGATTGGTTCAATAGATAAAGCGTGAAGAGGTAACAAACAAATAAACCAACAAACAAACAAACTCACTTTCGCATTTATAATATTAGTTAGGATAAGTAGGAATTCGGCTTGAGAGAAACTCAAGAAGTAACTGATAAAATTACATTTTTGAAAAAACTTAAAATATTTACATAAAAAGAAACATCAAATTTCCATCTTAGCAGCTAGGTTGCGACTCACATTCGTTCGTACATCCATTATAATAAGCTAACATGCACACATTTTCAATTCAAACTTGCTTTCAACTTTTTTCTCTTTAATTTTGAACTTATTCAGAACTTTAATCAGAACTATATTGTTTGAACGATTTTGTGACTGACTGTACATAGTGAAATATTTTATAATTATTTAGATGGAGTAGTTTGAGAATTGATATCAAATAATCTGCGGAGTACATTGAGAATAAATCAAAATACCTACCTATGGAGTAGATTGGGAACAAAATAATAAGTATTTTTTAATAAAAATAATTTCGTGGAGTAACTTGGGAACTCATGTATGAGATTCTTATCTTTTTAGAACAAAAGAATGGAGTACTTTGGGAACAACCCGATTAAAAAACACGAAGTACTTGCCAACATTTACTATGTAACGTCACAATGCTAAAAGGCTATAGAATAATGAGTCGTTTCATTACAAATCAGTCCTTTGTTGTCAAACAGTAATGAACCCGCTGCAGCGGAGAAACGTAGGTAATTAAATACCTTTCATGCTTTTGTCGACAGACTTCCAAATCGGATTTTGAAATATTTCAATGAAACCAGATCACCATTTATTGGCGTGGATTTCTGTTCCATTGAAATTCTATACTGCTGAAATCATAGGAATTTTAGATTATTAAAATATTTGCCTCATTTAAAATTTATTTAGAAAGAGAAAAATCATTAGGTTTTTCGTATATATATTTCGTTTGTAATATGTAAGTGATTTAATAATAAATAGTTTATGTTTCTCTACATTAGGCTAATTTACAACCATTGATTTGAATGTGGATAAAGCGTGAAGAGGTAACAAACAAATAAACCAACAAACAAACAAAGTCACTTTCGCATTTATAATATTAGTTAGGATAAGTAGGAATTCGGCTTGAGAGAAACTCAAGAAGTAACTGATAAAATTACATTTTTGAAAAAACTTAAAATATTTACATAAAAAGAAACATCAAATTTCCATCTTAGCAGCTAGGTTGCGACTCACATTCGTTCGTACATCCATTATAATAAGCTAACATGCACACATTTTCAATTCAAACTTGCTTTCAACTTTTTTCTCTTTAATTTTGAACTTATTCAGAACTTTAATCAGAACTATATTGTTTGAACGATTTTGTGACTGACTGTACATAGTGAAATCCTAACTAATATTATAAATGCGAAAGTGAGTTTATTTGTTTGTTGGTTTGTTTATTTGTTTGTTTGTTTGTTACCTCTTCACGCTTCATCTACTGTACCAATCTTCCTGTAATTTCGCATACACATAGCTGGAAGTACGGAGAAGGACATAGGGTACCTTTCATCCCGGGAAAAAGCACTGTTCCCGTGGGAAATTCACGCGGGCGAAGCCGCGGGCGAAAGCTAGTATTTTATAATTATTTAGATGGAGTAGTTTGAGAATTGATATCAAATAATCTGCGGAGTACATTGAGAATAAATCAAAATACCTACCTATGGAGTAGATTGGGAACAAAATAATAAGTATTTTTTAATAAAAATAATTTCGTGGAGTAACTTGGGAACTCATGTATGAGATTCTTATCTTTTTAGAACAAAAGAATGGAGTACTTTGGGAACAACCCGATTAAAAAACACGAAGTACTTGCCAACATTTACTATGTAACGTCACAATGCTAAAAGGCTATAGAATAATGAGTCGTTTCATTACAAATCAGTCCTTTGTTGTCAAACAGTAATGAACCCGCTGCAGCGGAGAAACGTAGGTAATTAAATACCTTTCATGCTTTTGTCGACAGACTTCCAAATCGGATTTTGAAATATTTCAATGAAACCAGATCACCATTTATTGGCGTGGATTTCTGTTCCATTGAAATTCTATACTGCTGAAATCATAGGAATTTTAGATTATTAAAATATTTGCCTCATTTAAAATTTATTTAGAAAGAGAAAAATCATTAGGTTTTTCGTATATATATTTCGTTTGTAATATGTAAGTGATTTAATAATAAATAGTTTATGTTTCTCTACATTAGGCTAATTTACAACCATTGATTTGAATGTGGATACTTGGCAATAAACTTTAGCTAATTGGAGTAAACTGGTGTCTGAGATAGAGTGTGTCTGTACCCAGCGATTGACATTGTTCTATGTATTAATAAATAAGTTAGAATGTTAGTTCTGTGTTAGTTCTACAGAAATAAATGTAACTCGTCATTTGTTCCGCCTTTTTTTTTAAGATTTTCGCCCCGAACTGTCCTCGTCAGCCAGCGATGTACTTTTTTATTACGCGTTGTAGAAATATAAAACTGGTATCAGCCGTTAGTTCTATAAAAGATCTCACTATTTATGTACTTTTATTCAATAAAATCTATAATATTACAAGAATAAAAGTTCGAAAAGAAATGTTGTGCTCAGCGATGTATTTGTAAAATTCGTTAAAAATACAACCAAATTAGACTTTATACCATAGTTCTTTATCAGATCAGTCTAAATATTTTAGTTTTGCGTAGTTATATACATCAAATAAATAATTAAACCACTGCGAATTATATTCCTTACTAATTTGTTAACAAAACGTAAGAAAGTTCACTTAAATTTAGCTCTTATTGAGTATATACATAGGGACGAAAATAGACTGGCAATGATACTTGCTCGATGATACTTTGACCGATCAAAGTTTTGCCTCGGACACTTTTTTGACTGGCCGTCTATTTGTTTATGATAGGTACATCAAAAATTATAGCGGTGGTGATGTGAATATCTGGTGTATTTATGTTAAAGTATAAAGTATCATCGAGTAAGTATCATTGCCAGTCTATTTTCGTCCCTATGTATGTACTCAATAAGAGCTAAATTTAAGTGAACTTTCTTACGTTTTGCTAACAAATGAGTAAGAAATATGTTTCGCAGTGGTTTATTTATTTATGTATGTATATAACTACGCAAAACTAAAATATTAAGACTGATCTGATAAAGAACTATGGTATAACGTCTAATTTGGTTATATTTTTTACGAATTTTAGAAATACATCGCTGAGCACAACATTTCTTTTCGAACTTTTATTCTTGTAATGTTATAGATTTTATTGAATAAAAGTACATAAATAGTGAGATCTTTCATAGAACTAACGGCTGACACCAGTTTTATATTTCTACAACGCGTAATAAAAAAGTACATCGCTGGCTGACGACGACAGTTCGGGGCGAATATCTTTAAAAAAAAAGCAGAACAAATGACGAGTTACATTTATTTCTATAGAACTAACACAGAACTAACATTCTAACTTATTTATTAATACATAGAACAATGTCAATCGCTAGGTACAGTCACACTGAGATAGATAGGTAAGAATCTATACAGGGGCTTGTAGCTATTGAAATAATTGAATTTAGATTTTTCTGTTTTTTGGCCGTTGAATAACACGTCCGTGAAAAATAATATGAAGAATAGGTTCTTTTGTTTTAGTTACATGGGCTTTAATATCTACTCTTGCTCTTATTTCTACTGCTTCGAAGGTGAAGGGCAGTTTCACGGGGAATTTATCCAGTTGTATTTTTACTTGTGGGAGTACGTAATAGCCCTGAAAAGAGTAAATACATTATTTATTATGTAAGTATATAATTGAATAAAAGTCTAAAAGAGTGAGTGATGACAATAGAAAAAGTGAGGGAGTGTTATTATAGCAGGAGAAAATTCAAATATCTGCCTACCCCCACGGGAACAGGTATGAAAGTATGTATGTATTACCTAATTTGACGACCTCGGTGGCCTAACGGTTATCACGCCAGACTGCCACACCGGAGGTCCTGGGTTCGATCCCCGGTCAGGTCAAGATGGAAAATGATCTTTTTCAGATTGGCCTGGGTCTTGGATGTTTATCTATACATATATGTATTTGTCATAAAATATAGTATCGTTGAGTTAGTATCCCATAACACAAGTCTCGAATTTACTTTGGGGCTAGCTCAATCTGTGTGATTTGTCCGTATGTATTTATTTATTTATTTACTAGCTTTTGCCCGCGGCTTCGCCCGCGTGAATTTCCCACGGGAACAGTGCTTTTTCCCGGGATAAAAAGTAGCCTATGTGCTATTCCAGGTCATTATCTACCTCTGTACCAAATTTCATCGAAATCCGTCCAGTAGATTTTGCGTGATTGAGTAACAAACATCCTCACAAACTCACAAACTCACAAACTCACATCCAAATATTCGCATTTATAATATTAGTATGGATGTATGTAGGTTTGTATTCTCAAAATCTGGCCAGTTCATGGTCTAAGAATATGCAACTTTTAAGCCTAAAGAGGATAGTAGAATATCAGGCAGTCAAAAGAGCAATAGAAGACCACGTGGGCAACAACTTGTCGGTCGCCTTCAGTAGTGCAGTGACGAACTTTCTATGAGACCTGAAAACCCCTTCACAGAACCGACCGGCCTTCTAGGTTGTAAGTACGATTAAGGGTCTGAATCCTTAGGGCTCGTGCAGCGTGCCGGCGACTTCGCGCGACCACGGTCGCACCGACTCGCGGCGACTTTCAGCTACTAAAAACAGTGCAGCGTGCGGGCGACTAGCGACCAGCGATTACGTGCGACCGATCAATAGCAATTTACAATAGTTAACTATTGGTGTTATTACTGAACATACGACATAATGTTTGTCTTCGTGAATAAGCATATCATATAGTATATACAATTATAATTTGGCAACACAAAATATCTATCTTGGTATTTTCTATGTTTTTGGTTCCAAAGCGCCGGGCGACTACGAACTGCATCTATTAAACCTTTTGCATCCATTATTATTATAAAATAGATATCAATTAAGTACTGCGCTGTGCAATAGCAAGCGACTGTGACGACTGGTCGCTGCAAGTCGCGCGACCACTGGTCGCCAGTCGCGTGCACGCTACACTCAGCCGTTTAGTTATACACGTTCAATCAAGTCGCCGCGAGTCGGTGCGACCGAAGTCGCGCGAAGTCGCCGGCACGCTGCACGAGCCCTTATTCATACTAACAACCTCGTATATAGGTATTAACACACGATATTTTTCTTACCGGTGGAATGGGACAGGTAGACAGATTATTTGGCAGCTGGTTAACTATCATCTTCCCTATGATTGGTTCATCGAAAAATTGGCATAACTCATATTCCATTCTGAAGAGCAATGGTACATAATGTCCTTGTAAGTTTTCATAAGTATCAAACGAAAACTGTAAGAAAATACATTTCTAGATATACCTAAGAGCCTAATTTATTACTTTGTAATAAAAACTAAATTGGCATAAGCATAAAAAGTTTTTGCTAGCTTTATTCAATTAAAATATATTTTTATAATTGCATGAATTTAATTTGAGCTGGATCGTTGTGTCCTTTTATACATTATTTTAAGTACTTTATTCATTCGAACTATCATTGACATAGACTCCATGTGACCAGAAGTCCTCCTTCATGAACTGCTCCAGATAATAATCTCTCACTATGTCACCCCAAAAGAATCAAAATCCTAACTAATATTACAAATGCAAAAGTGAGATTGTTTGTTTGTTACCTGGCCCTTGATTCTACAAATTACAAACGTAGATGTCGTGCCTCAGTTGTGTCTCAAACGCCAAAGAAATCGTAATAAAACATAGAAGTCTTACAGAGATCTTGTCACTTTATTTCAATTTCTTTGGCTCTTTAGACGCAATTGAGACACGATATCGACGTTTGTAATTAGTGGAATCGGCCCCCTGTTCACGCTTTATCTACTAAACCAATTTTCTTGAAATTTCGTATACACATAGTTAGAAGTACTGAGAAGGACATAGATATAGACTTCCGTCCCGGGAAAAAGCACTGTTCGGCGAAGCCGCGGGCAAAAGCTAGTTCACCATATGGCTCGAAGTTAGACTTTTTCAGCACATAATCTACGACATCGTCGTAGACCTATGATTAATCTATGTAGGTATGTGTTACTGTAAAAGCTTGAACTACGGTAAATCCTAAGATTTTCGAGTAAAACCTAAGATTTACCAACTCTCAATGGTAAAAGCCAGAACAATTTTGCGATTCGCACTTTTACCACCATTCGCTTGGTAAGTCTCAGGATTTACATTAAAGGCACGGTAAATGAGTGATAGATAAGGTTTAGGTTATTTTTATTATGTACGCCCGGAAAGACTTTGAGGGGGGAAAAGAAGGTAGGTTCAGGTTATTCTTTTTTATGACCACCCGGAAAGGCTTGAGGGAAGAATTACTCTTTGTTTTATTCCCAAAACCAACATTTACCAGTCGTCAGTGGTAAAACCTAGAATGTACTAAATTTTAATTGTAAAAGCCCGAAAAACTCATCCCATTTTCATAAATCCTTACATTTAACAACTCATGTCGGTAAATCTTACTCTCAAATCTTAGGATTTACCGTAGTTCGAGCTTTTACAGTAACATATGTATAGCCTGGCCAGGAATATGAAAACCCTCGCCATGTTGCGGAAAAGCAATAGAACTAATTTCTTACTGTCAAATTGTTGCCAAATCCAGACAAAATCTCTGCATAAATATTGATACAGTAGGGGCTTCCTCTGCCTAGCCTTTTGACGTCCACTTTCAAACTTTTAAAAAAATGTTCGTTTTGGTACACCACCTCGGGTTTGGAAGGGATCACTTCTAGGCACTAAAATAAATAAAGTATTTAAACAATAAATAAATTACAATAAATGTCAACCTGTTTATTTTTGTCTGTCTGTCACTTTGTTTTTCAGATAATGTACAGGATGCCAATATATGTTCGAAAAAGAGAAACAAAGTACTCATTAAAGCATATTTCTAATGCAGTCAAAGATGTTATAGAAACATCGAGATATTATGTACTAACGCACAGTTGTATTTCGATGTATAGAAATAGGAAAAACATATAGACAATCAGCGTCTACATACAACATGCCTATAAATGTTGTTTTATAAAAATATAACGCTTCCATTGAGTCTGGTACTCAATGGAAGCTTTATATTTTTCGCTCGTATCTTGTTTGTTTGTATGTATGTAAGATTCTTTATAACCTCGTATCTCTCGAACTCGTTTCGTCGTTTCGTTATCAAAAGTTAAAAAAGAACCCACATAGCGGCTGCAATGTTCTATTGTTGGAAGTGGAAAAAAAATTGCCCTCTAACATTTTTCTATACCATTAATATGAGAGAAAACGAGCAGTTTACAATACCTTTCATATTACGATTAAAAGTTAATAGCCTGTGTATCTTTAACAGTTATCTAAATTCCGTTTTTAGGGTTCCGTACCTCGAAAGGCAAAAACGGAAACCTTATAAGATCATTTTGTTGTCCGTCTGTTAGTCAAACTTTTTTGTCTTAGGAACGCTTAAAGCTATCAAGTTGAAATTAATATTGAATACTCGGATCCACTGTATCTTTCAGCAAAAAAATAATCAAAATTTTATGTCAACCCGATCAGGAGATATTCCCGTAAATGTTGCGAATTTTTGCATATTTTGCGATTTTAGACTGCAATAACCTATGGGGTACTTCCCGTTGACCTTAAATTATGAATTTTGGCAAAAAGTAAGGTCAAACAGTACTTATACAGTAATAAATCTGAAAGTTGTAATATGAGATCGGAAGTCTAAAAAAAAGTGTTACAAACTTATTTTTGCGCTCGATGTATCGATGATAGTATGAATCCTTGGGATGGGACTGCAAAGTTAAGTTTTTGAAACTTGTTGGTCTTTTAGTTAGAGCTATAATGTGAGATGCTTTTTGTGTACGGAACCCTCGGTGCACGACCGCCGACCTGGCCGGTTTTTTTCTTACTTGTCCTATTTTGTAAACAATCTTCACAGTACTTTTTGTTAAATTTTGTTGAAAATAAATCAAATATTAGTTCAAACCTAAACATTCTTAAGTAAAACATTTATTAACCACAAAAGTATTTTCCTATACTTGATCGAAGTTTCCTATAAAATCTATTTTATATTGTTGTAAAATCATAAAAAGACATGGTAAGATTGTTTACATAATAGGACAAGTAGGAAAAAACGGGGTTTAGTTTGGTGTTTCCAATTACCCCAAAAAGCAAAAAAGTCAAAAAATGTGATGGGTAATTGTAAACAGATGTTTATAGACCTTTAGAAGCGATTAATACTTTAAGTTATTGCATTAAAATATAGCTAAGTTATCATATAACATCGACATATATTTTTTTGTTAATATATAAAATAAATATGATTCATAATATTTATGAAGGTAACCAAAAAATCAAAAGCGTTTACAATTACCCTGGTTGACTATATATGTCGTAAGGTCTATCAAAGAAAAAATAAATAAATCATTATAGGTACCTCTATCATGCACAAAGTAAAACACAAAAAAATATACTGCCAGAACATTTCGTCGCTTTTTGTCTGAGGTACAAGCGACTATAAAACCGAATTTAGTATAACTGTGACACAGACTACATGTGATTATTATTAACTGGGCATTTTAAGAAATTACTTCCCTATTCTGAGTGAGTATTAGCTTTTAATAATATAAAATGTATTATAATTTTCTATACTGTATTAATTATGTACAGTTCACTGCTTGTCAAGTGTGTCTATGTCACCCTGCATAGACCTCTATGCGACAGTAACAATGCTGTCAAATATACGTCTAATTAAGGTATGATAATTTTACAGTACCTACATTGTTATGTAAACAATGTAATTTTCACAAAAACGAAGGCTAAATCATTTGAAAGATAATATCATAGAATCAGTTAACTCTAGTGGTTTTTTTGCACCACTTGGAAATATGAGTTGTAATGAGTCTTTTTTGGATAATAACGTATAGGTATACATAAAATATAATTATGTGAATAAATTATTCTACAGAAAAATATTGTGAATTATTGTTGTGTACAACCATAATTTTATAATTATTTACAGGGAACAACAATTGATCTGAGATATATATAGCAGGGACATAGATGAGTTATTTTGCTGCTGCATAGTTTCTTCGGTCACTCGCACACACTCATTCGAATCGAATTTTTGTTTGAATTTGCATTTTTAATAGTAGACTCTCCACACAGAGCGAGTAGCCTTGTTGTACGAGGCTGCTCGCTCAGTGTGGACGTTCATAGGCCGAGGCGAGAGGACAAAATATTGTCATTTTTTTGTAAGAAAAATGTTGATCCGAGGTCTGAGAGGAGCAACCTCACGTCAAATAGTTAGAGAGGTAGCCAGCACCTTCAAGTCCTTTGATAGCTAAGCCAATGCTAGTAAGAGACAAACTTTTATAAGAAGCCGACATTTAGAGTAGAAGTTCAACTTTACTTGGGCCTTCCTTTCCACGTGAACGTTATAGGTTTCCACACCTTCGTCTTCTTAGTATAGCCACTGCTTACTACACTTCTTCTTCTGCTTCTTCTCAGCATATTTTTGTCCACTGCTGAACGTATGCCTCTTGATTTGACTTCCACTCTATCTTGATGCGATTCTGGTCCAGGTCGGTCCTGCCGTCTTTTTGATATTGTCCGACCATCTGGCAGCTGGTTTGCCCACACTTCGTCTTACTACACTGTAGGGCAGTAAAAGGAGGATCTAGGATAAAAAAAACCTAGTGTTTTTAATCTGTAGCTTATTTGGCTTCATCTCCAGGAACCATGAGCTTCAGGAAAGCGCCTGTAGTGTGCCTACAGAAAGAGTGATTTGTAAAACGCCAGTAATCTTTCTAGGGGTGAAAATATTCATAAATATGAGCAACTTTTTGTATGGGACCGACTATGAAATCTCAAAAAAAAACAGCTGATCCATACATTCTACAATCTACTCGAGCAAAATGTATGGAACAGCTGATTTAGTTTTTTTGAGATTTCAAAGTTGGTCCCGAGTACTTTCACTCCTAGAAATATTACTGGTGTTTTATAAATCACCCTGTATAAGAGTCTGCACTATTTGAAGAACAGCGCACCAGTGGTTCCGTACATCACATGGCTGATGATGTAGTAGGTACCTAAAGGAGGTAAGGGATAAATACGTTTTAATAGTGTGTATAATATTACCTAAAACCTGTTATTGGCTCAAGAAGAATTTACTTACCTAAACATACTCGTATGTCTAGATTAAAGCTGTTCGTTTTTGTAACAAATAAATAAATAAAACAAACATGATAAAAAGTATTTATTTTAATTGATACAAAAATAAGGGAGTCTACATGCCCTGCTCCGAGACCGTGGAATATAAGTTAGTACTACAACTTGCAACTCCTTCTCACCGTACTGGTTTTCTCTCTAATTCCTTTGCTGTTACTGCGGTCAGACTTTGGAATGCGCTCCCCGATGTTATCAAAAGAGCCCCGAGTCGCGCCAGTTTTAAGACACAAGTGTACAAATTCTATCTATGAGTTTCGCTGCTTATATTATTTGTATATACTGTATTCATATATATATACTTATGCATTACTTACATATATATTTATTTACATCTATATAAATATTTATTGTGGTATTTGTATTTAGTTATGTATGATATTATTATTTACTTAAGTATATGTACTTAGTAATAATACCTTTATTATACACCCACCTAAAATTTTCTGTATAACCCAAAGGTTGGCTGGTAGATAATGCTTTAGCATTAAGCCCTCCTATTGTACGTTTACTCTGTATTTTTGTACAATAAAGGTTAAATAAATAAATAAAATACTATTTCACGATAGTTATAATATCATAATCCTATTTTCTACGCCTTCCTGGCGGCTACTTTAGGTAGGTTGATAATGTACCTATTACTTACAAGATTGTAGGTGGGTACAGACAGAAAGATACGAATTCTTATTAGGTATATTAAACTTTTTCATCATGTGTGAAAAACATGTACTTATTTTCTCCGTACTCTCTGACTTGGTCGATGTCATATCATAACCCTGGTGAAAAATATTAGATAAATATAGCGTTTATGGTGACAACCTGTTTGTTAGTATGTTTGTGCATATTCGAATGAACCAATTTATTTAAAAAGAGGCGTAGTTTAAAACAAACTGTAACTAGGTATGTCAGGGGATTCCCACTAATTTTATTTCATCCTATTTCAATTATTTTCATACGGTGGCAGCAGCCTCAATAATTTTCAGCATCGTTTTTATGTAGTTATTTTCAAGTATAAAATGTACTAGTGAAAAAGACTATATGTAAATAATACACAGTTTATTTTCTCATAATTCTACTTCAATCTATAATTTTCTATTTATTGGCCTTTGAATTGCTCGTCCATCAAATACAAGACCAAGTATAGGTTCTTTTGTTTTAGTCGTAAAGGCACTGATGTTTACTCTTCCTCGGATTTCCACTGCTTCATAGGTGAAGGGAATCCGGACGGGGAGGTTTTCCGTGTGTACCAAGATTTTGGTAATTGCATAAAAGCCCTGCAAAATCAGAAAAAAATAATAATTTTCAAAGGCTTCGGCAAACCAAACGTGGGACAGTAGCAGCGCTGTTTGAATGCGGGCCCGCGCAAGTTGTGATTAGCGTTGCAGTAATAGTGTTGACTATCGATAGTATTGCCAATAGTATTGTGACCTTGAAAAATAGTCATACTATCGATAGGCCTATCGATAGTATTGTCACGTGTCAATACTATCGATAGTATCGATAGCCAATAGTTTGCAATACTATTGATGATAATCAAAACTACTATCGATAATATTGATAGTATTGCTTTTCAATACTATAGATACTATCGATAGTATTGACTCTTAAATTTCAACAATCTATCGATACTATTGATAGTTCTCAATACTATCGATAGTATTGCACTATCGATAGCTTGCAAAATTTCAATAGTATTGCTCAATACGACAAAAAAAAATACATGCCATTTTTAATTACTTTTTTGCATAGAGGGGAATAAAAAAAGCGCCCCTTTTCTTTTAGGTTTTTTTGGACTTGCTTTTAATGAGATAATTTTTTTTGAATAAAATATAAATTATAATAATTATAAATTATATCTATTTAAGTTTCCATATTGTCAGTAGGTAAAATATACTACCTATTGAGCATCACCCTACATGGATGACCTACTAAAATTTATCTCATTAAATGCAAGTCCAAAAAAAACTAAAAGAATAGGGTCGCTTTTTTTATTCCCCTCTATGCAAAAAAAAAATTATTTATTATTTATTTATTTATTCAAAAATTACTTACAACTACCATTACAGGTTTTCACCTAATGCGATAGTGTAGACTTATATACTAACTATACTAATTAACTACAACACATAGCATGTGACAAATAATGTGACCTTTGTGAATTCACTCAATGAGCACGAGAATATGTCGACTCGCTCATGGACCATATTGATAATGCGAATTCCACGCGTGAATGCCGTTTTGGCCAGTAGCTTGGTCCTAGCGGAGGGCACTGCCAGCAGCGGCGGGCGTCTCCTCCGACCCACCTATCCGGTCGGCACGCACAAATTTAAAAGTAAAAAATAAAAAATGGCATGTAATTTTTTTGTCGTATTGAGCAATACTATTGAAATTTTGCAAGCTATCGATAGTGCAATACTATCGATAGTATTGAGAACTATCAATAGTATCTATCGATAGTTTGTTGAAATTTAACAGTCAATACTATCGATAGTATCGATACTATCGATAGTATTGACTGTTAAATTATTGTATTGAAAAGCAATACTATCGATAGATGGTTTTCATCAATATTATTGCAAACTATTGGCTATCGATACTATCGATAGTATTGACACGTGACAATACTATCGATAGGCCTATCGATAGTATGACTGTTTTTCAAGGTCAACTATCGATAGTCAAACTATCGATAGTCCTGCAACGCTAGTTGTGATACAAAAAACTCTATGCCTATTTGCCTGGCTTTTGAGACACAATTGAGACACGACATCGACGTTTGCAATTAGTGGAATCGGCCCCCTGCTCTGCTTCTGACCCGCGTTTGGTTTGCCGAAGCCTTTAAATAGCGATTTTCTTACCGGTGGAACCGGACACGAAGTCAAATTCTGTGGCAGCTGCTTCACTATCATCATTCCTATAATAGGTTCATTATAGAATTTACACATTTCATACTCCATTTTGAAGAGCAGCGGTATATAATGTCCTTGTATATATTCGTAAGAGTCAAAAGAAAGCTAAAAGATAGTAGTCATCCATTGTACAAGTACCATATCTAAAGGCTCCGCCAAGAGACCGTAGAATGTAAGTACATCATGATCTTATTTTAAACGCTTTCCTGAATGGTACTTTAGGTAGGTATAGGATGTGCCTATTACTTACATTAGTATAGGTACCAAGAGAGAAAGATACCTACTAATTGTTAACTTAAAATTATGTTTGAGAAACATGTACTTATTTATTTTCTGCGGTCTTCTAGCGGGGCCTATATCATTTGTTTCTAAAGAACTAATACAAACTTGGATACGAAAATGAGTATTCTGTTTTGTTTTGAGGTTTGAAGCATATCTTCTTTTGATGTCATCTATTTATAGCTTACTAGCTTTCGTTCGCGGCTTCGCCCGCGTGAATTTCTCACGGGAACAGTGCTTTTTCCCGGGATGAAAGGTACCCTATGTCTTTTTCCATACTTCCAGCTATGTGTATGTGAAATTTCAGGAAGATTGGTTCAGTAGATAAAGCGTGAAGAGGTAACAAACAAACAAACAAACCAACAAACAAACTCACTTTCGCATTTATAATATTAGTTAGGATTCTTATGAGAAAACTCGCTTTTGCCCTTGGCTTCGCTCGCGGTAATTTCGTTTTTGACCCATTTTAATGGTTAGAAAAATTAATAAAGTACCTAGCTCACTAAACAAAGTACCTCTCTGATTTTTTTTTATGGCTGTTTCGTCTCTGCGTTGATATCCCAATGATATGAAATAAACATATACTTACTGTAACGTTGTCGCCGGCTCCATATAAAGTTTCTAAGTACACATTTACATAGTAAGGGCTTCTTCTGCCTTCTCTTTTAACGTTTGCCACCACATTTTTTACAAATTTCGGGTTTTGGTACACAATCTCAGATTTTGATGGAATCACTTCTATGCACTAAAATAAAAATAATGTTTTTAATAACAATAGAAAAGAAAAAGGTACATTTATATTATTTTAAACCAAAACACATAATTCATTTAAAAAGAACATCGTTTTTATCGGTGAAGTTATGGTGAAGATATTTAAAATGTCTAACTATTTTCGGCCATCCATTTGACCTCCTTGTAGATACGCCAATTGTCCTTCTCCTTAATTTGGTCTACATAAGCCAAATTATGAATCGCATATTTTTATTTTATTACAGGGAAGCGAAGAAGAGGTGGTGGCCAAGTGGTAGGGCGCACGGCTGTGGCTGCGAAAGTCCCAGGTTTAAATCCTGCCCGTGCTACATGAATCTGTATACTAATCTGAATCATGTACTTTGTTTTCATCGACCACCACTTGCTTCCGGTGAAGGAAAACATCGTGAGGAAACCTGCACTCTAATTAATGATTATCAGCTAGTGTGTGAAATGGAGGAGGCAATGGCAAACCAATCCATTAACATTGCCAAGATAATCGTTGTGTGTTTTTCATTCCATATAATGACCACGACTCTCAGTCATGAGGAATACGACTAAAAGAGGAGAAGGAAGCCAAGTTATAAAAAAATGATTCACTGTATACCTCCGCTACACACAAAATAATACACAGAATAAAATACACTGCAATCATTTTGACGCGACTTACATAGAGTGACTACCAATTCCAATGATATGATCGACTATTTGTTTAAAAAATTGGCTATTTAATATAATTTTCCATCTCATTTTCTAAATCAAGGTGTAGTTTAACAACATAATGTGATGTATTATAATTTAATGCTAGATTTAGATGTTAGATAATTTCACTAATCTGAAATAGAAGTCTCTCAAATTATTATTGTGAAAAGCTCTCAAAGCATAATTGTATTAGCATCAGGCGCAAAGAAACTATGACTGTATTTTCACGGTTAACTTTGATCCAGATGAACGAGTCCCAAAAACCAAAATAGCATGTTTAGTTATATACCAAATCAATTTTATGAAGCAAAACCGGTTATTATTTTTTATTAAAATAAAACTATTGTGATTTCCACGAATCCGTGAAAATATTTTAGCTTTAATTTTCTGAATAATCCAGAATGAAATCACAAGAGCCACAGTGAAATTGGATTAAGCGGTCTATTGTTGCAAAACGATAAATTTTCTATTCTGGCCCCGTAATCCCGGTATCGCAATGTTTTACACTGAACACCCGGCATTGGAGGGTTAACAGTTCAGCTCTGTGCTGTGCGTATTGTTTCACCAAGCCCTCTTTTTTCAATTGAAGCTGAAAAGGCTAGCGTTTTGTTTTAAGTGTACGAATCTTGAAAGTACTCGTACTTGTGTGTGTAAGGGCCGCCACAAGACCGTAGAATATAAGTAGGTACGACATCATAATCTTATTTTCTACGCCTTCCTGGCTACTTTAGGTAGGTATAGGATATATTCATATATACTATTACTTACATGAGTATATGTACCAAGAAAGAAAAATATGAATTCTTATTGAATGTATGAAATCTAAAAACTTTTACATCGTGTATGAAAAACATGTACTTATATGACATGTACTTATATGTTACGGTCTCGTAGATTTAGTTTTGGCTGCGAGTTTATGCCGTCTATGAAGTCTAGGTTTTATACCTAAAAATTACAATGTAGGTATTCTTTTATAATTTCTTAGGTGATTTACTATGAAGACATATTTATTTGATTATATTTAACACTAGCTGTTGCCCGCGGCATCGCCCGTGTGAGTTTCGCTTAGATGAAAAATCTTTTTGTGTTCCAAACTGTAGTTATCTAAACTCCAGTACTCAAAATTTCAGCCATTTGGTTATACCGTGTCCCTTGGGAATATATTAGGTACTCTTAGTACAGTCGCGGTGTTAAAATGAATCAAAAGTGATATTTCATTCAATAAAAGATCTTCGTCTGCTCGTTATCTACAATTTCCCGTGTACTACCACTCCCACCCCGAGTCCCTCTTTGTATATATCCCGTGTCCTGTCTATTTATACCAACGTCAGCAGAAAATGCTCATCAGGTTGAACGACTTTTGCTAAGGCGCCATTTCCATATATGTAATAGTGTAGCTGGTCTCTTGGAATTCTTCATCAGATGATCCTGATCTTCGATTTTTATACGTGAATAGAAAATGCTCGTCAGATTGATAAACTTTTGCAAAGGGACCATTACCATATTTCTTATAGTTTAGCTGTTCTGTTAAGGTTCTTCATCAGGTGTTCCAGTTTTCAAAATCAATTATAGCCTATATGTTGCCCAGGCTTAATAGCTATACACCAAAAAAAGTTTCATTCAAATCCGTCCAGTAGTTTTTGCGTGAAACGCGTACATACATACAGACAAGAAATTCCAAAAAATGTTTTTTGCTTTCTATTATTCTTTTTAAGTGTCTCTCTATCCATTTCAGTCAAAAATACTAAATGTACAGACAAAATATTTTTACTGTTTTATTATATGTATAGATTATAGATGAGTCGTACCAAGACCGAAAGATGCGAATTCTTATTTAATGTATTAAATTAAAAAGTTTTACATTATAACGGGTGTTTTTTTAGAGGGATAGAACTTTTAAATGCAATAAAACATGGATGATTTTTATAATTGAAATGAAATTGACTTTATTCGACGGTTATAATTTAAATATGATTTCTGGCATACGACCGCCACTCTGGCTGGCTCGGACGTAAACTAATCTGGAGGTCTAATTTTCAACATATGTGGCTATATATCGGCATTAACGCGGCGAATATGGTCCTCCAAGTAGTCGATCGTTGCGGGCTTATCGGCGTAGACTAGCGACTTCACATATCCCCACAGAAAATAGTCTTGTGGCGTTAAATCACACGATCTTGGAGGCCAATTTACGGGTCCGAAACGTGAAATTATGCGGTTATCAAATGTTTCTTTCAGTAAATCAATTGTGGCACGAGCTGTGTGACATGTTGCGCCTTCTTGTTGAAACCAATGCTCCTGCACCTAATGGTTGTTCAATTGAGGAACGAAAAAGTCAATAACCATGGCTCTTTAGCGGTCACCATTCACTGTAACGTTCTGGCCAGCATCAATGATTTCACCAGACCACCAGACCACCAGTTGTTTGGATTTAACGGTGTTTCAACATACACTTGAGGATTATCTTCACTTCAAATACAGCAGTTTTGTTTATTGACGTAGCCATTTAACCAAAAATGAGCTTCATCGCGAAATAAATAATATATACAATTACTTTTGAACCATAATCCTCTTCCAAGCATGCAGTGTGCACCTGGATGACTTAGTTATTAGTCTAATTCCACAATATGTTCCAATTACATGCAGTGCATGTTGTAATTACATTTAAACCTGACATTATAATACTCTCGGAATGTAGGCTGCAACATGATAAACCAATTCCTATTCTTGACAGCTATAACGGCTACTTTTCTACAGCTTACATTAATCAGAACGATGGTGTCGTAGCCTACATTAAAAACGGACTTAAAGTCGATGTCAAAGAAATAAAGCTTAAAGACGCCTCGTGTCTTCAAATCAGCTTAGAGAATAAGAAAATTCTTGGTATTGATCTATAAATACCAAGAATTTTCTTATTCTCCATCTGTCAAACATGCTTCGCCTTTTATAAACTTACTTAGTTCACATTTAGATACAATTAAAAATCAAGAAAATATTATTTTGACTGGCGATATTAATATAAATTTAATAATCAAAGAAAATGAAGTGGCCTATAAAAGAAATAACAGACACAACTACCTTAACACTTTAGCAACTTTTGGCATTCTGCCAGGACATACACTACCAACTAGAATTGAAGGCTGTTTAGACCATTTTATGATAAAATTAAACAAAAATTGTACTACTGCACAAATCGCTGTTCTAAACACGTCCATAACTGACCACTCAATGACCGTTTTGACCTTATCAAACCTAAAAACTAGTACATCTGCTCCCATACTAAAAACAGTGACAAATTATAAAGATGCGCTTTTAAGTCTACAATTGAAAAATATTTCCAAGCTGATGTTTTGTAATAATCCAAATCTTTTATTAGATGAATTTACAAAAATAGTTTCTGAGTCGTTATTTGAAAATACTAAGACTACACGTATTCCTAAAACTAAACGCATTATTAAGCCCTGGATCACCCCAGGTATTCTTCGTTGCATACGAAATAGGAACAAGATGCAAATAAAACTGCGTAAAAACCCAAACGATGAAATACAAAAAATCACATACAGAAGCTATCGTCATTTTTGTAATGGGCTGATTAAAAAACTTAAGAGAACCTACGAACGAAACTTACTTGAAAATTCTACTAAAGACCCTAAAAACCTATGGAAAACGATTACTGAATTAACTAATAACAAAGAAAGTAAAACCGATAATACACATTTACCTAATTTAAGACAAACACTTAATAATAATATTTTTCAAATATTGGGAAAGAGCTGGCTGATGGAATCATTCTTTCGTTAGCCTCCAGCGGTACAAGTAAACAAATCCCAACACATACATTTACGCAGCCAACTTCTTTTGTATTGTTAGAGACAGATGCGGAAAGAATCCTTATGAACCTAAAAAATTCTAGTGCCCCTGGATGGGATACTATTCCTACTGCTTTTCTAAAAATTGCAAAAGATGAAATAGTGCCTATTCTAACGCATTTAATTAATCTTTGCTTTAACCTAGGCGTGTTTCCAAATTCTTTTAAAAAGGCCGTAGTAACACCAGTATACAAGAGTGGCGATAGAGACGATGTAAGCAATTACCGACCAATATAAGTTTTGACTGTTTTTTCCAAAATTATAGAGAAAGTCATAAATAATCAACTCGTCAACTATTTAAATAAATACAATATAATTTCGGAAAATCAATTTGGATTTCACAAAACAAATCAACTGAAGATGCCATAACAGCTTTGACAGCTATAATAGTAGATGAATTAGACAAGGGGAAGAAATATTTAACTGTGTTTCTAGATATAAAAAAGCATTTGACACCGTCTCTATCTCCATTCTTGTACATAAACTGGAACAAATCTGTATAAGAGGCACGCCTCTGGCACTTCTTAAAGATTATCTAAACAATCGAAAACAATATGTAAAAGTGGGATTGCATACAAGTGAATACCGTAACATCAACTTTGGTGTACCCCAAGGGAGTGTCCTTGGACCGACGCTCTTTTTAATCTATATCAATGATTTGTTAAACCAACAATTAGTAAATGCCAAAATCTTTTCATATGCTGACGATACTGCCATTGTTTTTAATGGTAGCACATGGAATTCCATTCATTCAGATGCACATGCAGGCCTTACTCAGGTTAATTCTTGGCTATGGCATAACTTACTTACCCTCAACTCACAAAAAACCAAGTATATATGCCATTCTATAAATAAATCAACTCAACCCCCTCCGGAATTTAAAATATATATACATGAGTACAACTGTGACAACTTAGATAAACCTTGTTCTTGTCCACTTATTGAGAAAACAACCTGTATTAAATACCTTGGAATTCACTTGGATCAACACTTAACTTGACATTACACATTTAGAAATGATTAGCAGTAGAATACGAAAATTAATATGGATATTTATCAAACTAAGGCATGTTGCTTCTAAATCCTTAATTAGTTCAATTTATACAGCTCTTGCGCAATCAATACTATCCTATTGTATACCTGTTTGGGGAGGAGCTACTAAAATAAAATTTTTACAAGTATAGAGATCTCAAAGAGCTCTTCTGAAGGTTGCATATTTTAAATCTCGGACTTACCCTACACATAAGCTATATCAAGACTGTACACTATTATCAGTGAGAAAACTTTATGTTCTCCATGCTACTCTTAACCCGGGAGAACAGTTACACGAATACTCGCGCATAGAGTATTTCGCTCACGTTTTGTAAACAGATTATTTGTATATAGGACATAAGTTATGTAGTATTTAATAACCATACTATAATAAAACAATCATATAGAATCAAATAAAATATTTATTTAAAGTTTTTAACATTTTTTAAACTTATTTTTTTTAATTACAAACATAGGAGCTAAATTTGTAATAGTTGAACGAACTTCTGGAAAAAAAAAAAAAAAAAATCTTAAAAAAACCATAGAAGATAGCTTGGCATTAATCTTCATCATATGCACTAGCTTTGCATATACTGCACAAAATAATAGAATGATCTGTACATAAAAAAAAATGCAGTTAAAACATGTCTTTTTTGTTTTGCGATTTTTTCGTCTCGGACAAATCGAGCAAATTCCATCAGGTTTCTGTAACCCTGAAACCCCAGGTTTGTTTGTAAATCGGTTTATAATTTACCGAAGACGATGTGAGAGGTTCTGCATTGTGGATTTTCGCTGTATTTGGGGTTGAGTTAGCTCAAGGGCTAGCTTTTTTAGATATTGTCTCCGGGTGATCAAAATATTTGTATTTTCTTTATATAATTTGACTAGCTATATTTAATAAAGAAAAAAAAAACCTCAGCGGCCATGCAAAACACTTGAACCACGGAATACTCTCTTTCAGCCCGTCCACCACATCCACCCCTCCTATAGCTATCTCCGCTATCTGGATCAATTCGGTCATCATTATGTGATGTACTTATCATCAGGACATTTTTTGTTTTTTTCTTGTTTAGTACCTACATAAGACATCCAAACCTTATTTTTGTTGAAACAGAACATACTGCTAGGTTTAGGTCTAATTTTAGTATCTAAAAATAATAGTCTTCCTCGAGCCACGAAATAATTTATTGTTGCTTATCCACCTGGAAAAATGTTCAATAATTACTGACGATTATTTAACAAAACAATAACAAAAAAACTATTATATTATTTAATTTACAACATTCAAGTGAAAAAATAATAAATAAACATATACTTACTTCGCTAATCGCGCGATGAGCAAAATGCCGCGTTCCGCGACCTGGCCGGACAAACCCCTTTCTTGATGGACTGGGACAAACTGCGCGGGTGTTACTGTGGCGAGGAGGTCGGGGGACTAACAAAACTCAGCTATAGCGAAAACGAGGCGCGTTCGCACAATTTTGACGAAATACCGCGAATTTTAAAATCAGCGTGAGGGAAATGCTCATAGCGCGAGTGCTCGCAGGTTAAGCTACATTAAACTTTAAAACCTAACTCTTTTATCTATTAAAACGTAGGAAAGTCGCTATTGTTGCGACGCCTACTGTCAAGACAATTTTCGCAAGATGGCAATTTAATAGTCAAGCCTCACATATGTACAATTTAATTAATAAAAATATAGATATTTATATGTCAACAAAATACAATTACAAAAAGCTTTTGATTAATTGGCTAAAATCTAAAAACTATGACGAAACTGAAGAATTGATTAAAAATAATAAATAAATAACAAAAGGAATAACGCACGGATAGACACACACACTAACACTCACTTATTTTAAATTCATTTATCTTAATTGTAACTAGATTTAAGATTTAGGGTACTGTAATAGAAAATGGTTATGGAAGAGCGTGGCCTTCTGATACAGGTGTATTTCACTTAATAGAAGGTCACAAATACTTGAATTTTTTGTAGGTACCACTTCTGCTAAATAAATAAAACATTTTTCATTTTTTTTTTAGTGTTATTTCGTCATAACATCCGATTGTTCGTACGGTCCTGGGAGGCAATTCTGGGGTCTGCGATATAATATCAATTTCGACATTTATCGAAAAAACATGGCGGATATCGATAAATATCGAAATTGCGTATTCTCGTGATTTCAAATGTGACATTTATCCAGCGTCAGCCCTCGATACGCATCGAGTGGTCGAGCGATATATTAATATCTGCGGTCGAGCGTGGCCGAAAACCATATCGTGTGTGATATTTGTTGCTTCAAAGTTATTGAATAACATAATATTCGTACTTTACAAGACGCTTTGTATTTTTCTTCAGCTATGGTTTAGTAAAATATGAATGCTGATGATTTTGTATTTGTTATTTTATTGAAGCCTAATATAGAGGTTTGGATAGATACATACTTTGCTTTTTTCTGCCTCGAGTACCATACCTTATTTGTTTCTCGATTCAATTTCGTAAAGAAACAATATCATACATAAGAATATAATTGATACTCCGATAACAAATATCACATAACCTCACACCTTAGACTATAGAAAAAAGAATAGACATGACATACCTACAAAAAAATCGTGCATACCTAAACTTGAGTCGGAAACAAAAATGGCGGCTTGCCGTAGAGCAGCACGTATTACTAATATCGCTTATTATCGATGATATCGATAATTGAATTGCATGGTGTTCATATAATTCGACATTTTTGTTGAGTTTCTATTATCTTTCCTCGCTTTTATTTATACGTGATAATATGAGCTATTAAATGCACTTCGACTTCGCCATAATAAAATTTCGCAGTTGAATAATGAAGGTTATGAAACGAAAATGCGTAAAATATTTAGAGATTTTTATACCTGTTTTGCGTACATAGCTTAGGTTTAATATAAATCACAAAAGGAAGGAACACAAAAAATAAACAACCGCAACTTTTTTTTCAAAATCAACAGGTTTTATTTGTATTCAAAAGATCACAGTTTGTTCAATGTAACATTTTCAGTTATTTACTCATATCAGAGATAGTATTTACAGTATGTTGCCTAATCGACTAGGCTACTGTGTTCGAAAGTATCATTATAAATTAAACTTAAAAAATACGTCTTCACCTCACCTACTGTGTGAATAATTTCTAACTATCACAAATCAACATTATTTACACAATTGAATAGACTATATTGTCAGTTTCTGAGTAATTATCATTGCATTAAAAAAAAGTAAACATAGATCTTACCTACTTGAATAATTTCATATATTACAGATCAACATTATTTACATAGTTGAATAGATTGTAAAAATTTTGTTCTGTTTCTGAGTAATCATTATATTAAAACTTACCAACAACTCACTCGAAGGCAAAGCATCGTCGTGCAGTCTTGTTACATTTAAAGTTCGCTTGAAACATTTCTCTTCAAAATGCAGGGAACAAATATAAATATGTTTGGTTGTAACATCCAAATTTTCGATTCCAATTGTATCCAGCCACTGTTCTTTTCTTTCTTTACATGTTGTCAATCTAAAATCATAAGAAAGAAACCGACTATAGGTATATCTTATAATAAATATTATTACATAAATCTCAATAGAATAAAATAAATCACAATTCATTCATCTATCGATATGTTGTGATATTTGAGGATGACGAACCACATCACTATGTACTTGTTTTGACAGGAACAAAACATGGCGACCGGCCGCATTTCTACTGTTTGCTAAAGCTTGTTATGCCGAGTCCTTATTATTCTATAGTCTAAGCCTCACACACACAATAAACAAACAATGACAAGTATCCTCGCGTTCCGTTCTCTCCATCAACTCTAAAATATTTCATTTTCTTTGCATTTTATAAATTTGCATTGGAGCTTATTAAGTTACATAAAATAAAGTATTATAACTATTTTTACATAAATTCACTATTAAAACATTGGTTTTATATAAAATACTAGCTGTCGCCCGCGGCTTCGCCCGCGTGAGTTTCGCTTAGATGAAAAATCTCTCTTGGAGCGTTTCATCAGATGTTCCAGATCTTTAATTTTTATACGTCAGCAGAAAATGCTCATCAGGTTGAACGATTTTTGCTAAGGCGCCATTTCCATATATGTTAGTGTAGCTGGTCTCTTGGAGCTTTTCATCAGATGTTCCAGATCTTCAATTTTTATACGTCGGCAGAAAATGCTCATCAGGTTGAACGATTTTTGTTAAGGCACCATTTCCATATTACTTATAGTTTAGCTGTTCCGTTATGGTTCTTCATCAGGTGTTCCAGTTTTCAAAATGAATTATAGCCTATATGTTGCCCAGGCTTAATAGCTATACAACAAAAAAAGTTTCATTCAAATCCGTCCAGTAGTTTTTGCGTGAAACGCGTACATACATACAGACAGACAGACAGACAGACAGACAGACAGACAGACAGACAGACAGACAGACAGACAGACAAGAAATTCCAAAAATTTTTTTTTGCTTTCTATTGTTCTTTTTAGGTCTCCCTCTATCCATTTCAGTCAAAAATATTAAATGTACAGACAAAATATTTTTACTGTTTTATTATATGTATAGATTTAATGAAACAAGTAAAACATAAATTTCTCGATTGTAGTTAAGTATAATCGAGAAAAAGGAACGTGTTTTCAATTAGAGAA
Source organism: Ephestia elutella (assembly GCA_018467065.1). Classification (NCBI taxonomy): domain Eukaryota; kingdom Metazoa; phylum Arthropoda; class Insecta; order Lepidoptera; family Pyralidae; genus Ephestia; species Ephestia elutella. The sequence goes on along the minus strand of CM031571.1, from coordinate 12,470,947 downwards.
GCCCTAGTTTTCGATATAATATCGAGTTTTATGTCGAATAGGTTCGAGAATACCATTTTGGAGGATTTTCTGATAATTTTGTTCGATAAAAGAAGTTTGATATATTATCAAATTCGATAAAATATCGCAAACGCGAGAATTGGCCTCCTGGCCATGTCGCCGCCCAAACTTTCTCAAACTTTTTTTAATATCGAGATAAAGTTGGATGTATTCCAAAAGATTATGGGACAAACCGTCTTTTATTATTTTGAGATTTTGCAGTCATGTCATTTTTAACAAATAGGCAAGGCATTAAAAATTTTTTTATGACAAATTCCTACAACCACGATTCTTATCCTAAATATTATTTTGATGTTTTTAGACATCCCTATAAAAAAAAAAAAATGTTGATGATCCGATATAAAATGGAAGGGGTAAATAAACTATACTGAATTGCTCGTAAACAAAAAAGTCTACAATAAAGATTACTGTTCACAATTAATTAATAAGACTTCACTTAACTGTAAATAAAAGTTGACCGGTTTATAATAAGGCTTTCCAGTCATAAAATGTATTTTTAACGTTTCTGTGAAAAACTCGAACTTAGAAAATCATACAAGTGGTGACATTTTGGGAGTATGATCACAAAATAATCTTGAATATGTGTGTAATTTGTCACCACGGTGGCTTCGCGCAAGTAATAGATTTACTAATATTTTATATTTACTTTTACGGTTTTGGTACCGAGAACAAATTTTAAGTCAAATATTTTACTATATCTAGAATCTTCTACACGTATCAAAATATCCCTGAACTTTTTGAAAGTAATTACGTACTATAAATAGCAAATTTCCTAAAAATTTAATAAATAATGCTTTTAGTACAGTGCGACAAACATCTTTTTGCTTGTGGTAGAAAACGGAACTAATGTCTAAACTATTAAAATTTCTTAATTAAAACGTAGGTGGCGCCCTCACTCACGTGCAAAAAGATTCTTGTCGCACTGTACACGCGACCTTGATTACGTCACTCGCTTCCCAGTATGTTATACTGTCAAAAGTATGGAAAGTACCCATCAGTTGTCATCAGTGACGTTTACACTACGAAAGGCTAGGCGCAAACGGTTTTCATGCAGAATTCAGATTCGAAAATTGAATCTCATTTTATTTCGAGATTCACATTATAGCTCTAACAAAAATACCAATTAAATTCAAAAACAAGCTCAATTATACAGTTGGATCCCTAGGATTCATATTGCATCGAGCGCAAAAAATAAGTTTGTAACGTTTTTTTTAGACTTCCAACAACATATTTACGATTTTCAGATTGATTCCTGCACAAGTACTGCTGGACCTTAGTTTTTTGACAACCTTCGTAATTATTTGTCAACGGAAAGTACCCCGGGCCTTAGTTGGTTCCCATCTGTAAACGCAAAATATGATAAAATTCTCAACATTTACGATAATATCTCCTGTTCGCGTTAACGTGTGTATAATTTTGACTATTTAATTGCTAAAAGAGACTGTAGATTCGAGTAAGTGACATGAATTTCAAACTTGATACCTTTAAGCGTTCTAGAGAAAAAATAGTTTAACAGACAGACGGACAACAAAATGATCCGTGAACAAAGTGAAGTAGTCAAATATTTTGTATCTAAATTTCCGAATTTGAATACATCCTCAGAAATCGTTCGTTTGAGCCTAGCCTAATATGGATTCCATTTTTGATTAGCGTCAAAATGGCGGGACCTTTGCTCGTCTTGAAAATTTGTAATGTAGTGTACTAAATTGCTACGATTTCATACCTTAATTAAATTTTATTTTTTTTAAATATCAAGCTCTAGTCAAACCTACGCGATTAGCGTGCCGTGTCCGAAATTAGAGCAACAGCGACTTAGAGTTACTCTAAGGAGTGAGCGAGTCGCAGGTCTGGTGAAGTTACTTTATGTATCTACATAAATGTAATTTCTTGTGTAAAGTATTCTTGTTGCTATTGTTGAAATTTTATTTACAGGTACAATGCAGTCTTATTAATTAATTGTGTATATTAATCTCTATTGTAGGTTTTTTGTTTACGAGCAACTCGGTATAGTCTTTTTACTTGGTATATTATCTGGTACCATTGCCAAAGTCTCTCAACTTTGACCCTTTGCATTTTTTCTTGCAGACAGCAGATATTGATTTTTAGGGTTTGTAATATTTTGCTAGAGTCCACTAGTGTTGCTCTAGCCAATAGAATTTATCGAATTAAAAATAAAGAAATACAGAAAAGTGACATTAGGTTCATGATGCTATACGAAATACTCGATTTTCGCAGCTATCTATATCAACTGGACCCCTTTCAAACGTTTGTGTTTTTGCAATAAAATTATCGAATTCACAAAAAAAACTAACGGCCAGACTTCTTACCACCTCAATTTTTATGAGATCTCATTTTTGCTTCCCATCAAGCAAGATTTTTTAAGGGTACCAATTAAACAGACTTATATTTAATAGCATTATTCGCCTCTAAATATCTAAATTGCTTTTTAAATTACTAAGTCCTCACACCACAATTGACGCGCATCTGAATAAAACTATCTCAGCCACAATTATCTTCTATGTAGGCCACTCTAAATATAACTCAGCATGGTGGTTATTTTTTAGCATCTAAATTTGTGACATTCATTCAAGCAGTAACCTTCTAAAATATTAATAAGTGGCAACAAATATTATTTACTAGCTGTCGCCCGCGGCTTCGCCCGCGTGAGTTTCGCTTAGATGAAAAATCTCTCTTGGAGCTTTTCATCAGATGTTCCAGATCTTCAATTTTTATACGTCAACAGAAAATGCTCATCAGGTTGAATGACTTTTAATAAGGCGCCATTTCCATATATGTTATAGTATAGCTGGTCTCTTGCAGTTCTTCATCAGATGTTCCAGATCTTCAATTTTTATAGGTCATCAGAAAATGCTCATCAGGTTGAACGACTTTTGTTAAGGCACCATTTCCATATTTCTTATAGTTTAGCTGTTCTGCTATGGTTCTTCATCAGGTGTTCCAGTTTTCAAAATAAATTATAGCCTATATGTTGCCCAGGCTTAATAGCTATACAACAAAAAAAGTTTCATTCAAATCCGTCCAGTAGTTTTTGCGTGAAACGCGTACATACATACAGACATTCAGATAGACAGACAGACAGACAGACAGACAAGAAATTCCAAAAAATGTTTTTTGCTTTCTATTATTCTTTTTAAGTGTCCCTCTATCCATTTCAGTCAAAAATACTAAATGTACAGTGTGCAGAGCAACTACGCTCTGCTGCCAGAAAATGTGCGCAGAGCGAATCCGGACAAACGAAGCGGCGGGAAGAATTCTGTACCGGAACTTCACCGGGAAAAAACCACCGGTAAAAATAAGTACCGGGAAAAAATCTCCACGCGGCACCACGTTTGCCCGACTAAAACCTAATTAACTTAACGCAGTCTGCTACCACCGTAGCTTATGAAGGGAGCTACAGGGCCCTATATAATAACCTATAAATTAACTAAACTAAAACTCACCAAGTTGACTTCTCAAACCAAGTTGGGGTGTCTTCGGAGGAAGTGGTGTTTGGTCCCTAAATCACCCAAACTACCCCCTGAGATCTCAATCCCCAGAAAATACCTTGCTTTCCTCACGAGGGTTCACTCGGCAACAGGTTTCGGCGTCTCCAGGCGGCCACGTTTCGCATCTCACACGAAACAGTCACAGTAAAAGGTTTCACAAACACAAAAGTTCAATAGTTATTTAACAAACAGGAAATTCACACTTATAGTTCAAACTAATTGACAATCAAAGAAAGCGGGACCTCTCGCGTATTAAAAATCAAACCGATATCGCATAGGACAATGAGGCGACTGTCCGCGACGCCATTTTGCACGCGCGCTAATCTGTGCGGCGCGGCCTCCCCGCGCGATGTTCAAACAATACTGAATTCAAAATGGTCGCTCGCGACTGCCGACGCCGGCCGAGCGATAACAGGAAACGCCTGCGTTTAGTTTTACCCAATATATTACAAACATCCCCCCGTCCCGGTCTGAGAAGCAGACCGCTAGCTTACTCTACGGGAAGGCGGGCGAGAGAGGTCACACCTCTCCTTAAAATCGAACCGTCGACCAACACCTCAGCCACACGCGGAGTGCCATCTCCGCCAAGAATCAAACGTAATATGCGAGCTCGTCGCCAAAGCAATGAGGGCAAATTTGCCTCTTTTAACAATACTAAATCACCCTCCCTGGGAGGCTCAGTCCTGTCTGTCCACTTCACTCTTTGCTGCAGCAAATGCAAATATTCAAGCGACCAGCGACGCCAAAAGTCCTGGCTCATTTGCTGCAACATTTGAAAACGCGACAACCGATATACGCGTTCATCCTTCCACGGGTATTCGGGCAGGGCATTCAACGGCCCTCCCACCAAAAAAATGACCAGGGGTGAGAGCTTCCAAGTCATTTGGATCTGGAGATAGCGGACAGAGAGGACGAGGAGTTGAGGACCGCCTCAACTTTACAAAACACTGTGGCCAACTCTTCAAAAGTTAGGAGCCGTTTCTCCGATAATGCGGCGGAGGTGGGTCTTTGCGGATTTCACAGCCGCTTCAAAAATCCCTCCCCAATGGGGGCAACTTGGGGGACTAAACTTCCAGGTTATTCCCCTTTGGGCAGCAATTTGACTTAAACTAGTACAATTTTTATCAATAAACACAGAAACATCCTTAAGATAATTTTACAGTTCCTTTATAGTTTGTGCCATTGTCAGACCTAATAAGGGAAGGTAGACCTCGACGCGAAACAAAGCGATCCAACGCGGCGACGAAGGCCTCCGTAGTCAGAGCCGATACCACCTCCAAATGGACAGCCTTGGTGGCCAAACAAACAAATACACACAAATAGCCCTTCACAATACGGGCATTACGAAAGGGAGAAGCCTTGATCGAAAAGGGACCGGCAAAATCGGTTCCAACGCCGTCAAACGGTCTCGAAGGTCGGATTCGATCAGCGGGCAAATCACCCATCTGTGGTTGCATCGTGGATGCCTTCAACCTATAACATGCAATACATCGAAACAGGACACTACGGATTGCTCTTCGGGCTGACAAAATCCAAAACTCGCGTTGCAAAATAGCCAACAAAGCATTGCACCCAGCATGGGCGTTACGAATGTGTCGATCAGACACCAAAAGCTGCACCAAGGGTCCGCCCTTGGGCAACAACAGAGGATGGCGAGTCTCATATGGAAGATCCGCCTTCCGGAGCCTGCCTCCAACCCGAAGAAGCCCATCCGAGTCGATGTACGGGTTCAAACGAGCGACCGCGCCCTTCAACTTAGCGCGTGCGTCGCGCAAGATACGAAGCTCTGACTCAAACCGTCCGGTCTGCACGACACGGACCCAATGCAACAATGCGCTCCGGCGCTCTTCTGCACCTGCAATCGGCTCCAACCGCTTTGCCTGTGGGTTTCTACAATTATGTATGAAACGCTTAATCCAACTGGTAACACCCAGAAGCTTATCCAAGCTGCTATACCGAGCAAGTAGCCAATCCGGCTCCGACGTCGTCTCAGCGACTACAGCATGTACACGGAGCCCGGTCAAACTCAAAGAAGTAACATCTGTCTGACAGACAGGCCAAGAAGTTTCTGATCCCATCAGCCACTCTGGACCCCACCAGAGCGGGTGTGACACCAATTCTGGTGCCGTACAACCTCGGGAAGCACAGTCCGCTGGGTTAAGCTCTCCCGGCACATGTCTCCATGTTATATCAATTCCGATATTCTGGATTTGGGAAACCCGATTTCCCACAAAAACCTCCAAGGTATGTGGGGCCGCGCGCAACCATGCAAGCGCGACCTGGCTATCCGACCAGGCGAAGATGTCCCGTATTTCGACCGTGGCCGCCAGTTCACTGGCAACGTGATGCAACAATTTAGAGAGAAGGTGAGCTCCACTCAACTCAAGCTTGGGAATAGTCAGCCTAGTCCTGATGGGGGCGACCTTGCTCTTCCCTAACAAAAGCGAGACATTGACCCGGCCATCGGCGTCAACTGTCCGCATATAGACTGACGCGGCGTAGCCTCGTTCCGACGCGTCACAAAAGCCATGCAGGCTGGCTCGATATTTCCCGGGTGGCAGTATTCGACGAGGCAAGGCAATTCGATTGACTTCCTTAATCGATGAAAACAACTCGAGCCAATCATCCAATGGAGAGCCAAACAGCGGCTCGTCCCACGAGACGCCCAAAGTCCAAAGTCTCTGAAGAAGACACTTTGCAGAGAATATCACTGGACTGGATCCAACCGCTTGGATCAAACATACGGGCTATTACGGACAACACCGTTCTCTTAGTCCAGACTTTTGGTATTTCCAAGTCCACTTGGAATGTGAAAATATCGGTTAGCGGCTGGTACTGCATGCCCAGCACCGCTATCCTGTTGGGATCATCCACATCCTCAAACAGGTGAGGGTTCTGTTGGTGATCCTCCGGGATCCCTTCTAGAACTTTAGGCTCATTAGACAACCACTTACGTAGCTCGTAGCCACCTGTCTTCAATATTTCAATCAATTCATCCCGCAGTAGGAGGGCCTCCTCAATACTTTGGGCTCCGGTGCACACGTCATCAACATACAAGTCACGTGACAGCACGGAAGCCCCACGGGGAAAGCGGATCCGTTCCCGCTCTGCCAATTCAAGCAATGATCTGATGGCGATATAGGGACTAGATTTCAAACCATACGTGTTTGTGTTGAGTTCATACACCGTCACAGGATCCTCAGGGCGCTCACGCCAGAGTATCAACTGGAATCGCCTGTCCTCAGGATGTATGACTGTCTGGCGGAACATCATCCGGATGTCCGCGCCAAAAACCACTTGATGTCTTCTAAAGTTCAAGATGATGTCAATTATGTCCCTATGCAATTTGGGACCTGAATGCAAACATAGATTCAACGAAACTCCGTTCGAAGTGGGTGCGGACCCATCAAAGACAGTCCGCAACTTGCCCGTTGAGGCCTTCACCACCGCGTGGTGGGGCAAAAAATAATGCTCAGTTGAGCTCCAATCAACTCGAGCCGGAGACATGTGACCCAAATCCTCGTACTCGCGCATAAATTCAATATATTTATCGCGAAGTACGTGGTCACGCTGCATGCGTCGCTCCATGGACAGCAGTCGTTTCTCCGCAAGCGCCCTGCTTTGCCCTAGGCTAGGACGAGAGGCAACAAAAGGTAACCTAGTTACAAACCGACCGGAGGGCAACCTCTCCGTGGTTGATCGAAAAAGGGCTTCGCACTCAGCGTGTTCCGGATCCATCCTGGAACTCATAGGTGGCTCCTCCACCTCCCAAAACCTTTGCATGGTCTTGGCCAAGGACGCAGATGCGACAACCGGTGGCTCCTCCGCGGTGCCATTATCAAACACAGGGCCCATCAGGGCAAAACCAAAAATCGTAGACACTGCCATCAGTGAAGACGAACCCAGAGCCTTCTGTGTACCCAACAAAATCCAACCCAATACGTCCGAGCCCAGGAGCAAGTCCACTGGGCCGGGATGAAAGACAAAGGGGTCGGCCAAATCCAGACCCGAAACCAAAGACAACACACCCGGCGGTATGTCTGTCGAGGGGTGCCAACCCGCAATGGTATCCATTACCATAGCCGAAGTCGTGATCCTCATTGTGGAGGACTTCAGCGAAGAAAAGGTGACAAGTGTCTGGCCCGTCAGACACTTCACTTGTATGCCACCAACTCCAAGAAGTGGCACAGGCGAGTCTTCCACGACTAAACCTAACTGGCGTGCCACTCGAGTGGTAACCAAACTGCTTTGAGCCCCTGAGTCCAACAGAGCTCTCAAATTAATGGCTTCCCCCACGACCCCATACGCGGACCACCGCGGTAGGGAGCAGAACCGTCCGCGGCTCTGTCCCAGCAAGGGAGCAAGCTAGTTACGGGCTCCCCACTCTCTCCAAACCAGGGGCGCGCCACTGACCCGGATAATATGGCGGGCGAGTGCACATCCCCATCTGAGGGGGCATAACCCGCGGCCCGGCCATACATATGGTACGGCGGGTGGTACTCCAGCCGTGGGTACTCGTGCAGCGGCGGAGAAAACCGCTGCGGCTGCATGTGTTGGGCATTGGTAACCCGCGTGGAGGGGGGTGTCCCCACTCTCACGTCCGATCTAGGGCCCCCGCCCATGGGGGCCCTATCCGGGGCCTGGCCAGCTACATACTGGCCCTGACCTTGGGGCGCGTGGTCCCGGTCCGCCAAGACCCGCGCAGGTACGCGACCCCCCTCCCGAGGGGGGGTTCGACGAGCGAAGCCGCGTCCTCCGTCCGGTGGTGGAGGGCTTCGCGCAGGAGCGCCCCCGCCCATAGGGGACCCCTGCCTCAACATCCGGGTGCCATCCCCGTTGCGGTTCATGCAAAGCATCGCGTGGTGCCGCCCACGGCATGCACTGCATGGTATGGCACTGGGACAGTCACGTGCATAGTGACCGCCCAAACAATAAAAGCAAAGTTCATGCCGCTTTGCCATGCGGCGCCTATCTTGTACTGGCAGTCTCTGCCAGTCCCTGCATTGTAGCAGGCTGTGGCCCATCCGGCCACATTGCAGGCAGTCCGCGTCCCTCGCGACTGCTGCCGTGTTTGCAACCCGCGCACCAGCTCCACGCGGTGGCGGTTGCCGTCCCTGTTGGGGCTTCCCTCGCCATGAGGGTTCCAAGGGCCTACGTTCAGGCGCTCTGGATGGCGCTGAGTCCGTCATGGTATTCTCAGCAGCCCGTGCCTCAAACTCCAAAAACTTCACCAAGTCAGTGAATGTTGGTAGGGTGGTGCTATCCCGCTCCGCATTTTCGCGCTCAAACCGCGAGCGGATGTCATTGGGCAATTTGCCCAATACAATGTGCACCAGCAAAAAGGACCATTGGTCCACCGGCAGCCCCAGTGTGCGGAGCGCGTTACAGGCCACTGTAACGGGCGTGAGCAACTGCAGGCGCAACTGTGCCCTGTTGGCCACCTTGGGCAGGGCCATCAACTGTGCGGCGTGCGCATCCGCTAACAAACGTAAATTTTGGTAGCGGGAGTTCAATAACTCCCAAGCCGTATCGTACTGGTCGTCCTCCACCCGGAGGTGCTGGATGAGCGACCGCGCTTCATCCTCAAGAGTGGAGAGGAGGTAGGCCATCTTCTGGGCCTTCGACAAATCCTGTCGTGCTACGACCAGGGACTCAAACATATTTTTATATGCTACCCACTCCTCCATCCTACCCCCAAAGTGGGACAGCTGAAGGGTGGGGAGCCGACCAGTAACCGCTGGTCCTTCCTGTCTAACAGGTGTGCGAGGGGCTGGTCCGCCAGCCTGTCTCGCCCTTATTGCGGTCACCGCCTCCGCGATATCATCGTGCAGACTCAGGATCTGGTCCATGTCCGCCATGTGACCTGCGTAGGCCTCCGGGGTAAGATCGGCTTCGGTAAGCGCCGCCATGGCCGCTTCCGCGCTAATCAATCGTGAGTGGAGGTGATCCGCTCTTAGCAGTATGGCGCCCTCCCTGTCCTTCCGGGACAGGAGTCCTCCGGCCGTCACAAACCATCTCAATTCGTTGGCGAGTGTCGCCCTAGCATTGGAGGCCTTCGCCATCGCGTCAAGTCACAAACAAAAAATAACAAAAGGTAAATAAAAAACAACAAAATCAAGCAACTACACGAAGAACCGCGGTAGGTATGAGAATGGCACAAACCCGGAACGCACGGTACAAACCGCAAACAAATACAAAAAAGGTTACAAATATTCTTATACAAACAAACTAAGAAAAATCTAATAATTTTTACAAACAATTAATTATTTTTTACAAACGAACAAATAGAGGGTAGATAAACTACGCTCTGCTACCAGAAAATGTGCAGAGCAACTACGCTCTGCTGCCAGAAAATGTGCGCAGAGCGAATCCGGACAAACGAAGCGGCGGGAAGAATTCTGTACCGGAACTTCACCGGGAAAAAACCACCGGTAAAAATAAGTACCGGGAAAAAATCTCCACGCGGCACCACGTTTGCCCGACTAAAACCTAATTAACTTAACGCAGTCTGCTACCACCGTAGCTTATGAAGGGAGCTACAGGGCCCTATATAATAACCTATAAATTAACTAAACTAAAACTCACCAAGTTGACTTCTCAAACCAAGTTGGGGTGTCTTCGGAGGAAGTGGTGTTTGGTCCCTAAATCACCCAAACTACCCCCTGAGATCTCAATCCCCAGAAAATACCTTGCTTTCCTCACGAGGGTTCACTCGGCAACAGGTTTCGGCGTCTCCAGGCGGCCACGTTTCGCATCTCACACGAAACAGTCACAGTAAAAGGTTTCACAAACACAAAAGTTCAATAGTTATTTAACAAACAGGAAATTCACACTTATAGTTCAAACTAATTGACAATCAAAGAAAGCGGGACCTCTCGCGTATTAAAAATCAAACCGATATCGCATAGGACAATGAGGCGACTGTCCGCGACGCCATTTTGCACGCGCGCTAATCTGTGCGGCGCGGCCTCCCCGCGCGATGTTCAAACAATACTGAATTCAAAATGGTCGCTCGCGACTGCCGACGCCGGCCGAGCGATAACAGGAAACGCCTGCGTTTAGTTTTACCCAATATATTACAAACATACAGACAAAATATTTTTACTGTTTTATTATATGTATAGATTATAATATATTATTTATTTTATACTAGATTTTACCCGCGGCTTCGCCCGTGTGAATTTCCCATGGGAACTGTGCTTTTTCCCGGGATAAAAGGTATATACCCTATGTCCTTCTCAGGACTCCTAACTATGTGTATGCGAAATTTTAGGAAGATTGGTTCAAAAGATAAAGAGTGAAGAGGTAATAAACAAACAAACAAACTTGCTTTCGCATTTATAATATTAGTTAGGATTTAACATACGATACTTAATTATATACCATCTGCATCTCTGAGTGGGAGATATTTTGATAAATAATTAATGTTTTCGAATGCATTTACTCAAGAATGTAAATAAGCAAGTCTGACTCCAGCCTGACCGATTTTTATTTTTCAAGCATATCGGGTTATAAACTCCCATAAAAATATTAGTGAATAATTTCTTATTTAAAATATCGCTGGTGCCACCACTAACAGCTTGTCGCACTGTAAAAAGCTGTTTTGACGATATTAAAAAAATACATTTCGGATTGTTATTTATTGGTGATTTTTTAAATCAAGCTTTTATTATTCGTAAGGAAACATGTAACAAAAAATCACCCTGGTGGGATTTTTGTTTGAGAGTTATAACAATATGAGTCTTATAATAGCGTTTAAAAAAAACGGCGGTGGTGATTTTTTTTTTACACTTAAATTTACAGTTGTAATATCATAATCTATGTAGTTTATAAAAATCACCATCGTAGGATTTAATGTGATCACCTCCATACAACTGAAAATTCACATCCCCGACTAAAAGCCTCCTTATATTTATTTATTTGCCGATCAATACTAACTAATATTATGAATGCGAAAGTAAGTTTGTTTGTTACGTCTTCCCGCTATAATCTACTGAACCAATCTTCCTGAAATTTCTCATACACAATAGATAGAAGTACTGAGAAGGACATAGGGTACCTTTCATCTCGGGAAAAAGCACTGTTACCTACCGTCGAAAATTCACGCGGGCGAAGCCACGGGCAAAAGTTAGTACTAAATATATTCAACAGCTAAAATTTGAAATATGTATGATTTTGGAGTTTGTACTGTCCTTTAACGCTATTACTTGTAAAAGTAGTTAGATACTATTATAGATATTTATACCGAGCTCGGTATAAATATAGCTCGGTATATCTATAATCTTTTTTCTATTGTCCAAAGCGATTTGGACGGCCTTATTTAACCTTCAAATTGCTGACTGTAATTATTGTACATCAATCTACACAAAACGAAGGTCTGTGAGAAAACATGCTGTTATACGATGAGTTAAAAAAAAGCAAGAAGACTTTTCAATAATAATATGTAATAGATTTCAAAATTTTATAAGTTGTTTTCACAACGCATTGAATTTTGAAAGTTATTTATTCAATCGGCAAGGAGTCCGTGTTGCTCTATGCTCTATAGCTTTCAAGCACAAAAAAAATCTGTGGTTTAAAGTTACAAGACATAAAACCGTACTTCGCGTAGTGTATTTTTCTTTGCCAAAGTCGCAATAAAATGATACAACTCTATTCTAAGTATTTCAGTTTGTTTGATTCATCTTGTAAAGGACTGCGTTCCCAAACCTAAAAGTTTGTACCTACCTATAATAATTATTCGCAATTTCTATGTTAAATCAACTTCACGTAAGGCAAGTCTTGAGGTTGGACTTACAATGAACCAGTCTAAAACACAGATCATGACCAATCGCGTGAAAAGTAAGATCAAGGTAGATGGGCAAGAAATACACTACGTCGTCGATGAGTACATTTACTTGGGCCAGCTAGTCTCCTTCCACGACCAGCAGGAAAAAGAAATAAATCTCCGCATAGACAATGCGTGGAAAAGATACTGGTCCATGAAAGATCTGATGAAAGGCGACCTCCCATTGTCACTAAAAAGGAGGCTCATTGATATGTATATCTTGCCCATCTAACTTACGGCGCTCAGTCTTGGTCATTAACTGAGAAACAAAAGTCCAAGCTCAAGATTTGCCTACGAGCAATGGAGCGAAGTATCCAGGGTGTCACAAGGCTTGATAAAATCCGGAACTCTACTCTCCGCTCTAAAACCGGTATTGTCGATGTTGAGCACATATCCGCGAAGCTGAAATGGAACTGGGCGGGACATGTTTGCCGCATGCAGTCGGATCTTTGGGCCATTTCAGCTACCCACTGGATACCAAATGATGGAAAGAGGAGCCGCGGTAGGCCTAGGAACCGTTGGAGCGACGACTTCAGATATTTTGAAGAGAAATGGATAGAATTCGCAAGGTATAAACAGGTTTGGTAGGAAATAAGACCTTTGCCCAGCAGTGGGACGAAATAAGTTAAA